>BNST01000876.1:0-369834 GCA_019650275.1 Xylocarpus granatum | reverse complement strand
TTGATTTGGCGATTGGTGAAGATACATGGTCTAAAGCTGTAAGCCAGTTAAGCTGAGCCAGCATCTTCTATTGAATAGGGTGTCACGTGGTCATGAAACTCAAAAACAAATGCTACAAGTGATCATGTGCGTGGTGATCAAAACAGAGTTGTATGTTACTCAGTGACAACAATTAAGTTACTACTTGCCAAACAAGATAAAGGTGAACGAACAATCTGACAGTGACAACAATTTAGTTACTCAGTGAGTCAAAAGATTTGGGCAGCAGACAAATGAGAGCGAACAATTCAGAGCTCAACACATCATCAACAGCCTGCCTGCACGTTATCGCCACCATGTGCGGTGTACTCACTTCACTCCCCTCACTCCGGCAGTAGGTTGTTGGATGAGTTTCGAATCCAGCCAGCGATATTACAATGCCAGCTACAGCCTGCCTTGGGCTTTTGGTTTTCATATTTCATTTAGCTTATTATTATTTTTCATGATCACATAATTAGACCCAATAATTACTTATCAACCTAGATAAACCCTAGATAATTCTTCATCTCGAGGTTTAAAGGTAGTAATATTCACTTGGAAGTACTCTTGAACATAAAGCAATACGAATAATAAAGCTCAACCAAGCTCAAAGTACTGTCAGAGCCTCATCAACTAGTTACTGAAACTCCCACCACTTGTAGTGATGACAAGCAATGCAAATAATAGGGTCTAGTCTCCACAAAAATTAATTATCAATTACTAATGACGACTATTTTATGTCAATTTTTAGTATAACCCACCAGCCCGCATCACACTAATTCAGTTCTCCAAATATTACCACCTCATCTTCCACACAACTGGAGTGGAACAGTTTTCTTTTCTATCTGTTTCATGCTCCTATCATGACTTTGATTATGAGCATAGATCAGTAACATATAGATGCTCACAAACTGAACTACACATCTAACTTGCTATGGTTTTAGATCAGTATATATACCCAAAAAGAAAATGAACAAACATATATGTGTGTGTGATATATAGAGATTTTGTTAGATGGGATTTGAGGATACCATTCTGGAGATTCTATTGAATAAAAGGATATCTAGAAATATAACATTCCCTTACACGAGAAGCACCGTCTCTTGCCAGAATGCCTTCAAGATCTCCAATTATTCTCGCCAACCATATCTCCAAATTTCTTTGGACCTCTTTCAAATTGCTTTTAATGGAGTCCAATGACCGTCTTGTGGTTAGTTTGGACTGACTCCCTACTTCATGACCATAGCATACTATCCCAATCTCTGTTTGCAGTGCCATAAGCTTCTGTCCAGTTTCCGATGCACGTTGCTGAAGTCGAAAAGCTTCAAGCAAAAACTCTGTTGTGTTCGTGTTCCGAAACTCTGGACTGAGGTGGATTCACCAAGGATCACTAGCCTGCTGCACAAAGCAGGAAAAGAAAAAGATTTTGAACACCGTGTAGAGAAATTAGCAAGTACAATAAAAACAGACAAATATAAGCATTTGGAATAATGTAGAAGCATGTGTTTGTGTGACTGAATGAGTGGGCAGGGTAGGGGAAGGGCGACGGCAATAGAGGGAGATTAGAGTTAATTCCAGCTCAAATTGACATGTAAATAGCTTAGGTTCTCAATGATATTTTTAGAATGACAACAACATACAAAAGCACTTTGAAAGAAAGTAATCTGTATTTGATGCACCTTCCAAAAATGAAATTATTTTAACAGACATGAACCAACTATTAAAAAATAATATCATCAGCCCCTTCATCAACCAAGTATGTGAATTACCAAAGCCATCATTACACAATGATCACATTACAGTTACATGCATGAATTAATGGCGGATTCTCTTTCTATACCATAGATGACTTTTGATTGGGCAGCAGAAAATCAGGGAGTAATATAATTGCTACCCATAAGGGAGTCTAAACAGGTTTATTTCTAATGCAAAACAACTAACTTTTCCCCATCTTTTTAACATGATAACAGCTTATAATCAGATAAAAGAGATAATCCAACATATAAAAAGTATTCTAGTGCCTTTTAAGTAATACAGTTCTGGTACTGATTGCATTGCAGAAAATCAGAGAATAATATAATTTCTACCTGTAAGAGAGCCCAAAAAGGTTTACTGCTAATCCAAAAACAAACCTTTTTCCTATCTCTTTAACATGACAACAGCTTACAATCAAATAAAAAAGACCATCCACCATGTAAAAAGTATTCTAGTGCCTTTTAAGTAGTACACTTTTGTACTAAAAATCTCACATTGTCCTCAACTATTTCTTTTTTTTTACATTTCCTCAACTATTTTTGCTCAAATTGTGGGTCAATTTCCCAGGGTAATGTGCATTCAATCAAGAAGTTAATGAAAAAAAAAGCCTCGGTAAGCACCCTCACTTGCACATTTGTGGTGACAGAAAATCTCAAATATCAAACACAAGGGAACATGGTTCCCAAAATCAGTCAAGGTTGAAACCTAATGTAAACAATTGTTGCAGCAGAAAATTGAATCACAGAGAGAAAAGTCTTACCATTCTTCTGCATAGGTCATCAATCTTCCCTGAGAGAGTCTGATATCTCTTAGCCTGTTTCCTCATTACTGAGGGCACCTTTGACAGATCAGTTTTGCAAATCTTTTCCAAATTCAGCAGTTCCTGTTCAAGTAACTTTAGTTTGGAAGAAACACCCATTGATTCACCATCTACCTTCCAAGGGGACTCCCTTCTGAGAAGAAAACAAATGTTGCCCTTTTGTAGTGTGTTGTTCAACAATTTGTACATTGGGAATAATAAGTATCTAGATTATTAAAGTTTACCTTGCCACGAAATGCTTCATATGGTATAGTGATTCAAGAGATTCATACTGTAAACCCTGCAAGAACAAAAATTTTAAATCAAAACAGTGGGAAACACCTTTGCCGCAACTCAATTGACTGCTAGGACAGTCCAGGTCAAATTTCTTATTACTATTGTTGAGCTCTTGGCCAAAAGCTTAAACTTGAACTCAACATTGTGTCACAGCCAAGTTAATCAGGCGGTCATGTCTTTTGATCCCGGCATTATATTACTTCAATTATGAATTTATAACTGGTTGCATCTTGACATGAAAGGTCAATCAAGTGGTCACAGCATTTTAAATACTATTGTTCAACTCTAGCTCACTAGCCTAAGCTTTTGAGTTGAAAGATAACTTGATATACTAAATTTAACTCATAATGGTAAATCAATTATTTTCTACCAGCAATGAGATAAAAGGAAGGCCACATGAATTATCAAACACTGGCAGATGGCAACAAAATTTGAAGGCAAAAAAGCCCCTTCATCCTCTTCAAGAAAATAAGTTCAAATGGCATGAGAACAGTAGCCTCTTGCAACATGGAAATCAGCAGTGATCATTTCAAATGCTTAAATATGTAATGTGTCATACACCCTATGAAAAGGGTAAAAACTGAAAACAAACAGTAATTGTAAGAGAAAGCAACATTTCAAGAACAATAATTTATAACAGCTCATAAGTTACCCATCTATTAAAGATTTCAGAGTAGTTGCAGTTAACCATCACTGCAATATATACCGGATACTTTGCGGCAAGAATGCAATACTATTAAAGCATAGTTTGTTAAGGTTTTAATTTGAATCAATCAAATCTAGTACAACTTCTTAAATATGAAATAATTAGTTTTGGTTGTTATATGATGGTGACTCCGTGGTGGTCCTGCCTATCAACAATATGGTCGGCCTATCAACACTGTGATCAAATATAAGAAGATAAACTTCTTGTTATTCAAACCCTCGGATAAGAGTGGTCCAGTCAATTCAATTGTTGAAGTTTAACAGTGACCAAAAATAAATTTGGCAGCAGATTTTAAGTTGGCACCGACTTTAGTTCATGAACATGTTTTCAACTTGAATCGAAGGAACAATTCGATTCAGGGTCTTACCTAAAAACATCGTGCAAATAATTTAACTATTAAATTGTCCTAACACGATTTGAACTTAATTAAGAAATAGATTAAACAATATTACGAAAAGAAACAAGATTCAACCTGCCAGAGACCAGCTCCCTCAGCCCAAAACTTGGAAGCAGAAGCCAAAAACTCCGAACCAAATCCGAAATTCCCATTTTGCCTGTGATCGCCACCACTGTAACACTCCCTACTCTCACACTCACCGTATTCCTCCTCAAACTCACAACCTCTCCTCGACATAAACCCAAGCATCTCTTCCAATTCTTGAATTCTCTTATTAGATTCCAACTTATCTCTTTCCATTTCTTCAATCTTTGATCTCAATTTCGCCATTTCTTCTGTGGCCGCATCGATCTGTTGAAGCAACCGCTTCTCCTCGGCCTGCCAAGCGTTCCTATGGCTAGCGAAGATTTCAACCACCCTCGCATTAGCCTTTGAGTCCTCTTTCCTTCGCGATCTCATTTGCTTCAACTGTTCCTCCGCTGTCATAAGCCTCGATGTTAGCTCTTTCACTTGTGATTCCAGAAACGCTGAGTTCTTCGGCAACAATGCTAGAAACAAAGAGAAACTCGCTCCGACGTATTTAGAGAGAAGCTGCTTGGCTTCTCCTTCTCCTTCTTGCTTCAGCTCTGGCGCTGCCATTGGTGAGCGAGAGATGGGCTTTCAGTTTTCTAATAACTCGTGTGTTCCGTTTTCGGTGTCTGGTTTGGATTCAAGGGAGTGGGCTTTTTATTTTGTTTTTGTTGGTAACGGGGACAGCGGACAGACTGTTGACCACCTGTTGTCGTCGCAGTCAGTCTTTAAATTATTAATTAATTACCAAAAAAGCATCTTCACTTTTTATGCCGTGCCCCGCTGGCTTCCCTGCAACTCAGTTTTCAGCAATCCTTTTAACATTTTGGGCCCCCTACTTTTGTATATTTTTAAAATGAACACCCAATTTATCTATTTAAATTAATAAGTAATCTAACGAGTCAAGAAGTATCATCCCCCGTCTTTTGTTTATATAATAATATATATATATTTTTAAATAATTCAAATTTGTATAAAATTATTTTTTTTCTATTAAAATATATTAAATTATTTTTTGTATATTAAATATAATTATTATATAAATACATAATTTTTTACATCTTTTCAACAATATCAAATAAAAAATAAATTTTTTTTAACTAAGCATATCGTAAATTTTTAATATAAAATATCTTGATCAAAAATTAAATTTTTACTAATTATTTTTTTAAATATTTTTTATATATTAAAATATCAAAATTTTTTTATCCATAGTTTCATCTTAATTTTATTTTTGAAAGTACAAAGGAGACATTGTTCATAATATTACGTTATATAAATATATATATATATATATATATATTATTTATTCTTACAATAGCGATCGATAGAGTGTGCTCGTTTGGTTTAGATTGACTTTAATTCGATTATAAATTAATCAAAACTAACAACAGATGATAAATTAAATTGAATTAAATAATAAATATTATTTTATTTATTTTATTTGATTTAACAATTTAAATTGAAAGTTTGAAAGCAAAAAATAAATTTAATGAACATAAGAATAAATTTTATTTATGATTTTATTAATTTTTTATTAATTATATTTAAAAAATTATATTAATTAAATATAAAGAGTTACTTTTTATAATTAAAATAATATAAAATTAAATTATCTTGCTTTTTACAATTTGATTCAAGCTTCAATGCAAATCAATACTTATCAATTTATATTTAAAATTTTTAATAAAAAGAAAAAATTTATAATTTTTTTAATTTTAATTTACAAAGAATAAATAAATTGTTTTATGGGGATGTCAAGAGAGAGAGAGAGTGAAAAGGAGAGAAATATAGACCATATTTTGGATTTTTAAATTAAAAAATAATAATAATGGATAAGACGACAAACGAATTGAGGATACTTAAAAAATACAGTTGGTGTATATAGAATGCAATCCGACCCAAAAGTCAATAACAAACTTGAGTCAAGAACAGAAACACGAAATGGGCTCAAAGCCCACTAAAGAATCAAAATTAACAGAGGAGAGAAATCGATATCACGCCTTTAGCTTTGGTTTGGTTCTCAAATTGAAAGTTCAAATGGAAGGTCAAGTGTTGGCTGAGAGTGGCACCCGCACAGCACATCGACTTCTCGATACAAAAATCTAATCTAAATTCAAATCCGTTTCGCTGCTGTTTTTGCTCTCTCTCTCAGGTTTCGTTTCTGGCAAACCCCTTACCATTTAAGCAGCCGAGTGTTTGTTTTTTTTTGATAATTAATTATATATTTTCATCTGTCGTTCCAATGCTTCTGTTTGGGTGCTGAGATAGTTGTATTTTTCTGTCAGCGGCAGGAGTTTTAAGCAATCTTTCTAGAACGAAGGTCTAATTTGTCCTTCACTCTCATCTTGTCCAGGTTTTCGGTCACCGAGGTTTAGTTGACATAAATGTCTCTCCTAAGTAGATTCTTTTACAGAAGACCTCCTGATGGATTGCTTGAATTTGTTGAGAGAGTATATGGTTGGTTTTCCTTTTCTTTTTTTGGTGGGTGATTTTTTCATTTACAGTTATCTGTTACATACGAATTATTGGGGTTCATTTTTTTTGTGCAGTTTTTGATTCATGTTTTTCCACTGAAGTTTTACCGGATGGAATGTACCAAATATATTTGCATGAAATTGTGAACGAGTTACACGAAGAATTTCCTGATTCAGACTTTCTTGCATTTAATTTCCGCGAGGGCGAGAAACGAAGTCAATTTTCTGAAATACTATGTGAATATGATGTCACTGTAATGGATTATCCGCGACAGTACGAGGGTTGCCCCTTACTGCCATTGTCTTTGATTCAGCATTTTCTTCGAGTATGTGAGAGTTGGCTTTTGCTTGGGAATCATCAGAATATTATCCTTCTACATTGTGAGAGAGGAGGCTGGCCACTATTGGCATTTCTTTTAGCTAGTTTTTTGATTTTCAGAAAGTTGCATAGTGGAGAGCGTAGGACTCTCGAAATTGTTCATCGGGAGGCTCCCAAAGGTTTCTTGCAGCTGTTGTCTCCTTTGAACCCATTCCCATCTCAGCTTCGTTACCTTCAGTATGTAGCTAGAAGAAATATTGCTCCAGAGTGGCCTCCTCCGGAACGATCACTTTCTTTGGATTGTGTTATTCTTCGAGCCATTCCAAACTTTGATGCACAAAATGGATGCAGACCAATTATCCGCATTTTTGGTAGGGATCTCCACAGTATGGGCGGGCTTTCAACCCAGATGATCTTCTCCATGTCCAAGAAGGGAAAGACCCTTCGCCATTACCGCCAGGTGAGAACTTCCCTGTTTTACTGTTGGTAATATGACTCCTTTGTTTCCCTTTCTGGTTACCAAGTGGATTCACTTCTGTTGCAGGCAGATTGTGACGTGATTAAAATAGACATACAATGTTTGGTGCAAGGAGATGTTGTATTGGAGTGTGTCCATTTTGACTTGGATCCAGAAAGGGAAGTTATGATGTTCCGAATAATGTTTAACACTGCATTTATCCGATCCAACATTCTGATGCTGAACTCTGAGAACTTGGATATTCTCTGGGATTCAAAGGAGCGGTATCCAAAAGGTTTTCGTGCAGAGGTGAATGGATATTTATGGCATTCCTTTAGATATTTGGATAGATGTAAGGAAAGGAAAATGATCACATATTTGCAAACTATGCTGTATTAAATCTTTAAGGATGGTTCTTTTGTTCTACTCATTATTTTTAAGAGCTAGATATAGTCTGAAACTTCTGTCAGATTTACAGGTTCTTGTTTTTTTCTTTTTTTCCTTTTTTCCTGTTATTCATATGTCTAATAAAATGAACTTTTAATTTACAGGTTTTGTTTGGGGAAGTTGAGAGCATCTCCCCTCCAAAGGCTCCAACTACAATTTTAAATGGAGAGGAGAAAGGTGGATTACCAATTGAAGCTTTTTCTAGGGTTCAAGAACTTTTTAGTGGGGTTGATTGGGTTGATAACAGTGATGATGCTGCCTTGTGGCTACTGAAACAACTTTCCGTCTTGGGTGATGTGAAAGAACTTACAAGATTGCAAGGTAGAGGAAGTTCATATACATCACCTGTGGATTCTGAAGAAGAAAATAACGCATCCAGTGCCGCTGATAGTCTGGATGAAGCATTTGATGTTTTTCCAAGGCCTTTGGCAGATACAGAGAATTTACTGCAATCTAATGCTTCTGATTTAGTTACTTCACTTTCTGAGATTGGTGGTCCTCATGATGTGATTCTTGTTTCAGAACCTCAAGATCAAGTTTCTGTTGAAACTACTCTGTCATCTCTTCATCAACAATCATTAGTTCCTACTGAAGGAACTCCACCATCTTTCCCTCCATCAGCCTCTCCGCCACATTCTACTGTCCCGACACCTCCCCTACCTTCCATTAACAACAAAGTTCTTCCACCACCCCCTCCACCTCCTCCACCTCCTAGTTTCTCCTGTACGGATTCTTCAACAATGTCTTCAAAAATTAGTAAAGGTTCCCCACCCCTTCCCCCCCCTAGTTTCTCCCATATAGATTCTTCTATGGTGTCTTCAACAACTAATAAAGGTCCACCACCCCCTCCACCTCCTCCACCTCCTAGTTTCTCCCATTTACATTCTTCTACAATGTCTTTAACAACTGGTAAAGGTCCACCACCACCCTCCACCTCCTCACCACCTCCTAGTTTCTCCCATTCAGATTCCTCTACAATATCTTCAGCAACTGGTAAAGGACCACCCCCTCCGCCTCCTCCGCTGCCTTGCTTCTCCCCTATAGATTCTTCTACAATGCTTTCAACAACTAGTAAAGGACCACCACCATCACCTCCTCCACCTCCTAGTTTCTCTGGTAAAAGTTCTTCTATAATGCCTTCAACAACTAGTAAAGGACCTCCACCACCGCCACCGCCACCACCTCTTACCTCTAGATCTGGATCTAGTCAACAATCTTTGGGACTACCACCGTCGCCTCCACTGCAGCCGTCATCCTTGGCCAACACAACTAACAAGCTGCTGCCTGCAACTACTCACCAACAACCTCCACCACCTCCACCGCCTCCAACATTAACATCTACCTCTCGTTCTATACCTGTGGCACCACCTCCACCTCCAATTGGTCGTAATCCCATTAATGCCCCAAGGCCACCTCCACCTCCACCTCCTCCTCCTCCTTCAGGACCTGCAAAGTCAGGTGCTATCCCGCCACCTCCACCACCAGTACCCAAACCTCCTGCTGCTCCTCCTCCCCCTAGTCGAGGTGTAATGCGGAGTCCTCCCCCACCACCTGGAGCAAAGAGTTCTTCTGTGCCACCACCACCTCCTCCATCTATTGGAAAGGGAAAAACAACTTCAGGGCCAACAAGCCATGGTAGAGGTCGGTTAACCGGTGGAATTAATGCTCCTAAGAAAACTTCATTGAAACCCTTACATTGGGTAAAAGTTTCCCGAGCAATGCAAGGGAGTTTATGGGCTGATTCTCAAAAACAGGAAAATCAGTCAAGGTGCAATAAGTTGGTATATGTATATTGTATTGCCTTTATGATGACTGCTGTTAGATGCTAAATGTGATATTTCATCCTCTATGAACTGTTTGATGAACATTGAAAAGTGTTGCTGGGATAAAAGTTTTAATTCCTTGAACAACTTGGCTTGCCATTTACTCGTTCTTTGTTTGAGCATGTCCTGTATATTGAATGACATTCTCTTGCTGTGTGACATTTTGCTGAAATGAACTTAAGGTTGTCCATATGCATTTACTATTGTCTTAGTTTGTGTTACATATATCCCTTTTTTGTTAGCCTTGTTTTCCTTGCCTGGCGTTATTATTACTGTTATAGAAATCCTTGTAGTTTGGGGTTGGGCTGGAGCTGGGCTCAAGCTTGTTATTTTTTTTGTTGTTGTCTGATGATCATTAAAATGTTGGTTAGGGCCCCTGAAATAGATATTTCGGAGCTTGAAAGTCTGTTCTCAGCAGCTTCAGATACAAGTGGCACTAACAAAGCTGGAGGTCGACGTGGTTCTACCATCAACAAACCTGAGAAAGTGCAATTGGTGAATCTTTTTCCCCCGATAAAATTATTTTTCTGCCAAAGCCCACATTTATTTCTCTTACATGTTAAAATAGCTATTACACAATCGTATGATGTCTGTTTTCCCATGTCCTGTTTGCCTCCTTTTTTTTAGGAAAAAGCTGCAGTAAAAGGAGAATAGTTTTCTGGAGATCCTTATATGCTCGAAATGAAAAATGAGAACAGCAACATTCATGAGAAAATGTTACTTTTTTTTTATTTTGTGGTTTTCTTTGTGTGCGCTTGTTGGTTTGGTGGTGCAGTGTGTGTGTGTGTTGGGGTTGACAGTGCATATTAAAGCTAAAGAGAGATAGATTTCTAGTAATAGTATTAAGATTGAATAATGTTAATGGTTTGGTCTCATCAAAACAATTGTCTGAAATTATGTTAACTGCTAAGAGAGGATATTCTGCTACAGCCATTTTGATCTTGGTACCATTATAGCATTTTGTGGATAAATATTACATTTGAAGGACTAAATCAAATTTTTGACAAGGTTGTTCTTGTAGTGTATCAATAGTGAAGTTAGAATTTGTGGAATTTACTGTCTGTATTCCCCCAATTCTCTGTATCATACAAAGAATTATCTGCATCAATAATAAGTCTGGACTCTCCAAAAACCCTGTTCTGACCTTGGGAAAAGTTGACTATGATCATATTTGCTACAGTAACAATGATCTTGGCACCATTATAACATTTATGGACAAATATTATATTTGAAGGACTAAATCAAATTTCTGACAAGGTGGTTCCTGTATTGTATCAATACTGAGATTAGAATTTCTGAAAGTTATTATCTGTATTCTCCCAATTCTGTATTAGAAAAGCTAGAGTGCTTGGGTAACATTGGGTGTGTGTTAGTGTAGCCTATGGGATGCTTCTTCCAAGTGACCCTGGTAAATCAGAAAGGGCATCATTTCCAGTGAATTTAAAGTTGGCAGTTTATGGTTTACTATTAAGCTTCAACTTATTAGCTGGTCTTGCTCCCAGGACTGTAGGAAGCATGTTGCTGATAGAGGGCTCAGTTTTAAGAACTGCTGAGAGTTTCCTGACTCCACTCACCATTTCACTTGGCTATAATCATATGATGAGGAATATCTATGGGCTGGATTTTTCTTGAAGCATGCTGGCTTGTTAGCTTGGGTTCTGTTTGGTTTTGTTATGCTTAAGATAATTTGCTTTTGAGTTTAGAGATTTTGGGAATAAATAATTGGATTGAACAAAAGACGAGTATTAGCTTAACCTAAGAGGGTAGGCTGAGGCTATGCATTTAGGTTCCCTATGCAGTTACATTTAGGAATGAGACCATGACCTGCTGAAGAAATTTTCTGAAGCTTATTGAAAAGTTCCTTAATGATCATCTAGTAGACAGGTCTGCAAAGCTTCAAATAGGCTGTTTGATTTGTTGCAGTTCTAGGATTTGAGCTTCTAATTCAAAAACTAAAAGATATTGTGTACTTTGACTAATACACTAAGCTTCAAAGTAGAATAATTAAACATTAAAGCATTTAAAAGACCTTAAAGTAAAATATTTGGCTGCCACTACAGCACATATACAACAAGTCTGGAGGAGTAATCTTAACTTCTAAAACCTATGAAAATCAAAATTAACCGAATAAGCAACACATTAATTTTGGAAGTACATGACTAAGACTGAAATGGTCCCCCAATTGACCATATAAAATATCAAAGTCTGATGTTAAGTGGTTGAAATTATCTGAATAGGAAATTCAGACTTTTAACTTGTAAAAGGGAACTAAGATATTGTAGATTAACAAGTCATTGAATTTGTCTGAAGGTCAAAGAAGTGGCTGAAATTCAAGGAACAGTATGCTATAATATTGACACGTGGCTGTTTTTGATGGATCTTTGGTGAAGTATGTAATATGTGGAGAGTTAGAGGCTTGGGACAGTGAAAGAATTTTTCTTTGGGAGGTACAACACAGAAATATAAATCAAATTTTTATGAGCTGTCACAGGCCTGGGAACAGTATTCCAAATAGTGATTTGGGCCTTTGCAGGAAAGTCTTTGACGAGGAAGAAGGTTGATTCAAATGGGGCTTAAAAAAGTAGATATAGTCTGGTTGCAGGTTTGATAGGAGAACACTAGACCATGAGATTGTAAAAGAAAATGAGAGAGGTGATGAAAGAAGAACAAAAATAGGAGAAGAGTGAGGTTATATAGTAATTGTTTGCTCTCAATATAAAAGTTGAATCTCATCAAAGCCTATCTCCATAGTTTGACAGATATAAAGATATATACACAGACTTGACTACTTTCCTAATAGCATTGGACTTCAGGAAATTGCACAATTTTGGAATCTTGACCAACAATACATGTCCTAAATCATTCAACCACATCCAAGATCTAATAACTCACTGTGCAGACCCAACTTGGACCTAATGGACTATATATATTTGATTTGAGAAAGGAATACTTTATTAAATTACCTCTGTGGTTGCTAGTTGGTTCAATTGGTTTGAATCAGATTCACACCTATGTGAGGAGGGGTTTTGTTTACATTTATATACTATTTTTAAAATATATATTTTTAACATTTTTTGTTAAAGTACCCCTTCAACTAAAACTTAATAAATCTATTAAACTAAAAGGTTAATAACTTATAGATAAAAAGGGCACTTATTCCTACAATTAAAAGATGCTTGTCATTGTGTAGGCCATAAGTCTAGGACTTTGCTTACAAGGAGGATACTTTTTCACTAATGAAGCCATTGATGCAGCGTCAGTGGTCTTTTCATGACCTTTCTTGACTGTCTCAGTCTATCATCACGGCTAGTTATTCTATGGGCAGGGAATATTTCCCAACAGATCTAAATATTATAACTCAATAAGATCCCAATTTTAGATTTCTCTGTGTTGAATACTACAATGTGAAGGAATTAGGATGAAGCAAATGCTTGGTTTCAAAAAGTATATAATTTATATTGTTCTGGATTGAAGATAAGAAGCTAGGTTTAAAATGACAACTGCCTGTAATAGTTAAAACTATGAATTTTCAATACAGTCCCAGGCTTTGTGAAAATCATGAGATGTTCCAGGCTGATTTAGCAGCACAGTAATTAGTGAGAAGATCTTAAAGCCAGTGGCCTATGAAGTCAGAATTGCAGTGTTAGATCGTAAGTACCATTTAACGGCCTAGTTGCCTTGATAGATAACCCTCGTTCAGTTAAGAGAATGATTAATTGCAAAATCTACCTTTCATAGGAGCCCGAGCAGTGCCTGCTCTTATTGTACGAAAGATTTTATTCACTTACACTGCATCACCCTTAATAGCAAATGTGAACTTTCCATCATTACTTAGCTCAACTTTCAGATGAAGTTTGATCTGTGCTGGAAAAGTACAATTATGTTTCTCAAGGCATTTTCTGAGTTCAGTTTGTGATATTTCTAGTTGATACCAATATTATATTGGTCTATTTGAATAGAAATATCAACATAAATAATGTGTAGGATTGATTAATTACTAATATTATTATCTGTTTTGTTGTTGCTTTAATTGTTCCATTGTTATCTTTCCTGCTGTCACTGTTATTATCATAGCTTTAATTCTGCAAAATTATTTTTATTCAAGTTTTTATCCTTACCTTGGCTATTTATATTATCAATTTTATATTTCCTTTCATTTCTGACAGGTTGACTTGCGTAGAGCATATAATTGTGAAATAATGCTTACAAAAATAAAAATTCCTCTGCCAGAAATGATTGTAAGTTCACCTCTCTTTTTTCACACTAAATGTCTTTTATTTTAAAAGAAAAAATTCCCGGGATAGTTGACAATGAGTTGACTGAATTTATAGTCTATATTTTAGATTTTGTTTGGTGAAAGAGCTCATAAGCCCTTAGCCCATACGTTTTATATTGCATTATAATATCACCTTTTGATTTATTCTCTTAAGTGATTTTGTTTCTTATTCATGTTTCATATGTACTTTTGCTTTCTGATTGATGAAATTTGTTCAAAAGGATACTGGTGTTATGTTCTTTAATGAATGGGTTTGAAGGTGTTGCTAACTCCCCATTCCTGGAAATCAGAGCTCTGTGCTGAGCTTTGAAAAGTCTGCCAAAGTTATAGGTTTTGTTTTTAGCATGTATTCCTCAGTGTACTTCAACAAATTAGGAGAACTCCTTGATAATGTTTTTAACTTTTACTAGCATCCTGCAATGCTACTGGAAACCACTGACGTTGTCCTAGATTTCTTGAAAAAGAATGCTTTCTGTCCATGTTGTCACAAGCTTTTATGGAGAAAAAATTCAGGAAGGCCTGTTGTGATTTCTTATACGTCAGCAGCATACTTCTGCGCCATATGCCTCACCTTATTTTCTTTCATTTATTTATCATTTAGTACACTTTTTTTCATGAATAATTGTATTGCTTTTAAAGAAATATCTGGCTACTTGCCTGCTGAGAGACCTACTTGCAATGTCAATAGAAATACCTTTGTTGCCAATCTTTCCTTGTGAAGAATCTGATGCATTCAAATGCGTTTTGTAAAATGATTGAGTTTCTGCAATCTCTAGAAGGGAGTCTCATTGCATTTTTTGAGATTCGGCTACAAATATTAGCTAAGGAATTTGGTTTTGAGGAGCTATATCAAGACTAGTGGAAAATTAAGGGTATTGAGATGATGATATATGAGAGATTTCTTATTGAAAAATTTTGGCGTGGCTAAGATAGATGAATAATCCTGAGGCAGTTAGATGTGATATCTAGGACATATGTAATATTTTTTCCAAGATGGACATATTAGTGCACGTTGAAAGAGCTGCACTACAAGAACCAATTTCTTGGATAATGATTTTGAGCAATTTGCAATTTTTTGGGGATTTCAAAGTGATGATGAGGGATGATACTGGGGACTACTGCCAGACCCTACAATCTTGGTAGCTAGGAAAATCATGGATTTTAATATCCTAGGGCAGGTGGCCCTGAGGAGATTTTAATACTTTGACCTCCTGGCTGTTTTCAAGGTCTTTTACCATCCAACACAGCTCCTTGGCATTTGTTGGGTCTGTTCATTTTGGAGAATACAATTTGATGTTGATCAATTTAGTGGGTAGAAATTTAGATAGAAAACAGATATAGAGCGAAGAAATGGGAGAAAATCTAGAAAGAAAGGAGAGAACAAATGGAAGAATATAGGGGGAAATCAATGTCTTTATTCATAGGGGGAAACCAATGTCTTTATTCAATAACTCCTAGTTCCATCCTCAACTGAAAATAAGTCCCTATTTATAGTGGCTAAAGTCCCAATCGAAATAGGAACTTAGATGTCTACTAAGTAACAAATTTTACTCAAATAATTAAACCTCCTTGAGAAAAACTAAATGCAACCCAAATAAGTAACAAAATAAGACCCAAACAAACTAAATAACATCTAATCAAACTAGTATAGTATAAATAGAAATGACTCCTAAATAGGCCTAGTTTGTCCTACATCATAATATCTACTGGAATTTAGGAAGAATAAACTGCAGTTGGTAGGGTAGGTTACTGAGCCATTTGTTTGAGCATTTGATTGTATTGCATCTTTGATTTTTATTTTCAATCCATTATGATTAGTATTTGAGAAAAGATAATCTTAATCATTCTAGGAGAAGAATTCCCTATTATTGCTTGGGGATTAAAATAGTGACTGTTTTCATTTATTTTGCAGAAAACATAGCAGACTGTATTCCTTTATGGCAAAATTGCCATTCCATTTTTCTTTTGATTTTTCCTTGTTAACTTTTCATTCCTTTTTTCAGCAGTTTGATTTTGGGGCATTTTATTTTTGACTTTGATGGTCCTAAATATCATTTCTCTTGTTACTAGAATGCAGTTCTAGCTTTGGATTCTTCAGCTCTAGATATTGATCAGGTTGAGAACCTAATCAAGTTCTGTCCAACTAAGGATGAAATGGAAACTCTGAAGGTAATCTAAACATCTCTACCATTTATGTATGGCAGGATTGTATCTGCTACTAATATGATGCTTTTTTTTGGTCTTGGTTGGAAAGCAACATCTGCAGTTCTAAATACTATATTATTAGCAATGACATGACATACTTAGGTCCCTTTTATCTCTGTAAAAAATGCAATGCAGCAAAGGCCATATCTGATATGTAGGAAAGGGTTCTGAGGTAGTCTAATTTGTTATGGATTTTGGGCTGTATCCTTGCTCTTCTCCCTCTCCTTTTTATCTTTGTGAAAAATGCAATAATGCAAAAGCCATATCTGATATGTAGGAAAGGGTTCTGAGGTACTACTTTGTTATGGATTTTGGGCTTTATCTTTGCTCTTTTCCCTCTCCTTGCCTGCAACAGGGTAAAAAGGTGACCCCAATTATTTTCAGTGAAACAAAACAAGATACTTGAGAGGAAAGGTTTGGTGAAAGCCTAGTAAATTTTGAAGAGGCAAGTAACGGTACACAAATCTCATGCTTTCTGGAGAATTAAAGTTTCAGACCCCACATTTTCGTCTGGAGTCCACTGCATTCCTAAAAATTTTAATGGATACTTTTGTCTAGCTTTGTTCTTGTTAGTGCTAAATAAAGATTGTTAGTGCAGTTTTGGATACATTACTTCAATGAATCTGTGTTTTTTGTTTTTTAAAAGAAAGAAGGTAAAGTTCAGTTTTTGGATACATTGATTTTACTGACCTACTTGATACACTGGGGTCTAAATCCCATTTACACTCACTTTAAAAAATGTGACATCTTCTCCCTCTTTCTTTCTTTCTAATCAACTTCGTGATTCTTCTATTGTGGTTAGGGAATTTTTCCCTTTCTGTTTGGTATATATTAGGTGGGTGAACATTATTCTTCCTTTCTAGAATAGAGTAATTGTCATATTGATATGGAAACAGCTTTTCTCGTTATTTTATCTATTTTTAATATTATATGGGGAAGCTACTCTAAGTTATTGGAACTTTCCAGTTTTGTTCACTTCCCTCTTTCTCCTTCTAGCCTAAACCCTAATGAGAAACATTGAATATGTTTTATTAACACTAAAAGATAGTTGCAACCTATCTATAGTAGACCAGTAAGTGAAAACAATGATTTTTTATGAACATCAGATAAATATTGCGCGAACCTATAAACAGTTCTTTGATCTAAGCTTCAAGCTCACGTGTTCTATGCTTGGTATTTAATAGATGCAGAATCAGTTTGTTGTGAAAGCACAAATTCATATACTCTATAGATTCTTTTGTATTGAGAACAAATGTTCTTGTTCACTTGTCTTACATGTTACCGTTTCTACTTTCAGAATTATGCAGGTGACAAGGAAATGCTTGGAAAGTGTGAACAGGTTTACTCAGATGACTTATGTTTTAGAGAGCCATTATGGTAATTTAATTGGAAAAAAGAGGGGCTCAAGGGTCAAAGCCAAAGAGGTTTAACTAGGATTGAATTGGGGTTTGAACTATGCACTAGTGTGACATAATGAAAGAATCATTAAACGTTCAGAGATAGGAATATCAATGATCATAATTGTGTAGTAAACTCAATATTAACTGACACTATCAAATAAAATTAGTTTAATCCTAAAAATGGAATTAAAAATACTTAGATGCACGCATGTGCACGCGCACGCGCCCCTAATGATTTTGTTTGGTTATGTTATTACCTTGGATCTTCTCAACAAATTTTGATATGATATCTGCAATATCAAGTGCTCCCTGGTATTTGTCATCTCTAACATTTTGTGGCCAAGTCATTGGGAGAGTCAGAGAGAAGGTGTAGATTGGGGTTGCTCAGTTCTATAACCTCGCATATGCTATTACATTGAGTTTGTGCAAATCTTTAATTTGATTACTAATGAACTTTTTATTATAAATGTATCAGTTTTTCCTGGAGCTTATGAAGGTTCCACGGGTAGAATCCAAGTTACGAGTATTTTCGTTTAAAATCACCTTTTCTACTCAGGTATGTTTGCAGATGATCTGTAAATATAATTGCTTGCTATTGTTATTATCAGTATTTGGTACTTATTGTTTGATTTTTTCAAGGTTGATGATTTAAGACGTAACCTGAATACTATTAATGAGGCTGCTAGAGAGGTAATGATAAAGTTACCATCCTTGAAGTATATGTGAACATGCGAATTTTCTGCATCTTAAATGTCTTATATTCCAGGTAAAAGAATCTGCGAAACTGCGTCAGATAATGCAGACAATTCTCACGCTGGGAAATGCTTTGAATCAAGGCACCGCACGAGGTACCATTTGTCAGTTTAAAAATTAAATGATTTACAATTTTGCTGCTACTGGCCTGTAATGCTCTTCAATTTTTATTGATGTTGTTTGTTTCTTTAATTATGTTTCTATTACAGGATCTGCTGTAGGGTTTAAATTGGACAGCCTTCTCAAATTATCTGATACTCGTGCTAGAAACAATAAAATGACTCTAATGCATTACTTGTGCAAGGTAGAATTGCTAAACTTATAACTTTTCAACTCATGATCTTCAGTTGAAACTTTTGGTTGTCAGTTTCACATACTGTTGGTGGCTATGCCAATTTTCATTTTGTTACTGGCCTTAGTGAATGGTGGTGTAGTTATTGTCCCGGAAACTTAGCCTTTATCTCCATGCTTTTGTAGTTTGATGTCTTAAGAGTTATATCATTTCTAGCACATAAAAAACGTCATGTTATCTAAATAGGCCTAGCTGCTGCTTGACCAGTGTCATTGTTTTAGTTTTGGCATGCTTTAGTAGCAATATGTATTGATACATGGCAAAATGAAGAAAAGAAGTTATTATTTGGACTTGAATCAAAGCTTGAATTTGCTTGATAAACTCACCAGAATAATTCAAGTGGTGTTCAAACTCCTCTTATTGTATTGTGAACCAAGCTTGTGTTTTGTTTTTCTATTCCAATGTCTTGATGATGCTTGACCTGGACATTAACTTTGACCAAATTATTTCAGGTGAGCTTGTGTGACTAAGTATTCAACTTAGCTCAGCCTGTTTCTGTTTCCTAATTAACATATAATAATTCATGGAGGCAAACTGATTTGTATTTTGGTAATAAGATTGTAAGCAGTATAAAACATTTGTCCTAGGTTGTTTTATAAAATTGAATTTTATATCTGTTGCCTTAAATAACCCCACTTAATCATCTGTCATTCAATCTCATGATAGTCAAGCATGGTGGGCCCTCCCTGAACCTGCAGCCGGACAGCTAGCCTGTCCAGGCTACTGGCATAGCTAAATGCTCCAAAGCAGAAGAAGCTCTTCTAGATATGACTAGTGAAGAAGTGGCTAATATGATTAAAGGAAGAAAGTAATTGTGCAATTGTGTTGAAGGGGAATGTATTCTAGGGATTGACAAAATTACCAGAGCCCAAAAAATAAAAACAATAAGAAAAACAAAGAGAAAAAGAAAGGAAAAGAAGGGAGGGGAACTAACTTTCTAGTTTTAGCTACACTTAGGTAAGTAGTCAGCCTAACCTTTCAGTCCCTGCCTTTGGTATTTTGCTAATTTTGTATATTGTTAGAATGGAATGTCTTTAGAATTGATTGGGTCTTTTGAGAGCAATGGAGCACATTTTTGTGGGACAAGTAATGCCAGTCAAAATAAGCATTACGTACATACATTAAGTCCCCAAATTTCTCAGATTATATTGTTTTATTTCATTTTTGGCATTTCAATGCTTTGGACATCAAGTGCCTGCACTTCTCTTCATTTAGTCCTAAGCTGTAACTGTGTTCAGTTCCTGTGCTTTTAATTATGATTTAGTGGTCTAAACTTTTCACTAAGGTTGAAGTATCTAAAAGTTGTTTATGTGTAGTCTTTTTTTGTTTGGTTGTTTGTGGATATAGTATGGTATAAGGTTCCTCCAAGTGGTTTCTCTGGATATGTTGTTCGTTTGGTGGTTGTCTTCTATTTTATCTGCTGCGTTATTATCAGTTTCATTTCATACTTTTTTGTATTGTCTGTTGCCTGTTGGATTTTGGTTTTCATTTTGTGATTATAATGTCTCCTCATTTGTAATTTCTCATTTAGTATTTTTGTAGTAAGCATGGGTATTCATGTGGTGCCATATTTGTACTTTTCTTTTCATTAGCTCCTTGCTGAGAAACTGCCGGAGTTGCTTGATTTTGACAAGGATCTTGTTCATTTGGAAGCTGCCTCCAAGGTGTGCGCCATCTGTTTTTTGTTACAATTGACTTGTTAATAGTCTGGCCCCTCTAGCTGAAATGCAGTGTTGGTTTTTGTTTCCTCTAACTTTACCTTCATATCAAATAACTAGATTCAATTGAAAACTCTGGCTGAAGAAATGCAAGCTGTAAGTAAAGGTCTTGAAAAAATTGAGCAAGAACTATTGGCTTCAGAAAATGATGGTGCTATTTCTGTGGGCTTCCAAAAGGTGAGTAAGGATAATGAATTCTTTTATTCGATTGAAGAACCTCATCTAGAAAATATCAAATAAGTAAACTAAACAATTCAGAATCAAAGAAAAGCTTCCTTTCACATTACGGCTTATTTATATTTGTTCACTCTGCTTATTGCAATAGTTATACATTTTTTTGAGTATTTTTCTTTGGGAGCATTGCCAAGCAGTCATAAAGCACCTGGCCTATAAATCTGGGCTGGTGGCCAATTTTAACCCATAGGAGCAATGGTTACAACACAAGTACTAAAAATATTTTAGGTCTCATTGTCCAGTAAAATATACAATGCAAGGGGGCATATTTTCCCATACTAATTCATCTTAAGGTGGTTTGGTCTAGTACTGTGAAATAAATTTTGTGAAGTTAATTTCATTGGAGGGAAAGGGTTAAAATGTCATTTTTGCAGGTAAAATGGTCCATTTGAAGTTTTGTAACCAACATTGTCAAGTTAATTGCAGGCTAATTAGGTCTAGGGATCTCAGTGCTCCTTTCAGAAAACTAAGTGGTTATTTCTTGTAACTTTTGGCTTTTGGGTTGAAGTCTAAGAAATCAGGGACCTCAGCAGGAACATCCCAAATATGGGTGTCTTCTTTCGCCATAAAGGTTATTGTGCTCTTGGTTCACATGCCATCTTGTCTCACTCAAAATTTCAATTTACACAATTATATGGATTAGCACCTATATTTGAGGTGTTTAGTTAAAGTGCATAGGGGGATTTTATTTTGAGTGTGAGGTGCCTCGTCCAAGGTGCATAGTGAGCTTCTATTCTTTGACATGGTGGTAGTGAATAGAAGAACAGAGGATATATAAAGAAAGGGCAGAAATTGAGTTTGATGGGAGAGAAAATGAGAAGAAATTGGCTGAAGGAGAAAATCCGTAATATTAATTCCATCATTAATCATAGTCATTTAAGTCTGACTAGTAACAAAACATGTGGCCCTATTAACAGTGGCGAAGTCCTAAACAAAATAGGAAGAAAGTAGAAATCTCCTTTCAATTATTAATCTAAATCTGACTGCAAGAATATAATTTAACTTATGGAAGCCAAATTCGGTTCAAAATAAATAATAAAATATGACTCAATCAAGTAAAACAAAACCTAATTCAGCTGCTGTAAGCAAAATAAATATACTAAACAATTATAAATTGTCTTAAATCATATGGGCTTTCAGTGAATATGAATAAAAAGGTTATGTAGCATGTCAAAGTTTCTCTACAAGCCTGTATCATGTGACATGGATCTATGTGTGAATGTATGAACTTCCAACTTTTCAGGTGCTGAAGAATTTCCTTGATACAGCTGAAGCTGAAGTAAGGTCACTAATCTCTTTGTATTCCGAAGTGGTGAGTCTTAGGTTTAATCCTTTATAGTTACCAATGTGCAGTTGTGTGTTGGTTTGCATGCTAAGAGTGCTGTCTTGCAGGGAAGAAATGCAGATTCATTGTCCCAGTACTTTGGGGAGGATCCGGCTCGATGTCCCTTTGAGCAAGGTTTGATACATTTTTCTATATTCACATGACTATTTACGTGATTCTGTATTTTCTTTTTGGTGTTGTATGAGTGACACAAAAATGATATAATTTCCGTGATCACTTCCTCTGAATTTTGATCTCTAAATATATTATGATCAAAATACATGTATTTATCAGTCATTCGTGGTTGCAGTGACACAGATTTTGTTCGTTTTCGTCAAGATATTCAATAAATCACGAGGGGAGAATGAAAGGCAGGCTGATGCTGAGAAGAAGAAACTGGAGAAGGAAGCCATGAAAGATCGGGCAGCAGCTAATTCATCGGCAAAGAAAGATGGCAATGATTTTGACAAGTCAATACTTAATTTTCAATTTAAGAAGTAGACTCGGCAATCAACATCGAAAACATGGTGACAGCCTGCATATATATCCACAAGAGGTGGAAAAATAATTCATTTTCTCAATTATAATCCCAAAATTGCAGGCTGACTTCCTTCCGTTGGAGGTGAATTGTAGATAAATCGTTCACCACCCTGGCATAGACTCTGATTTTGTCGCCAATTTTATGTCACTTCCGCCACAGTGATGCTTCTTCAGTGTAGGCTCCAATGTGTATTTTGCCGCAGAGAACTGGACAATTAGAAGTCAAGTTCACTCAGAAATTTGCCAACGTGCTCAAAAAGTCATATTCTCTGCCTGAACCCTATATTTAAAGCTGTAGATTGTATATAAAAGAAAATCATTTCAACTGGAAACATGCTCTTATCTGTATCAGAGTCCCCATGTTTCAAGAGGAGAAAATGTGGTTATGGAACTTTTGCAGCGGTTGCCGGGGCGGAATTTTAAGTCTACACAGTTAATTGTGAATGAGGTTGCAGATTAGTAGAAAGTAAGAGTTATTGATCGTATGGTAAAATTTAACCATACCAAATTTGTTCAAGTGGTAGCCATGGTTGCCGATTTGGCCGTGTAAGTGGTAGTCATTATCATTTTAGATTGAAATTAATAATTGGTGAATACGAGTGAGTAGAGGTGTGTAACAGTTTTGAGTTGGATGAGAATCAAAGCCGATATAGAATTAAAACCAGAAGGTGACAATACTAATTACTGTTGTTCTACAATAGGTTTTGGTTGATTATGGAACTCTAAATTAGGAATTGACTCACAATTTGTTTACAAATTAGGATAATTCATTTAGAACTACTTTTATTTCTTGGCTTGAACATCACAACTAAAAATCCCATGAAACGTCCAATATAATATGTAAACTTAGAAAGTTCAAAAGACTATCATAAAGAGAGTTTATTTGCAAGTGAATGGCTGTAACAGAGTGAATGTAACTTGCTAAGAAGGTGGCTTTGAGTCCTCCTGCTAGTATGCTAGCACCCCCCAAGTGGCTTGGAATCAGAAGCTGTCACATACACACCAGTTAGAGCATTTACTCGCAAATTTCTTTCTTACTAAATTTATCCTAATGTTATGTTTATATAAAATAAAATAATATAATAATATTTAAATTAATTTTTTTTAATCATAATTATTAATATTTAAAATTATATTTTATATTAAATAAAATATAATATTATTTTTATATTTATAAAAATAAATAAGATAATATTATTTAATATATTAAAATTTTAAATAAACAACGAATGTTCGGTTGGTTTGTAATTAGTAGTATAATAGTAAACTCAAATATTTATGCGTTTTAATAAAAGATTATCACGTGCACCATATTAGTTATTATAATAGATGAGATTTGACACGTGACTCTGTATGATTTGATGAAGATTGCCCTTTTCTTTTTTTTTATTCCGTTAGAACTGTTTTGCTTCTGATTGAATTGTTAGTGTTTGCAGTATTTGATTTTGATATGATTATTGAATTTGAAGCTGGGATGGCTTTTTGTATTTGATTTTGATTTGATTATTGAATTTGAAGCTGGGTTGGTCTTGACTTAATTCATTTTTAACTTGGGTGCTTACCAAGTCAATTATCCAGCAACATAAGGATCTTGGAATCTCTAATATTTAGTCCTCTTGACAATCGATTTTTGTTCTTAACATATATGTGTGTAGTTGTTTGAGATATTTTGCTGCGTTTCCTAGCGTATTTGGCCTCTCCCAAACTTGCTCACCGCATAGTAGGCTACTTGGAAGAGGACGCAGTTATATCTTACACTGAGTTTCTCAAGGACTTGGAAAATGGCAAGGTCGAAAACGTTCCAGCGCCGGCAATCGCCATTGATTACTGGCGCATGCCCCAGGATTCGACCCTCCGAGATGTTGTTATAGTCATCAGAGCCGATGAGGCGCATCACCGGGACCTCAACCACTATGCATCGGTAAATATCTAATAATTTCTCATTTTATAACCTATAATTCATAATATTTGTTTCTCTAAGCTATAATTCATAATTTTGGCTGTGTCGTGTTGCATGCAGGACATTCAGTGTCAGGGCCACGAGCTGAAGGACGCTCCTGCGCCGATCGGATATCGTTGAGAGCAGGTTAAGTGACTTGGAGTGCATCAGAAATTCGGATAATGAGAAATAAGTAAATTAAATTGTATTCAGTTACGTGAATTTCAACTGTACATGTTTTCGTTACCTGTTAAATCATCGACGACAATGTATTATATGTTTACTCATCAAAACCTGAATCTCGTATCCATTGCAAATCACATAAATAAGGCTCTACCAAGTTGGATTGATTGTCCCTCGAAGACTTTGATTCGTTAGATTAAGGGATAAAATTTACAAGAACGCGAAAGCGAGACAGCATGGCAAGAATGACCTATTGACCGTCTACAAATTGTGGCTGACGCATTTCCATTTGTACAAATTATACAGTAATACATGGTACAATTATTGAACAACATGAAGACTACCCCACCAGAAAAACAAGTCAAATGATATAATGGTGTCAATTAGTGAAAAAAAATTAAAACAAGTTTTATTTAAATAAAAAAATATAAAAATTAAATAATAAAATTATTTTATTTTTTTAAAAAAATAATTTATTAATAAATAAATATATATATATATTTTTTTTAATATTTGCCAACATTCATCAATCATTGACGATGAGACTTTCTCTTCGAATTTAATAGACGGTGGAAGGCGTAACGGAACCTTAAACTGTGCAGTGTTTTATCAAAAGCCAAAGATTGGTGTTCCTTGCTGTCCAAGAAAGGAATTTCCAACAAAAAATATCGCGTCCGGAAATTTCTCGTTGGTCCAAGCTGTCCCTTTCCCCTTTTATTTTTTCCCAATACTATCCAACATACGAATTGATACATTTGTATGCATATATATGTATTTTAATATTTATATTTAATATTGGATTATTAGTAATTATACAAAAATATATATATATAAAATAAATAAATTTAAAAGATTATATATATATATATATGTATATATATATGTGTGTGTGTATATATATAATATATGTATATATGTATATGTGTGTGTGTGTGTGTGATTTTGTAGACAGAGCCAGCCACATTTCAGAATACAAATCAGCTTGCGATCGGTCACTGTTCGCAGAACGCCGAGATACGAATGACTTGAGTGGCCATGAAATGGGGATTAAGCCCGCTATATTGTTAACGCACCCATGTGAAGTGGTGTGACCGACCCCATTTATCTTTAACAGAAAAAAAAATTAAACAAATAAATAAATAATAAATACGACCGTTTTCCATTCTGTCCAAGAAATCGTATGTCCAACACAGTCACAACAACGAACACGCCCCGTCGTTGATCTTAGAAAATGATGATTCGTGGTGCAACCAGATCGGCCAACATGTTTGTCGTCATGGGATCTCGCATGTTTCCCTCTGTAACCGCCGGTACGGTGTCAAAAGAGCAGGCCGCAGCGATCCTACTCGGTGGTTCTTCACAGAATTCGGCGTTTTTGGTCGGGGCTCCGGCTCTGGGTATAAGGAATAGGGGCACGGTGGCTGCAGGGGAGCAGGAACAGAAGGAAAAGGAGAAGGTAGTTTCGGAAGCCGGTGGCAGTGAAAATAATAAGGATGAGAAGAGGATTGTGAGTTACTGGGGCATGGAGGCTAGGAAAGTGAACAAAGAGGATGGTACCGAATGGAAGTGGCACTGCTTTAGGGTATTTATGCATGTTTTCTCCCCTTGCTTGCTTGCCGTTGTCGAAATTTGTATACAAGTTGATAATTCGTGTGTTTGTTTATGGTTTGTTGTAGCCATGGGAGACTTACCAGGCGGATTTATCCATTGATCTGAAGAAACACCACGTCCCTGTAACGTTTATGGACAAAATTGCGTTCTGGACGGTCAAAACACTCAGATGGCCTACCGATTTGTTCTTTCAGGTAAATACGTCAAACCACTGTCTGATATGATCTAAGGATGATACGTTTGTATTGCAATACGTCGAGATCTTGTTTGCTTTCGTTTCAATGAGTTAGAATCTAACCAAGTGCTGTCTATTTCCGTCAGATATGGCTTGACGTTGATGAAGTATTTTTGGTTTTAGACTCAGTCAATAATTCTGCATTTTTACAAATATTTTGATAAATTGGATGTGAATAACTTGTTGTACAGAGAAGATACGGCTGCCGGGCAATGATGCTTGAAACAGTGGCGGCAGTCCCTGGCATGGTGGGAGGCATGCTGTTGCATTGCAAGTCATTGAGGCGGTTTGAGCAAAGTGGTGGCTGGATTAAAGCGCTGTTGGAAGAAGCAGAGAACGAACGTATGCATCTAATGACATTCATGGAGGTAGCAAAGCCGAATTGGTACGAGCGTGCTCTTGTGATGGCAGTACAAGGTATATTCTTTAACGCGTACTTCTTGGGGTATGTGATTTCTCCGAAATTTGCACATCGGATGGTTGGGTACCTGGAAGAAGAGGCAATTTACTCTTACACCGAATTCCTGAAAGAGTTGGACAAGGGCAACATTGAGAATGTACCTGCTCCAGCAATTGCGGTTGATTACTGGAGGTTGCCTCCAGACGCAACACTGAGGGATGTTGTCACTGTTGTCAGAGCAGATGAGGCACACCACCGTGATGTTAATCACTTTGCATCCGTAAGTATCTTATTAACATGTCTTTCCTTCACTTGGGCTCATTAAATTTTTATCCAAATATATCTTCATTAATATGCTTGTACTTTCATTACCGATTGCAGGACATCCATTATCAAGGGCGTCAACTGAGGGAAGCTCCAGCTCCATTGGGGTATCACTGAGAATCATGAATATAATATGGCAGTTCAATGCAGTACATGAAAACTTCTGGTAGAATAAATGAATCGTTTTGAATTTACCGGTGGTATGTTTTCAATTGTTTGTTCTCTGTCCTTACACGATGGTATATTTTGGAGTCTTGAGGTCTTTCCCATATGTTACACCTTGTTTAGGTCCTTATTCCACCTAATTTTACTAAGAGTGCATTAAATTTGATCTCAAGTAAGAGATGCTTTCATTCATTGCCACAATCGGTCATTGTGCTCCTCTGTTGCGATAGCGTCCAAGATTTTCTTTACTTTTATTGACTCAGATGAAATGAATTGAAAGCCTCTCTTTTATGATTCGTTACAATCTTGTCAGCATCTAGAAACCTGCTAATTTATGATATACCAGTAGTTTTAATGAAGTGGCCAATTACTTTGCTTCCATATTTTCTATTCTGTGATAACTAAACATTGAAGAAGAATCAGAAGTAGAATATTTGAGAGAAAGAGAGAGAGAGAGAGAGTTGTGAATTTCATTTTAGTTATTGTGATATATGTTTTACCTTACGAGGCTCTTGGAAGGGTCTAGGTTTGGGTTTTTGACAAATCCAGTTAGATCAACTCAGACGCACCCATTAGAGTATGGGTGCAGACCTATTCAAAATCAGACCCAAGTGAAGAAAGTATTAATCCTTAGCCCTTGACCGCCTCTATAGCAGCACTTCTCTAGTCTGACCGAGCCTATCAATCCTTCCATTGTAGCTCCCGTAAGTCACCATTCTACAGCTTTGGAAACTTCGCCAGTTGTTTCTTTCTCCAAAACATATATATATATATATATATATATATTTACCTGTCAATGGTTGACAATGATATCTAGGCATTAACAGGGATCTGCCATAATGCCTGCACATCCTCAATGTGTACAATAGTAACCAGGTTACAGCATATCGAGTTGCGCAAGACACTAACAGGCCGCATTAAGGTTCAGACCACAGCTCCAAATTGACTGTCCCTGTTCCCCAGTGGATGTTGAGACATTTGTGAACCTGATCGACCTGTAACGAATATTACATAGAAAACAAGTTGCAGAGAGTTGTACCGAGAGACATAACGCAAAAGTAAAAAGAATAGAACACAAAAATAAAGAGTTTATATCCGTTTAAGCCCTTGTTTGTTACAAATTAATTGCATTTTAGTTTTGCGATCAGAAGTATACATTGGATATTTTTAAAAATATTAGATTAATAATTATTTATCGAATTAATTTTTACTATTTCTTTACAAAATTAAATTAAATTTACACTGATGGGCATATGATGGAAATATTTAATATTAATAATTAAAATTAATTCTGGAGTTAAAACTTATTTTTAAATATTTAGTTATTAATATATAAAGAAATAAAAAAAATTATCTTTTAACTTCTTCCTTAACCCCGGCAGGGGTGGTTGGTGCATATACCTTTCTTGGGCAACAAGATTCGGTCAGTCCTGTCCAGCACCTAGAAAATTAGAATTATTTATTATTAGCCATGTAAAGATTTGTCAGTTTTGGTTTAAATGTATTTCTATTATAAAACAGCAACAGCAACAACAATCCACCATTGAATTGATGGACACACAAGATTGTGCATACTTTTTTGTAAACAATGGAAGGGGGAATGGCTTGAATTACATACACACGTTAAGAACAATGATATAGAGACACTCGTCACAAGCTGTTATTTGCCAAAATTCAAATTATCCTTTTTGATCAACTCTACACCCTCACTCTCTAATTAATAATAATAATAATAATAATAATTCTTAATTCAAAAATTTATTAATAGATATAGATACCGGCACCATTACAACTCACTAACTAAGTTTTCATGGTCTGGGCATGTGAAACTAGAATTGGTTACCTGCGTCTCAACTGTGGGAAAGACGGGGGTCTGACAGTTGGCTTCTAGAAGGTTGCACGCCCTTTTTTTCCCAAACGTCTCTGCAAATCCTTTGACTTCCAACTAAGATGGCAGATGTCGCGGCGAAATCCAATCTTGACTCCAATTCTTCAACTACTTGTTGAGACACAAACTCATTTGCATTTTTTTTCAAAGCTAAAGTGTTACCTCCTCCGCACGTAAGACGGGTTCTTTATAAACCCGGCAACAATTGGCCCAGTTTTCTCTCAACTCCCGAAGCCAGCAGCTTCAGTCAGAAGTTGTCGGTCATGAACGACGACGTAGATGAGCAGTCACAGCGTCCCGTTCCACGCTTAGATTTTCAGCGTCTGCAAGTCTTGTCCGCCCTGGGCCGTGGAGCCAAGGGAGTAGTGTTTCTTGTCAGAGATCAGGATACCAATGAGTGTTCCGCTTTGAAGGTTATCTGGAGAGATTTGATTGAGAAGAAAGGAAAGGTTTTAACTCGTAATGAAAATGATCGAGATGGGAGCAATCGTTATAGAAGGGTTTGCTTCGAACAAGCAGCGTTAGGAAGTTTTGAGCATCCGCTGTTGCCGAGATTAAAAGGAGTTTTGTCCACTGACAAGATTGTTGGCTACGCCATGGATTATTGTCCGGGTCGTGACCTGAATTATCTCCGGAAGAAGCAAACTGAGCAGATGTTCTCCGATGCCAGCATCAGGTAAAAATTTTAAACTAGAAATTAAATTGATCATGATTTTCGAAACTGTTTTCTGATCCCAATTATGGTGACGTTAATTTGATTTGATTTTATCTCCACAGATTTTATGCTGCGGAGATGGTTCTAGCATTGGAGTATCTTCACAGTCAAGGCATAGTTTACAGAGATTTAAAACCTGAAAACATATTGATTCAAAAGAATGGCCACATAATGCTGGTCGATTTTGATCTCTCTAGAAAACTTTCTCATAAATCACCTTCAGCTTCTCCAACATCGGTTCTCCACTCAATCCAGTCAAATCGGGACTCAGCCACCAAAACACGACGCTCTTTCTTTCACAAATTTTGCAACTCCGGCATTTCTCCCCGAGACTCCAACTGCTTGTCCGAACTCACAGCCAACCCGGTGCCAAAACCCGGGCACAACTCATCCGAGAAGTCTAACTCGTTCGTCGGAACGGAGGAGTACGTGCCACCAGAAATTATATCCGGTAACGGCCACGACTTCTCTGTTGATTGGTGGTCGTTAGGAATAGTTCTTCACGAAATGTTGTACGGGACGACGCCATTTAAGGGCATCAACGAAAAAGAGACATTCTACCGGATTTTATGTAAAACGGCTGAACTTGTGGGTGAACCGACGCCGTTGAGGGATTTAATCAGGAGATTATTAGAAAAAGACCCAACGAAGAGGATTGACGTGGATGAAATAAAGGGCCACGATTTTTTCAAAGGAATGGATTGGGATTCAATAGTTGAAATCACGAGGCCGCCGTACATCCCATCGCAGGCCCAAACGGAGCCGGACGACGAAAGCAAGGGAATCAAAGAAATTGACGTGGAGTTATTTGTCCAAGCGGTATTCTCAAACGGAGACAAAAACGCAGCGGATGAAGAGAAGAACAAAAACAGCGGTGGAGATAACGGGAATGTTAATAAAACGGTGCGGATTAATGGGTTAAATGACCATCCGCCACCTGAAGAGAATAACTTTAAAGTTTTCTGATTTTTTTTTCATAGTTTAAATTAAAAAATTAGTAATAAACATATTTATAAATTAATAATATTTTTACAAGGATGTTATGAGGGGGTGTTGAAATATTAGACAGGGAGTCCTGAAAATTAGGGTTAGGCGTAATTCGGGGAGTATGGTTTGAAAATTGGGGAAAAAGGAGCCCAAAGGGACCGGGGAAAGAGGAGAGACTCTGGTTTGGACTTTTCATAGGCGGACAATTTTTTCAAGAATGTTGTGGAGGCTGCGGTCAAGAATTATAATTAATTTTATTTTATATTATATATACTTAATATTTTATGTAAATAATATATTTTATTTTAAATTAATATTTAAAATTTATCATTTTAATTAAATATTTTATAAAATTAAATTTAATATTTAATAATGATATAAATTTAATTTAAAAATATACAAAATTACTATAAGTTACGAGCATCCATGCAAATTTGATAATTATTAAAAATTTGTTTAAGTGAATTTGGTAATAAAAATATTAAATATATAAAAAATTTAATATTAAACTTTTGCCCCTGCCGGCTCTAACGAAAATGCAGAGGGACTTTTCATAATCACAGAAGCCAAGTCACGTTAGTAAGTTGGGAGTTGTCAAGTTTGATGTTTGGCGGAACCTTGGGTAGTATTACCCTCCTCCTAGAAACTCCAAAAAGAAACTACGCATTTCTTACACAAAAGAAAACAGCATAAAGAACGTTATCCCTTTGATACCAAACTCATTATTTCAGCACCTTTAATCGACAATCCATGCAATTTCCCACTTGCCTTATGGACCAGTTATAGCATAAAATAAAAACTGAGGTAGGCTTTTCTGCTACCGAGCAAACATATTGTGTAAGCCACAAAACTTATCGAGTCGTCGCTTTAAAAACCCAAAAAAATTGGTGGTTCCCGACAAGCCACGCATAGTACCGGAGTCGCAAAATGGGGGCTAAACATTCCCATGGGGTAGTCAAAGTTTAAAAAGCCAACCCAGCAAAGGTTCTTAATTTCTTACAACAGATGGATGCTGGTCGTTGGAAAAATGTATTGTGTTGTGGTTTTCGGCTGCATGGCGTGGCCCATTCTTTACAGATGACAATAACAAATCAGACTTGCTTTGTTGGATATAATAACAAATAAAGAATAGAAAAAAAATAACCATGAACTGGTCAAATCAGAGAATATGGATCAAGACAATCCAACCCTCCAATGAATGATCTCTCACTCACTACAACATCACAGGTACCGATATAAACCGACGCACTTCCAACCACTAAAGCTGTACCTAAAATGAAATTTGACTTGTATTTACCAATTAAGTGACTTTTAACTTCATTCCCCTCATCCTCAGTTCACGAGAAGGTAAACAGCTTGAGGGCAAGGTATTTTTTGAGACAATGGGTCGTCATGCGCGTACAATTACAGGCACACATGGGAAACCAACAATTGAGCAAGGTCTAGCCATTTCAAACCTTGGAGAAACCTTGGAGAATCACTTCCAGCCACGGATGCTATAAATTAGACTACAAGTAAATAGTCAACAACATAAACATATCACATACCAGATACTAACTGCTGCTCATTAATTCAAGAGCCCTCAATGCGAAAAAAAGAAACAGCCTTTAGCATTTAATAGCAGAGGGATTCAAAATAAATTTGGAGAAAGAAACTACAACCTTTAGCACTCAATAGAAGAGTAATTCAAAATAAATTTGGAGACAGAAACTACAGCATTTAGCATTCAATAGAAGAGTGATTCAAAATAAATTTGGTGAAATAAACAGCAGAAGTGACAACATTAAACTGTGCTCAAAAAGAGAAAAATAAATTCAAAATGTAAATCAGGAGACAAATAGAAACTACATTTTAAATTCAACCCAAAGAAACGACCATCCAATCCAAAAACAAAAGTGATTCTCAGTAAAATTGGTCCAAAGTACTGAAGATGCCTAAGGGGTAGAAAAATAGAGCTAAAAGCAAGATCAACATAATATAGAAACCAATGTTTACTCATCCTCCTGGCTGTGCAACCTGGCCAATTTGTTGGTAACAACAATATCCAACTGTGAAGCACGCTCAACAATCTCCTTTCTCTTCCTGGTTGATACATCGTGGGCTATCTCAGCACAATAAGTCCTAAAATAAATGGTTAGCCATGATTGATAATGAATGTCAGAGCAACATGAGGAGAAATGACCTAGTGTTAAACATATACGAAGAAAATTTGTCATTTACCTGTTGTGCATCATCAAAAGTTCAAGTTCTTTGACATTGTGAACAACGAATTTCTTGAATCCATTGGGAAGGTAGTGGTGGGTCTTCTTGTCTGTGCCATAACCAATATTGGGCATCAAAGTGCATCCTTTGAACTTTCTTCTGACACGTGAATCAATACCCTTGGGCCTTCGCCAATTTGTCTGTCATCAACAAGCACATTAGCTTTGCCAGAACAAATTATATGTGATCTAACAGCTTCTTCTTGGATCTAAAAAAGAATTATGTTGCAGAGGAAAAGGCTTGAAAAGGGGAGCTGCATGCAGTAAAATATATAATGAAATTATCAATGCCACTGAGATCTCATTCAAATACAAAGATTAAATATAGATGGTAATTCTGTTCGTATTAGACAAGTGATCCAGTCCACAAGAGCTATGGTTTTGCACAGTTAGATTATCTTTTTTATGAGATGAAATGCAACATAATTGTCTTAATTCAAGACTGTTTCGTTGATATTTTGACCTTGAAGGGACACAGAAATACGAAAGAAATTCTTGAATGCAAATGGAAAAGCAAAAGGGATGCTAAATTGTTTCTATTAAAAATGCCAAGATCTTTTCTGTTCCATGAACGGATCAATCCATTATCATATTTACTGGGCTTTCATATATCTAGTTGTTTAAGAAAACAAATTGTGTCCGCATCCCAACCATTTCAACAAGATTCCTTCCAGTAAAATCTGCTTGATCAAGATAGAGAAATCTTATGGTTTACCAATAAAAGCAATTGCCTAGACAAGCAGACAACAGTAGTAGAAGCAACATAATGCATGAAGAAATTAAAGAAAATAAAACAAAATTCGCCTAATATCACTGATAAAAGAAAATATTTACCTTCACAGAAATCTTCCTGTCACTCTGGGGCCTCTTGAACTGCTTGACACGCTTCTTCACAATTTTCTTGCTCAGCAAAGGAACTGCCATTTTTTCTGTAACATTATACAATGACACAGAACAGAAAAATGAGCAAATAAAGAAGGGTAGATCAACAGAAGGAATTAAAAGGGGAGCTTCGGAGAGTGAGACCAGCAAACTATAACAGCAATGAGAGACAAAACCATAAAAAGCACGTAACCAACCAAGGACACCAAACTTAAGACAATAGCCTGTTAAGAGTGCAGTAGTATTTGCATAAAAAGATATGCACCAAAGACATGAAAGAAATGCTATAAGTATATACAAATATGGAACAATCATTCCCCAATCATGTAAACCAATTACCGGGGATATAAACACTACACATAAAGTTTAAAATATGCATCGAATAAAACTTATAGCGCGGAAGTCAACTTCTATGCAGGTTTCAGAAGATCCCAAAAATCTCATTCAGTGCCTCATTCTAAATCCTAAGCAGTGGAATGTAAATATTAATAGCTCCCGAATACTCTAATAAGATAACCGAAGCTAATTTGATTCACAAAAGCAACAGCAGCAATAACCATAGATCAAGTTAAGCTTCGATGTTAGACATTTCTCCGTAGTCGACGGTAAATCATCATCACTAAACATACATGATAGTATATACGAAGATAGAGAAGCCATAACAAACAACGAAAGTTAGAGATTAGGCTTCGGTACCCGACGAAAACGCTACGCTGAGCCGCGGCCTCTGTAAACCCTCGGGGAGTGAAGAAGGAAGAGCGAGCCAGGGCTTTAGTGAGTATCTTCAGTATCCGAGTGGTAATCCGGTGTTTGAGTCACAGCTTAATAAATTTGTGTCACGGGTTTGTTTATCATGGCCGACACAATTTGGCTCAAATTTACAGATCGTTGTTGGCCCACTTGTCACGCTAGTGAACCGGGTTCGATCCCCGGCAACGGTGCATACATTTGGATTTTTTAATATTTTTGTACCTTTCTTCTCTTAGCCCGATTTACATTCCAACATAAACCATGATTAACATGACAAGTGCAAAACCAATCAAATTTGCTCTTTTAATGCTTTTACACTACCATCTAATGACAAATATGAAGTCTGAACCAAATTTTCAAATCACAAACGTAATTTACTGCAGTTGCCAACATTTGGGAACGGGAGGTTTAACACCCGACGTAATGTTACAGAGAACTAAGCAATATTTGACTAGTAGCAGCAGAGAGGCTGAACATTACAATAAGAGACCAGCTGATCAATCTCCACTTGCACAGCCCTTACAACCGCAGTGAACACACTCGATAACCTTCTCCTCCCTCAGGTTCTTGGGCACTCGGCACACACATGTGGTTTGGAAGTTGTGATCGCGAGGCTGCATGCATCTTAAGCAACAGAGACGTTCATAACCTGGCTGCAATTTGAGACAAAAACATGTGGACAAATTGCAGTAAGATTAAATCAATATGTCTAAAAGAAAACAAGATGAGTCTAAACATGTTGAAGACACACGACAAAGAAAATTGAACTTCTTGTAATACTTCTTAGTTGAATACCTCTCTATGTATTCATAATAAAGTGATAATGATAATGGGATTCTAATCCTCTGACATGTATTTCTATCTCAATATTGCTTAGTTTGGGACTGCTTTTATTGTGCTATGAAAACACAATAGCCAAACAATTTAGTAAACACCAATTTTTAATAAGAGAATCAAATTTCAACTTATCTTTGAGATCTAGTGATTTCATACTGTAGCCATCATAGCCTCAAATCTAACATAACTTTTCAAATTAATCATGGAGTTCCAATTTCGAAACTCCAACAAAGCAATTCTGCTCTAAGTAATAAACATGACCGCTATGCAGTCCTGTGCACAGACCAAAAGGAAAAAAAGTTAACAAAAAAATAAAATATTTCATATACGTATGAATTTGGATAGAGAAAATGGGACAAACCTTCTTCCATTTTGCAATGAGATTGCGATCTGCATAACCTTGATCCAAACAGAACTCATATAGCTCCTTAGATATTTCTTTCCTTCGATGGTAGAGGTCAAAAACATAGCGGCTCTTCTGATGATCTATTTTAAAAATAGGCCACAATGTCTCACATTTCCTCCTGCCATCATGTGGATCATTCTCAGCTGTCCAAAAATAGACAAAAAAATCATTAGTTTCACACATTCAGAAAACAAATTTTATTATTACAGAAAAAATTCAGCAAAATTTGCTTAACGTGAAGACAGCAACCTTCTCTCATCTTTGCCTGTAATTCACGAAGTGTAGGCTCAATCAATTCCCATCCCTCTGGATATTTGACACGGTTTGTCTTTACCTTTGGCATTCTTCTACCTGCCACCATAGCCACAAACCACAAAGAAGAAAAACATTCATACAAAGACCAAGATAACAGAACAAAAATGTTAATACAAGTACAAAGCTTATAGAACAAAACAAAGCAACTGTCAATGCAATATAGGTTGCGTAAATCTGAAGCATTGCTACAATTTCAAAAATAAGCATACATCTCCATTTAGCTTGAACATAAGAACCCAAAAATAGCTTCATAGCACGAGTAGCATTTTGCCACACTTAAGAAGCAAATCCCATTTCCGGATCTTAAAAGAAATGAGCCTTTTGCAATTCTGTAAACAACATTTAAAATCACAAAAAAACAATACACATAAAGCTTAAAATATGCATCGACTAAAACGTATAGCACGGAATTCAGCTTCGATGCAGGTTTCAGAAGATCCCAAAAATCTCATTCAGTGCCTCATTCTAAATCCTAAGCATTGGAATATAAATATTAATAAATACTCTAATACGATACCTGAAGCTAATTTGATTCACATAAGCAACAGCAGCAATAACCATAGATCAAGTTAAGCTTCGATGTTAGACATTTCTCCGTAGTCGACGGTAAATCATCATCACTAAACATACATGATAGTATACAAGAAGATAGAGATGCCATAACAAACAACGAAAGTTAGAGATTAGGCTTCGGTACCCGACGAAAACGCTACACTGAGCTGCAGCCTCCGTAAACCCGCCTCTGTAAACCCTCAGGGAGTGAAGAAGGAAGAGCGAGCAACGGTTACGAGTGAGTGTCTGCATACGAGTGGTAATCCGGTGTTTGAGTCAGAGACACAAGTTTGTTTGTCCACCTACAAACTATATAATAATTTAAATAGTATAGCTTTAAGTAACAAATGTCGTTGTAGTATAGTGGTGAGTATACCCGCCTGTCACGCGGGTGACCCGGGTTCGATCCCCGGCAACGGCGAAAATTTTTGGATTTTTATAGTCTTTCTTATCTCAGCCCGATTTACATTGCAAACACGAACCATGATTAATATGGCCAGTGCAAAACCAATCAAATTTGCTCTTTTAATGCATTTACACTACCATCTAATGCCGAGTATGAAATCTGAACCAAATTTTCAAATCACAAGCGTAATTTACTGCAGTTGCCAACATTTGTGAACGGGAGGTTTAAAACCCGACGTAATGTTACAGAGAACTAAGCAATATTTGACAAGTAGCAGCTGACGGGCTGAACATTACAATAAGAGACCAGCTGATCAATCTCCACTTGCACAGCCCTTACAACCGCAGTGAACACACTCTATAACCTTCTCCTCCCTCAGGTTCTTGGGCACTCGGCACACACATGTGGTTTGGAAGTTGTGATCGCGAAGCTGCATGCATCTTAAGCAACAGAGACGTTCATAACCTGGCTGCAATTTGAGACAAAAACGTGTGGACAAACTGTAGTAAGATTAAATCAATACGTACAAAAGAAAACAAGACGTGAGTGTAAACACATTGACAACAAACAAGAAAGAAAATTGAGCTTCTTGTAATATTTCTTGCTTGAATACTTCTCTATATATTCATAATAATGTGGAAATGGAAATGGGATTCTAATCCTCTGACATGTATTTATATCTCAATATAACTTGGTTTGGGATTGCTTTTGTTGTGCTCTGAAAACACAATAGCTAAAGTGTTTGGTAAACACCAATTATTAATAAGGGAATCAAATTTCAACTTATATTTGAGTTATAGTGATTTCATACCGTAGCCATTGTAGCATCAAATCTAACGCAACTTTGCAAATTAATCATGGAGTTCCAATTTCAAAAATCCAACAAAGCAATTCCGTTCTAAGCAATAAACATGACCGCTATGCAGTCCCATGCACAAACCAAAACAAAAGTAGAAAAAAAGAACAGCAAAAATAAAATATTTCATATATGTATGAACTTGGATAGAGATAATGGTACAAACCTTCTTCCATTTTGCAATGAGATTGCGATCTGCATAACCTTGATCCAAACAGAACTCATATAGCTCCTTAGATATTTCTTTCCTTCGATGGTAAAGGTCAAAAACATAGCGGCTCTTCTGATGAGCTATTTTAAAAATAGGCCACAATGTCTCACATTTCCTCTTGCCATCATGTGGATCATTCTCAGCTGTCCAAAAATAGACAAAAAATCATTAGTTTCATACATTCAGAAAACAAATTTTATTATTACTGAAAAAATTCAGCAAAATTTGCTTAATGTAAAGGCAGCTACCTTCTCTCATCTTTGCCTGTAATTCACGAAGTGTAGGCTCAATCAATTCCCATCCCTCTGGATATTTGACACGATTTGTCTTTACCTTTGGCATTTTTTTACCTGCCACCATAGCCACAAACCACAAAGAAGAAACACATTCATACAAAGACCAAGATAACAGAACAAAAACATTAATACAAGTATCAAGCTTATAAAACAAAACAAAGCAACTGTTGATGCAATATAGGTTGCGTAAATCTGAAGAATTGCTACAACATTGAAAATAAATATACTTCTCTATTTAGCTTGAACATAAGAACCCAAAAAAAACTTCATAGCACAAGCAGCATTTTGCCACACTTAAGAAGGAAATCCCATTTCGAATCTTAAAAGAAATGAGCCTTTTGCAATTCTCTAAACAACATTCAAAATCACAACAAAAACCAAAAAATAATATGGTCGTCAAATTCACAACCTAGATTGACAGTAACATCCAAAAATCACTGCCAATGCAAATAGATCAAAAGATCACTTGAAGAAGGGCAAAAATGGAATCAGAACTTGGAATCCACTTAATTAGACCCAAGATTCCCAACATGGTTATTGGAGGTTTTGTGTCTTTTGTGCCTTAAACACAAACATAACACAATTTGGCATGATTATCAGTCATATTATTTTATGTTAACCCAAACCTGCCATTTTCCTGTTATGTTTGTGCTCTGTCCCAAACTCCCACCTATTATTGACCTTATAATTCACATTTACATAGTAATTTGGTCAGAGTGCAACATTAATTGGGATCCAATCTTTATTTCAACATTGAATAGCATTATTTTAATGTAAAACAACCTCTTCCTAACCTAATGTGGGGGAAATAATAAATAAAATCATGATAAAAGAAACAAATAGTACTCAAAAAAGAAAGATTTTAATATTAATTCTAATAAAATGCATTAGTGATATTAGCATAGGAACAGCATATTAAAGAAACTTAAAAGGTTTTTGCTAGGACCGGTAATCATTGGTGGAGTCTTATGCATAACTGGATTTGACATGTTATAATCCTTCTCGATCAGAGATTTTCGACTTGCCCAAAAATTCTCCATTAAGTTATAAAACATTGAGCTTTATATGTGTTTCCCTTTTATAGAGAGATGCTTGGAAAGATATGCCATCTTGACGGAATTTGTAGAGTATATGAAGGATTTGAATTTGGCATCATAAATCAAAGCACCTCCTTATATCTCCACCAATAATAGCCCATGTATATGTGTGTGCATGTGTGCGTGCATGCATGTGTATCTTGAACCTTAGCCCAAACCGTCATTGATCATTGCATCTCTCCAGTATGAGCAGTGCTCTCAATTTGAAACTTAAAATCTCCCCAAGAATTTAGAAATTTGAAGGTATACTGAATTTTCATTCATATACGTTTATTTGCTGTAACTGTTAAATTTCTTGTTTCAAGGACTCTACCATACCCGTGTCTTGGTCACTAGTATATGATTTTTCAACAGAATTTAATATAAAGTATCTATAACAGCCTTCCATTAACATTTTATTCAAAGATACATTGGTTGGTAAGTTGAATTAAATGTTTCATACAGAGTATGCCAACAATGATGTCTCAAATACTATTTCAAAACTTTCAAGAAAATAAAGCACATCTAATTGCTGGTTGTACTTGAATTGTTTTGAAGTTAAATCAAGGTGAAATGATTTGTGAATTTTTTAAGTTCCATGCCCTTTTGATTTAAAACAGCTAAATGCCAAGTGATTGGTTACCTAAACACAATAAGCTGAATTCAAGGGTTTTTACCAAAAAGGAACCAAAAACTTAAGTGTTTCTACTAACCTATTCAGCTACCTGCTCTGCTTGGATTGTCTTGCTATGGTTGGTTTATATTCATGGCAGTTAGTTATCTAACCTGTTAAAAGTAAAATAATGTAGACCATCACAACCTTTTCAAAAGTATTACCATAAACATCAACATAGATCACACCACAGACACAACATTAGTATGAGGAAAAATAAGAGCATTGAAAAATAAATTGTAAGAATAATCACTAAGAGAAGGCTCCAATAAACTTAAGAAAAACCATGAGGAGGGAATATTGATACAGCACAAAACCAACATAAATAACAAAAGAGGGCAACTATAATGAAAAACTCAAATGTTACATGCAGTGCCAATTTAAATAAATTAGATTCCTACATAGCATAAAAATATATAACTTTGATTAATATACAATGATTGTACACATTGAACCTATGTAGTAACTTACAAAGAAAATTTTGGCTTTTAATATCAAAATAGGTAGACAAAACAAAATGTAGCATTTTTATTCCTTTATCAAAACAAAAAGGAAAAAGAACAATATGGATGTAGCTTCAGCCATGCATGTGACAAGATCTTATGATATGCCTCAAGGATCTTAATGGTGAATCAAGATCTAATGGGTATATTTTTTTTAGGGTTTTGTGGATGGAAAGAGGTACTGGTATATAGTATAGTTGTTGGGTAGATGAAAATTCGTAATTGGAGTAAGTTAATGGGTCTGTAGGGGTGTTTTAAGAAAGCGGAAAGGGTTATGTACGAATTTTGAAGTGGGAATGTGATAAGGATAGCTTATGAAAAGTTTAAGAAGAGAAAACTAGTTAATCAAGTTTGATAAGATCAAATCGCCACAAACAAGATTACTAGGTTGATTCGCCACACTCTAAGATAGAAAGAAGGAAGAGTGATAAGAATCGATAGATAATTCGCCACTAAACAAGGAATTTGTTTAGATAAGAATTTGGATGCAACGAAGCAAAATTCCGCTTATTCTCAAAACTGTTTAATTACAAGCACTAATGCCGTATTTATAGTAATGACAGCCTTTCCATGTCTAACTTATACTAAAACGCCTAATTCATCTATGATAAGGATTCCTAAGTAAATAAGGACTACTAAGTCATCTAGATTTCTATGAAGATAAACCTAATATATCGGGTTCCTAATCCTACTTAAAATCTTACATGTAAAACCCTACTTGATCTCAAACTCCTTGCCTAGTGATATTTTCTGCTGCTGCTGGAATTCTTCTTGGCATGGATATCCTTTGTTAATGAGGATTAATCTTTCTTGGATGGCAATAACTTCATTTTCATGATTGAGCACATCATCTTACATGATCAGATGAGTCACTTATGTTAATAGGAAAAGGAAAACCCTAAACTGAAGCCAACGATAGAAAGCCATATGATCAGCAATGCAATTAGGAGGCAAGCTAGGAATATATTCCAAATTTTCTCTTGGGTTTATGGCCTACATATAAAAAGTAGGCTAAGTCATATAACAGTGAGATGTATCAAATCATTAACATAAAGGAGACACACAAAGGTACCAAGAAGCCTAGACAACCCTTAATATAATAAAAATTGTAAACATCATTCAATTTCAACCAAAGCTTGTAACAGACAAGGGCAAAAAAGAGAGTATAATTTCAAAGGAAGAAAGTGCATGATTTTACAGTTAGCCGCAATCAATGATAAACTTTCTCATTTGTTCTATCTTTTCATTCAACTAGTCACAAAATGGATACACACAATAGTTACATGGCTGGTGACTCATTCACATACTTCTTGGTATGAAAATTTGGTGAAAAAGCAGAAGTTAGCTGTGTAAGTACAAGAAGGATCCTGCTTGAGAAATTTGGTGCACGTCCATAGCATTTTTACAAGGTCAACTGAGTAACGTACACAGTTTGAGCAGTGTTCCTAAGTTAAAAAGATTTTTAAGAATACCAAAATAATGTGATTGATCAAAAAATGGTTAAACCTACGTGTTCATGATCTTCTATTTCCGGTACAGCTAATTTTTCCTGGCTCAATTTAGTAACTTTCACAATATTGTTCCCCTCCGAAACTTAAAACACTAGAACACTAAACGATCTACTTTACTTTATAGCCTATTCTGCCTCATGAACTCTGATGCAGAGGTTTTTCAATACAAATAGTCCAAAGTCAACGGATGTATTAAGACCAATCGAATGATTAAACTTTAACTAACGCATTTCGACTCTTTGGACAATGTAATCGCATTTACCCATAAATCTTCAATTTTTCAGAATACAGCAAGGAAAAAAAAACATTTACTCTTACATTCAGTTGGTAGCTGAAAAGGTTTGCACAAAAAACTTGCAAAAGAAACAGAAAACAAAACAACACAAAATCACCCGTCTCACAGTTCTGGTGTCTTCTCTATTTTTTGCGGTAACCAAACAGAAACTAAATCACTTTCAATTTCTGATAAACCATAACAAGAGAAACGAACCTGATAATGCAAAACCCCAGGTACAGTTGAAGGAGTCGGGCGTGGTGTTGTTGATCTTGATAGCTTGGCTTAGGTTTTCAGTCGCAGAACGACTAGGCGCCCCGACGTGACGATTCGCGCCCTGCATCGATTGGGCCGGCTGGCTCTTAATCAGTTAACTGAGCAGTAGAACCGACATCAACTGCTGAGCTGGGCTAGGCTTTAATTGGGCTTGTCATATTTGGATCGACCGGGGCTCCAACATAATCAATTAATTTCAAAGGGGATGTTTACAAAGGTCCATAGCCAACACTCTAGACAAGAACACCATACACTGCCGTTGCCGTTGCCAACACAAACATCTTTCAATTTCTATCAAAACCACAGATAACCCTTTGCAAGAAGGAGAAGTTTACACGATTTCCAAGCTAAGAAAATGCATGTTTTATTTTAGTAAGAAATTAAAATAATTGATCCAAATAAAATAAAATTAAAATAAAAAGTGTCATAATTAAAAATTATTGAATCATTATAATGAAAGTCCTTACGAAATTTAATTAATAGGAACATAATTTAATTATAATTAAATAAATAATTAATTATTAAAAATAAAAAATTAATATTAAAATTTATCTCATATTATAACTATTAAATATATTTAAATCACATAACATATTATTTAAAAATGAATATGCTCCCACAGGACTCCAGGGACAGCAGTCCATGACAGTCCTTGTCATATTCAAATAAAAACGTGGCACTATGTAATTGGAGCATTTCGTGCAATTCCCAACTGGTAACTACCACTGCCCCCTGAAACAAAAGAATTAGAAATAATATATATTGATTAATTAAAATAAGTATTAAAAATGGAAGCGCAGGCATATTTATAAATAGCCCAATGTGATAACTACCTTCTCTCCTCTTGTCTCTCTCTCTCTCCGTCGTTCCCTGTGTTCTTCTGTGTCTCTGTTTTTTCTTCTCTGTTACTCGGCTTGTCTGCAGCAAAAACCCACAACGAAGGAAGCACAAAAGTAAGTTTAATATCTCTCTTTTACCTCTTTGTGTATTGTAAAGTTTGTTTTTTATTTTTCATAAAGAGTCTTAATGGCAGTTCAATTACAGATTTAATCATGTTTTATCTGTTACATTATACTGCTAGATCTTGTAATGATCCAGAGAAACTTGTATGTCACAAGGTTTTTGCTTAAATTTACCCTGATCTTGCCATATTTGTGTTTTTACTTGCATGAAATACTGCCTTTTGTCACTGCGAATAGGATTGTACCTGAAATGGATCTGGTTTGTTTCTGGTGCCGTTTTGAGCAGATCTGGCAGTTAAGCACTGTGTAATTAAGAGGATTTTGCTGGATTCTGTGTGTTTCTCCAGAAAATATTATCTGGCAAATGTAGTTGAGTGCTTGTTTAGAGTGCTAACAGAGAATAAACAGTTTCTGGATGGCAGGCACGAGCTTTAGCGTAGTTGGTACTGTTCCTTGGCCTAGTTTTGGATTCTGGAGTGATTATTTTCATCCTTCAATTGATGGATTTCATTACTCTTGTTTTGCAATTGATCTCCAAGTGGTAGGAAAGAGTAATGATGAATTTCTCCCAATATTTATAACTAAATGGTCTGTCTAGATAATACGGTATGGTCTGTTCATGGGGGGAAATTGGTGGTATGTTGTGCAGAAAAAACAATTATCTATTACTTTGATTTCTTGTCCTAATTTTCGATAATGTGTTTTCTTTTTCTTTTTCCTTTTCATGATCACTTTTTTTTCCTCGTGTATTGTGAAAAAAAAATTAATGTGGGATCATGCAGAAGTCGTTGGGATGGCTACTATTTACACACCAAAGAACATCCTCATAAGTGGAACTACAAGCTTTATTGCATCCCATGTGTGCAACCAGCTGATTCGGAACTATCCTAACTACAAAATTGCGGTCCTTGACAAGCTTGATTAGTTTTCAAACTTCAAGAACCTCAACCCCTCTTAATCATCTCCCAGCTTCAAGTTCATCAAGGAAGATATTACCAGTGCTGACCTGGTCGACTTCATTCTCCTGACCGAAAACATGGATACAATTATGCACTTTACTGCCCAGACCCATGTTGACAACTCCTTTGGCAACAATTTTGAGTTTACCAAGAACATCTATGGAACCCATGTTCTTCTAGAAGCCTGCAAAACCACGGGTCAAATCAAGAGGTTTATCCATGTTAGCACTGATGAGGTTTATGGGGAAACTGAAGATGATGATGTGGCGGGAAACCATGAGGCATCACAGCTCCTGCCAACGAACCCATATTCTGCAGCTAAAGTTGGAGCAGAAATGCTTGTCACGGCTTACGGGCACTTATATGGCTTGCCTGTGATAACAACTAGAGGAAACAATGTTTATGGCCCCAATTAATTTCCTGAAAAGCTGATTCCAAAATTCATCCTCTTGGCTATTAAAAGAAATCCTCTTCCTATTCATGGGGACGGATCAAATGTCAGGAGTTGTCTCTACTGTGAGGATGTTGCCAAGGCATCTGAAACTGTTCTCCACAAAGGAGAAGTAGGCCATGCATACAATATTGGGACACAGAAAGAAAGAACAGTGATTGCTGTGGCCACAGACATCTGCAAGCTTTTCTCTTTGAATCCAGATGCACAGATTAAGTTTGTGGATAATAGGTCATTTAATGACCATAGGTATTTCTTGGACGATCAAAAACTGAAGGCCTTGGGATGGTACGAGCGAACTAAATGGGAGGAGGATCTAAAAAAGACAATGGAATGGTATGTCAGCCATCCTGATTGGTGGGGTGATGGTAGTGGTGCATTCCTTCCTTGTCCAAGAATGCTGACAATGGCTGGGATTGAAAGAAATTTCAATGGACCTGATACTATCAACCCTGCTTCCATTCTTGTGACTAGTAATTCTAGTCAAAGCCAAATGGTGGTTCCAGCTCCAAAAAGCAATCCCCCTACTCAGAAGTCATCCCTGAAGTTCTTGATTTATGGTAGAACAGTTTGGATAGGTGGCCTTCTTGGGAAGATTTGTGAAAAGCAAGGGATACCCTTCGAGTATGGAAAGGGGCATTTAGAGAACTGGTCACAACTTTTATCAAATATTCAAAATGTTAAGCCAACTCATGTCTTCAACGTGGCTGAAGTGACTGGAAGGCCCAATGTGGACTGGTGCGAAACGCACAAGCCAGAAACAATTCACACCAATGTTGTTGGTACACTGACCTTGGCTGATATCTGTCGAGAGCATGGCCTACTTGTGATAAATTATGCTACTGGTTGTATTTTTGAGTATGATGCTGAACATCCATCTGGTTCAAGAATTGGGTTCAAGGAGGAAGACACCCCTAATTTCACTGGCTCTTTCTATTCTAAAACTAAAGTCATGGTAACTTCGTCTATTCTTTTTTTTTAATCATTTGCTTGGCTTTTGATTTCACAACCGGCTGATTTTTGTTCTTTCTTCTTAATTGTTGAAATTTTGTGCTAGGTTGAAGAGCTCTTGAAAGAATATGATAATGTGTGTACCCTCAGAGTCCGAATGCCTATTTCGTCTAATCTCAAGAATCCTTGTAACTTCATCACAAAGATTTCACGATACAATAAAGTGGTGAAGATTCCTAAAAGCATGGCTATCATGGATGAGCTTCTGCCCATTTCAATTGAGATGGCCAAAAGGAATTTGAGGGGCATATGGAACTTCACAAATCCTGGTGTTGTGAGTCACAATGAGATTCTAGAGATGTACAAGGCTTATATTGACCTGGATTTCAATTGGGTTAATTTCACGCTCGAAGAATGGGCTAAGGTAATTGTTGCCCCTTGAAGCAACAATGAACTGAATGCATCTAAGTTGAAAAATGAGTTCCCTGATTTATTGTCCATTAAGGACTCGTTGATTAAATATATGTTTGAACCCAACAAGAGAACTCCTTTCACTGGAATGGCAAAATAAGTATTTCAATGATTTCATCAATGCAATATCCCAGGAATGATCTCCGCACTTCTGCGGGTAATATAGAGTTCGTTGCATCTTGTGCTCTTCCTAGTTTCATCGTTAATCAGCAGCTTCAATTTGTTATTTATATGTTCCATTATTTCAATATGTTAGCTAGGATAAATCCACTTGGTGGTATTGTTTGTCCAATTTTGTTTTGCCGCTGTCACAAGCAGAGGATGCATTATATCCAAGGATCGAAGCCATGTATTCTTTTTGGATTCTAAGTCATAAAGCTATTTACTTTGATTACATTTCATTGTTTAATTAGGTATTATGCTCTGCAAAGTTTCAACTTATAATGTCTTATGACTGTTCAGATTACTTATTTAGACTGTAAGGGACATTTGCATTCTTATGGAGATCAAGCTTCTGCTGCTGGATTGTGTGGGAACACAACTTACAGAAGCACTTTACAACAACAAAATCCATCGAAAGAATTTGAATATGTTGTCACGCCCGATAGCAAGAACTGAAAAGACTATCATCAACGTTTTTGCATGCTGTTTCCTTTATGCATGCCATGTGAAAACAGGCAATTTTGTCAAACTGGCCAAACAAACAATCTCCTTTGGGTTGTGAACAAACACAAGCTTGTCAAACCTACAGAAATACCTGCATAACATGGCAGTCACAAGCATTGCCATGTCTTGGGACTTTTGCAGCACTCCAAGGAGAGACTTGTGCAGACAAATGATAATTTGCTTTCTTCCAACAAGCCCGCGCAAATAACCAAACCATCCACACACTACAATTGTTGGTTTATCAACCATTAGAATGTGACATTACCAACAACAGCACTCAGTTTGCATGTTTCTAAGCCAAAATATATGGGGAAAATGCCTACTCTTTGTTATTATTGTGGGGCATCGTTTCATCGAAGGCCACCCACATGCACCATATTTACTTTATTAATATGACTATGAATAAGCCTGCATGTTAATATTTATGTGTATAATTATTAAAATGAACTACATTCTTTGATGAGGAGAAGCAGTTTACATTATTTATTACTCAAACTCAATGAGGGAATATAAATTTGGTGAGTAAGAAACTCTTGGAAGTATAATTAAGTCTTTCAATATTTAAAAATTAGTTTTACGACAATTATATTAAAAACAAAAATTGGTATTATTAATATAATAAAATTTTATTATTTCATCCTTAAAGAATTTTTTATGTATTCGAAATTTAAAAAAAAATGAAATTTTTAGAGATTACGATTAAATTTATATAGAATTTTGTAAAAATTAAAATTAATTTATTTTAAATAAATTTAAATTTTGAACGTTATATATACAGTAAAATCATTAATAATTAAAGATTTTGGTACATAATTTTCTTTTTTTAATTAATTATTTTTAATGAAATTAAAAGTTTGCCGACAGCACACGCACAAGAGGATAATTTTTTTTTAAATTAAAAAAGAGGTCTCTTTCTTTAATGATTCGGTATTAAAGATTTTTAAACAAAGTCAAATCGATTAACTTTTGTTGACTTTGCATTGCATTACATTTTTACTTTGATGTTACGTCAAGACAAGCTCTAAAGGGGTTTGGCTATTAACGAACTTCCACGTTACCCCTCCTCCGTCTGTTAAAGAAATCAAGACATAATTAATTATTCCTTTTAATTAAAATTAACACAAAGAACAGATGTGTTTAAATTGAATTCAGAGCAAGCCTAAAATGTACATTAGCGTCGCATGTTATTGAATTTAGTAAAGTTTAAAATCCCAATATAAATTTATGACATTAAAATAAATAAATAAAACAAAAATAATAATAATAATAAAAAGAAAATGACATCAAGGGGGAAGGGAGGCAATGCTGCATGGTATTGCCCTGGAGTAGTTTTTACATAATTTTACATTTAATTATATGGTATAAAATTAAAAATGTAAAAAAAATTATCTAAAATTTTAAAATTTATAGAAATTATCGGCCTAACAAAAAAATAATAATAACCTTTTTAAAAAATATAAACATGAAATATTCCAATCCTAGTCAAAATTAACATATTCTTTTATAGATCAATGTGACGCGCATTAATCTTAAGAACAACCTTAAACTACTCTTTTAATCTTAACAGGCCAAGTGCGTGCGTGCGCGCGCATGAAAAACTTGTGTAATAGTCTAATTTCACCGATGTTAATGCATCTTAAAACAAAAACGACATCGTAACTTGACGTACCTTCCTCCCTGATGATCGGTTGCTGGCGAGGTGCAGCGTAAGGTTATGCAGTCGCTCGCACGTTAACCATGCACGTCAGTCTTGTTAATGCCGGGGGTGTGCCGCTGCTGCATTCTGTGTCGGTGAGAAAAGTTGAAAGCAAAAGGTCAAATCAGTAATTTAATAAAAATCTCACACAAGTCACAGTCGCTCTTTCTCTCCTCTTTGAAAGCCCCCAGAGACTATAAATAATTGCACGCCCCATTTCTGCCCTCGCGCCACTTTAAACGCGGCCTTCGTTTTAGCTTTCCGCGTTCTATCTCTGTCTCTGTCTGTCTCTCTGACCCAGTTTTAATTTTTTTTTCCTTTAAAAATTAAAATAAATCATAGTTTTACTATTATTATTTTTGTTCCTGAGCGGAAACAAAAAAGCGTGATCTCTGAAATCAGAATCCCCGACTCAACGTAAATCCAACTCGTGACTTCTCAATATAAAGGTAAACATATTAACGGCAATTCATTTCCATTTTTCTTTTATTTTTTAGCTTATCTCTGAATTTTATTCTCTTTTTTTTACGTCGTGTGATTGTCTACGGACAGAGTGAGTGAGTGAGGAATTGACTGAGAGTGCGGGGAGTTAGTGGAGCTAGATCTTGTTATTGTGCGTGCTAATTGGATTGATGGAAACGGAGAGAAAGTGCGGGAAAGTGAGGGGAACATGAAGTTCTACATATCGACGACCGGGATAAAGAAATTGACGACGTCAAAATCCGGTGGCAAGGGATCGTCGACGCCGGCTCTGGCTATTCGCAGGATTTCGAGTTCCCGGACTCTGTTGCCGGTGGTGCTCGTGCTCGGAATCGTCTTGCCGTTTCTCTTCGTTAGAGTTGCGTTTTTAGTGCTTGAATCTTCCTCAGTTTGCTCTTCTCCACTTGGTAATTACTCTTTTTCTGTTCTCGTTTTTCGAAGAACAAATTCTAACTGTATTTGGTTACATTTTTTTTTAATTTAATTAGTAAATATGAGGAAAGAAATAAAGTCACATTAAGAAGAAATTTTCATATTGCCTTTGCAGATTGTATTGGACGGAGGATTTTCAGCGGGAGTGACACCTCTCTGGTAATTACATAAACTTTAATGACAAATATACCCTTCTCTTATGGAATAATTTTTGATTGCGTAATAATGATTAGTAACGTTCTATTATTCTTCTCTACGTATACCGTAGATAACAGAAAAAAGAAAAAGTTTATTCGTCATCTGAGTAATGCTAGCTGTACGTTGTTTGCTAGTGTGACATGGTGTATTAGACTGCTCCGTGGAAACATTTTGTCACTGTGTAAGTTAATAAATACAACAGGCCTTGGGGGATTAGATTTGGGGAATTTACGAATTATGATTTTTTTTGAAGTTATTTTATTTTCTCTTTGTATGATGAAGACTTTGCCAAAATTATTTATATTGTTGACTGCATCAACCTCGAATTTTCCCTACATCTGATCAAAATCTGTGTTCTTTAACTTATGTACATTTTTTAGATAATTCAAAATGATTCCCCTTTCTTGAATCTTGCCAACTTGCACCAGTTTGATCCCGTCAACTTTGTTTTGTATTTTGGTAAAATTTTTTTTCTTGGCCAGATTGAAAATGAGCTATTTAACACCCACTTGATTATTTTTATTTATGTGTTTCCATTTTTTCTTCATATTGGTGATGCACCATTAAGGTGGTGGAATCATGGCAGCTCTTATACGAATTGTCCAACTTAAAACCAGATTTTGAAAATTCAAACTTTTTCATTGATAGTTTTATATATATTATTTTAATTTATTTATGATAAGAATGTTTGGATTATTTTTTATATTTTCTGGGGTATTGTAAATTTGATAATGTATTAGTTATGAAATAATTGCCCATACCAACTTTTGTCCCTTATTTTACGCAGCGTTAAATGATAGGAAATGCCGGTTACAATTTTCAAATTATTAGAAAGAGAAACATATTTGTTTTGAGTTGAATTTAGAGGGAAAAGGAGGTGAGTAGGGCACCTATATTCACAAGATGTCGATTAGTGGTGCATATGGCATTATTATACTTAGCAGCTTTTTAAATAACTAATCAAGTGGGACCGGCTAATATTGGATCCTCTCCTTATTAGGCTCTTTGGAGCTCACATTTTTAGGATATTCTCGTTATCTTTTACCTGAGAAGGGGCATTCTCGATGAACTTAGAAATGGGTAATGTTGTTTTGGTCCTAGATCACAAATTTTGGAAAGAAGGAAAATTCAACAGTTCACGGATTAGTTCATTTTGAGGAACTGTATACATTTCATATCATACATGTTGCTTTCTAGGATTACGTGGCTAGTTATCCTGCATTCCTGCTGTCATATTATTCTCGTCCTCTTGATCTTGATTGATTTAAATTCAATAAAAAAGAGAAACAAGAGGGGGAAAAAAAAAGGGACAATGGGTGATGAGTTTTTGTTGCCAATACTATTTGGCTGCTTCCTCTGTGTTTGTTTTGAATGAAAATGCTCGCGTCAAAAGGTTCTGGCTACAGCCCATATTTAATGACGTACAAAAGTCTTGTAACCTTTCGTCATCCCACGTCAACACGGTTCATTAAAACTGACGCCAATGAAGTAATTAATCCTGATGATTTTTTATTGTTTATGTTCTTAATTGTGTTGATGCATGCACCTTAAAAGAAACTGAGAGAAGAGTTGACGAGAGCGTTGATTGAAGCAAAAGATGGTAACCCGAAAGACGAGGGAACAGACGGTTCAATGGAGCCATTCAACGAGCTTGTGAAGGAAATGACTTCAAAACGACAAGACATCAAGGCCTTCGTTTTCAAGACAAAAGCTGTGGTAATTGATACGTATTCAAACCCTTTTACTATGCTCACTGCTGCATTTTCTTTTTGGAGTTCATTTGTTTACTTTTATAACGGAAAATTACTAATATTATGTTGTATATTCTATATTTTTAATATAAAATTTAAATATATTTTTATATAATATTTAAAAGAATTTATATAAAAAAATTTTAAAACATAAAGTATTAAAGATAAAATGATTAAGTAAAATTAGAAATACATAGTAAATAAATTTAAAATTTAAAATTATTAATATAAGAATTAAAAAATTTAAGTGTAAAATAATGTACGGTACACAATCCATGTTTTCAGTCCTCGTTTTCTCGTGTCTACTGCCTACTGGAATAGCATTGGTGGTCTGACGTCAGTATGGTTAAAATCTGCTAAGCCCATCGCGTTTAGGCTAATCCTTTGACTTGCGTAAAATAGAATAAAGTCTCATGTGATTTAATATCAAGTACTTAAAGCAGACGATGATTTTAAAGTCAACCAGTTTGTAGAATTATATGACTCATTGCTCTAGTCTTTTTCCTTTAATGTTTTAATTTGTTACTATTATTATATGACAATTAGTATTTTCAATTTCCACTTCTTTCTGGTCCAATTATGCTGAGCCAATAGAGATTGGGCTGATCTTATCATTGACTTATGTACAATGGTACCAAGCCGTACATAGTAAAATATTAAATGATTTTAATTCCTTTCTATCATTATGGTTACATATTTAAGTGTTAAACGACTTCCATTTATCATTGTATAACTGGTGTCATTATATATTTATGTTATTTTAAAAGATTTGCATTTAAATAGTCACATATTTACTTTCTTTTGGTCTCCATAGAATAACTAACAAAATTTTTTTCTACCTTACATTTTTTCTCCTCCGTCCTTTTAATTATGGACTGGTACTAGTACTAATGACATAAATTGTAAGACTTTTTGGTATTCTAATGCCTATTACATTAATTGCTTTTTATTTTTCATGATAAACTGGTTGGCTTGATTCGAAATCTGTCCACCATCATAAATAACTGGACTCAAGGTGCATGATCATATTTCATGCATTTATCTCAGACAACTTTTTGGCCATTCATTTATCAGTTTGTTGAATGTACTAATGTTGACAAGAGAACAAATAGAATTATGGTTTGAAATTTGGTTTGAATTGTTGACATTAATTAACAACCTAATTGTGATAATGATTGCATCAACTTCTACTTTATGAGGATAATAGCATCATGCCACAAGCCTCTTATATATTAGATAATTTTTTCCATTATCAGCTTTTGAGGATGGAGCATGAGGTCCAGTCTGCTAGATATCGCGAGTCAATTTACTGGCATTTAGCTTCACACGGTGTCCCAAAAAGTCTACATTGTCTATGCCTCAAATTGGCAGAAGAGTATGCTGTGAATGCCATGGCACGATCTAGTTTACCTTCACCTGAATATGTTTCCCGTCTAACTGACCCATCCTTTCATCATGTTGTTCTCTTGACGGACAATATCCTTGCTGCCTCTGTTGTCATCTCTTCTACAGTCCAAAACTCGGTTAGACCTGAAGAATTGGTGTTTCACATAGTCACAGACAAGAAAACTTACACTGCAATGCATGCATGGTTTGCAATAAATTCTTTTAGATCAGCAGTTGTGGAAATTAAGGGGCTGCATCAGTATGATTGGTCTCAGGAAGTGAATGTTGGAATCAAAGAGATCTTAGAGATTCACCGTTTGATTTGGAGACGTTCCTACAACAATTTGAAGCAAGAAGACTTCGAATATGAAAGGGACCATAGAAGATATCTAGAGGTCTTAGGCTCTAGTTGTCTATCCTTAATGAATCATTTAAGAATTTATATTCCTGAGGTAGGTACCCAAAATTTTTCCAAAATCCCTTTCTCCTCCTGCTCAAATAGATAATAATGTTGAATTTCAATTTCTTTGATGATAATTTTTATCCACTCATTTTCATGTGCCACAGCTGTTTCCATATCTGAAAAAGATACTGTTCTTGGACGATGATGTCGTTGTACAACATGACATATCATCTCTGTGGGAACTGGATCTCAACGGGAGAGTTGTTGGTGCAGTTGTTGGTTCATCATGTGGCGACAACTGCTGCCCGGGAAGAAAATATGACGATTGCTTGAATTTTTCTCATCCATTAATCTCTTCCAATTTTGACCATGACCGTTGTGCTTGGCTCTATGGGATGAATGTCCTTGATCTTGAAGCTTGGAGAAGGTCAGACATCACGTCAACTGTCCATAAATGGTTGAAACTTGTAAGTATAATGCCTCCTTTTAAAATCAAAAGTGCTTAAAGATGCGCTTTAGTGTGTAATTCATGTTAATATGCCGGTTATTCAAATCATGAGGCCCCGGAGCTCTAAACCAATATTTCCATGCTACTATGCCAAACATATGAAAATATACATACATCGATAACTCTTATGATTCAGTGATATTCTTAATAACGTAAACAAACCAATTGATTTTATTTTTGTTTGTTGTCGTAATTCTATTATGGTATTTAACAGAACCTCAATTATGGGTTGGAATTATGGCAACCAGGAGTGCTACCGCCTGCTTTGCTTGCTTTGGATGGTAATGTGCAGCCTATTGATCCTTTATGGCATGTGGCGGGGTTAGGTCATCGATCTCCAGAACCTCGAACTGAAACGTTGAAATCTGCTGCTGTTTTACATTTCAGTGGCCCTGCGAAGCCATGGCTTGAGATTGGGTTCCCAGAGGTACGAGGCTTATGGAATAGGCATGTAAATTTCTCAAACAAGTTCATTAGGAAATGTAGAATTATGGGGTGAAAGGGACAAAGTTCTGTGACTTTTCATACATTCATTTTGGGAACAGACGAGAGGTACAGTGTGAGACCAGAGGGAAGAAGGTTTGCCTTCAGTCTCTTCTCGCACTATGCACAGTGTTGTAATAGTTACATCCTGTCCATAATAGAAAATATATGAAGGTACCACGCAATACACAACGATTATGAATGTAACCAAGTTGTATAATTCTTTTAGTCAGTAACTCAAATTAATTAATGATGTTTTGATTTTAGTTCCATTAGGCGCAATCCACAATTTTTTAATCGCATGGATCTGAACAGAATAGCAGGAGAGTTTTGCCCATCATTTCACCCAACTGGTTTATGTCTTACTGGCATCAAATTTATCTGTTACAATAGACTGTTAACATGCACTTGGAGTTCAGGAGAATGAACAAATTATTGCTCAAAGCAACTGCACATGATTTTTAATTTTATCATGGAGCAGAAGGAGATAAAGATCTCCACATCATGGTGTCCACCGCATATGTCACTAGGAAGGAAGCAGGTCATATCATATAGCTGAATGCGCCATTTTTTTTAAAAAAATTTTATTTGGTTGAAGCTGGTGCATTGCCTACCAATTGTGATGTTCCGCGGATTTGATAAAAAAACCAGCTGTAAACCAGTGCTTCCATTTCGTGGGCTGCAATCTGGGTTAGGTTTATGTTCTTGACTTGTAAATTGCGATTGATTAGATCATTGTCATGGCCGGACAAGGAATTGTATTAATTTAATGAGTTAATTGCGTGCTTAAATTGGCCGATGGCAAAATTATTCAAGTCTAGAAATGTTAGCTAGAGACAGACTGGGAAACGAACTCCTCCAATAATTAAGCCCCTCTAGTTTCCTTTATTTTAATGCAAATTTAAGTAGTATCAATGGGAACAAAAGGCAAAAATGAATGGAAATCGTAAAATAGTCAAGCATATTTATTGAATAATAGGATACATAATACAAGAGAGACAGACTCCTTTAATAATAACACACAGTTAAGACTCCTAGCTGCGAAAACCAAAGGCCCTTCGCTAGGTGGACTTTGAAGGAGATGGTTGTCACCTCTCCTTGTAAATACTATACCTTGAATCTGATAGACGCCAGGACGTAGAAAGGCTATTGCATATACGGCTGCTGGTTGCTTTCCTCAAATTCAGCTGCGCCAAAATATCAAATTCAACACAAGTAGGACATCCAATCGACGCTATGTACTTGTATTGATATATAAAATTTCAACTGCATGCATGCGGCCGCCAAATTGTGAAAGTTTTATTTTATGGGATGAAAGATAAAGGAACCTTACACAAGTTGGAGAGCTGTCTGCTCGTCTTGGCGGGAATATTGTTGATTGGGTTCCAGGAGGTTTACAGCAAGGAAGTTGCGATCATACGGCTGTGAATTGGCAGCTACAGATTCATAGACAGGCTGCCCTGATCCTTGTATCATGCTCTCTGATTGCTGTTGTTCATGTTCTGCTCTCTCATTTTCAGCTATCTGCAACATACACAAACACACTCACACACACATATATAACGGTAATGAATTCGTTTATGGTTTATTAATCGAAGTTTGGCTAATATGTTGAAAAAGAGAGCGAGAGACCCTTGCTCGCAGGTACATGTTATCATTTTGCAGCTGGATTTCCTGTTCATGTGACAAAGAATAAATGGCGACGAATCAGTGTCTGAAGTTCAGTCTATTTGAGATTAGAATTGCATGAATTCTGTATCACAAAAGTTTTTTCCAATAGTCAAGCCCTGGTCTTATATCAAATTGCAGCAGAAATACTATTTCCATGTCATCCGAATTTGTTGTTTAATCATTCATCATACAGAACTTTATTTTTCAAAATAAAATGTCAACAAGTAGCAAATGCAAAAGCAACATGATAGAGCGGGAAAGAAACGTTACCCTCTTCTGCATGAACTCAATTTCAGCTAACAGCAATTCATTCTGGTAGAATTATTGGAAAACATGTCAGTTGACAGGAAAATTTGCATAACTATATTTTAGAGATGATGAAAAAGTGGGAGTCCGTAATATCTCAGCCATGCCCACCTGTGAGCCAGGATATATATACCTTTTTGGTTCTGATTCTGCCGATCCCTTTCTCCAGTCTTGTTTCAAGGTTCTTCAGTTCCTTAAAGCTTAAAGAGCTGAGGGCCTCCCCCAGAATGTGCCTGGAAATAAGATGCATTGTATTTGTAAAACCTCCACGTTAAAGGCGTCACTTGAAGATAGTTAAAGAAAAATCAAATTAATTCCTTTTGAAGAGAAATTCTTTATAAGAATGCCTAGTCAATTGTACTATTTCTTAGAAATACCTGTTCAAATTCTGAATCTCTCGGATTTGTCTTCGAAGCTTGGTGGCTTCTTGCTGGTAGAACTGACATGATTTACAGGAGAATATAGTATTAGAGTGAGGATATGATATGTTCAAACGATGTGCAAGATCTTGATGGCATGCATAAATGGACATGCATATTAGGGAGATATGATTCCATTGGACAATTGTAAAATATCATCCCTTTCTAAGATACATTCAAAATAACACGCAAGCATTTAACCGTCAAAAGTATCAGAAAATAGAAGAGGCAAGAGAAATCATGAGAGTTATCGAAGTTACGATGTATTTTGTTAATTTTAACAATTGCTAACCGTTATATGAAATATGGTACATTATAATGTGAATAATGGCGTCTCCTAAATTGTTCTAATATGTATTCACGAAGCTGTATCCTTTTTATATGCTTTCAGATGCATGGATGCTCTTAAATACTGCAAATTTTTCAGCCCTTCTTACTCAACTCGAGAAACCTACTCCCACATCATAGCACTTACTAGTGACACTTGAAGGAAACAGAAGAATGATGCCTTGTAATAAATTAATGAAAATGTCTACAAAAGCAAATGCTCAGTATCACCAACAGGTGGTATTTATGGTATGCTAGCTGGAGCAAACATTCATTAAACTCTCAGGTGGGCTGGGCTATTCCTGACAGATTGTTTCAGCACGATTCAGGAAATTAATGATTATATTGTTTGGGCGGTTTTGAGTTCTCTCAAAACCAAAGTATGCCAGGTGATGAAAACCATAGGATTCTTTCAGAAATATGGGGTAATAACAACATAGTTAGGAAGTATAACACTACAAGGCATGAAACTTTAAACTTTCCTTGTTATCCATGGTAATTGCAATTTCTTTAACAAAATACCATTTCTCCCCCTGCTGTGATTAGGTATATTAAAATTTACCTGAGTGTTAGCTTCAGTAACGGATCCTGGGTTTGAAGAATGCGAACATGCTTTCTTGTACCTATCAATTGTTGCTCTGACACTGCAAGTAAATAAACAACATTTCAAACTTCACAAACAAACATTGTCTAATGCTTAATTTCCTCGGTGATAACTAAAGCATGTACAGGCATGCACCCATAATGCGAAATAATATCTCTTTATCTTTTATTTCTTCATCATGCAGTCGAACATTAATCGTTAGCTCATCGAAAGATCAATCTAAGAATCATACGGCAAAGAATGGTAGAGAAATATAATTGATGTATTCTGGTATGGTACGAAGAAAATTCAAGCAAGAATGGCAATGGTGTATTTTTAAGCCTTGAACTCTCTGTTAAAATATATATATATATATATATATGTATATGTACATGTGTTAAACCTAACTTGGAAATCTAAATGCCTCTATATTACTTCAATTTTTTGACCAAAGAGTAAGGAAGATTCCTTCCCAAACCCAGCTCAGCCTTCACTCAATTGAACACAGACAGTAGATAAATGCATCAAACATGAGAAAAATCATCATATAACCTCAAGTGTTGGAAAAATACAAAACTTGGTATATTATTTTATTGGAGTGAAAGCTTCTTTTTCTTCTTTTTTATTTTAACTTTTTACAAAAAATTTGAACCTTTGTGCTTTATCAAATCCTTTAATTCCATACAAGTTAAAATAGCAAGTTCTCAGTATAAACGAGCAAGACATATTCTAGTAGCAAGATATATCTTTCATAATTCAATAAAACTTTACCGCTAATCTTTATCTAGGGCATTAATTATTTTCTTATAAATATTAAGGAACTGTTTAGTTCACTTGTGTTGGAATCGAAACCATTCCACTTTATTTCATATTGCATAAAAGCAAAAATGCTGTGATTTTAGAAAATTTTACAGGATCCATTGCCGTTTGTATGTGTACATGGGGTATCGGAGGTATCAATTTAAAAGAATATTTCAGAACGACATTTAAGTAATCGAGTAACAACACATACCGAATCAAAAGAAAAATTTTTATAACTCTATCATGCTCTATGGCAGAGGGAGAACTTAATGCTGAGTTTATGGCAAAACGAATGTCATGGAATGAGTAGCAGAAAAAAAATAGAATACAAAAATCAAATTGTTTCAAATTTATGACAAAGTGATAGGGCAGGCAGGCTGGCTTTGCCATGCATGTACAACATATTGAAAGCCAAGATTGCATGCATTGTGAAGGTAGGCTCACTTAGCTATAAGGGGAAAGTCTTCTTAAACAGAAGTAACTAAGAAGAGCATAAGAAAGTATGTAAAAACATGAGAGAGTTGCTTTTCCTGGAAAATCCTGCGTATAATTTTCTTGTTGCCATGATTTTATTCCAAATGTGAGCATAAAATGTTGTAAACGTTGAAAGCGAAAAAGGCATACAACACCAACAAGAAATGAACTTTTACAGTAAGCAAATACATGCGAAAGCAATGCATTGAAATGCTACATTGGCGTTAATAAACGCAAAAGATAATACAAAAGGAGGACAATATAGGCACGAATGTCATCATCACTACTAGGTTTTGTCATATTCGTTGGTGTATGCAAATTTTGGAACCACCATCACTACACAATCAAATTAAATACTACTAAAAAGAATTAGGGTCAAGTTAAATACTAATGATAAACTGATAAATTTTTTTAAAATAATGCAAGAGGTGCGACCTTTAAATTACTTTCCCCTTCGTATTTTAACGAACAATTTAAAATAGTATTATAAATTTTAAAATAATTTATAAAAAATATAAAATATAAAATAATTTTTTTAAATATTTAACAAAAAAATTAATATGCATATTAAAAAAATATTTAAAATATAAATAAAAAAATTTAAAATAACAGTGTTAAATTTAAAAAATCGGATATAATATTTTATTTTATATACATTATGCAATCCCTAAACCTTTTGAGCAGACACAAGCTCAACAAGGTATCCCTAAAACAGACAACCTGGCCTATTTCTTCTCCTTCAAGACAAAAGCACAGTATCCTGTTACCTTAATTTTGTCGAGCCACTGATTGGTTGTCTCTGCCATGTTAGCAGAAGATCCTAAATATGATTGGCTCGACTGTTTCTTCCTCTGCATACGTGACATTTTTCATTTACGTAGCTACACAGTAGGTGAAAACGTAAAAGACCCCTTAATATCCACCACAAATCAGTACCAAACCCAAAACCCAAAGCTTTAAAATACTTCCGTTTTGTACTATATTTATTTTTGTAATTTAAAAAAAAATGAAAAGTAATCGTGTGATTATGGGTTTCTCTCAATCCACAGAAAAGACCTGTGTCATTTGTCAAAGATGAAAGAAGTCTGTTTGCAGCAGCCATTGATGAACGCTCCAGTCAAGTGCAGACAACCCTATTGGCTCGTACCCTTTTGTTTTCCGCTCTCTTCTATTTTCTCTGTCACTCAACTTTTTTAACTCCCTCTCTCTAACAGTCACAGATTTTCTCAGAAAATAATCATATACATGAACTTCTTGAGTTCCAGTCCTATATAACTTTTGATTATACATAGGTGTATGTATTAAATTCAGTACCAATGTATATGTGTGTGTGTGTATATATATATATTAATTTTGAGCAGTATGTTTCCAAATACATGAAAGTTCTAAGTAATTTGATGTTCTGTTTGTGAAAGCTTTGATCATGACTGAAAGAATAGATACATAGGTCTGCATAGATCATACAGTAGGTAGGTCTACTCAGATATAAAAGCTAAAGATTTCCCACCTATGGCAGTTTTTGTTAATCTTTAAATATATGGAGATTTAAGCATAACTATGTTTGATTCAGGCCCCATTATCTTTGAAGAGGATTGTTTCCACAAAAATGGAACTCTCTCTCTCACACACACACAGCTCTCTTTATCTATTTAGAATTAATGAACAGTGAAGTGGAGATCTGCCCTGATTAAACTAATTGCCCACTTCAGCTATCTTCACATGCTTACATACTTGTCTTGCCTCCCAGTTCTGGTATCTAAAATCTTGCATTTTTAGCTTCAAAATGTCAAAGAGATCTAGGCAGATCTAGGTAGATTTTTCACCGTTTGAGACAGAAATTGAGAATTGAATGCAAAGATATGTATGACGATAAAAAGAGAAACCAAGGAATCGTGACAACACTTCCTTGTCAGGTGTGAAGAACTGAAAAATCATGTCTGACGTGATCAAAGATTCTTGAGTTGTAACTAAGACATAATAATACAGCTCATACAAGAAAACCCTAATCACAATCAACCACTCCACTTTTTTCAGTCTGTGCTAGACGAGGGTAAAGATGGGACAAAATCAAGATACCCATCAACTCCTGAAACTTTTACGCCCAGCTAAAAGCCCAAAACAGACTAATGAAGTTAGTTTCGTGTTAAGATCTAAGATTTGCAGGATACGCTTCTGGGTTTGAAAAAACCCTAATTATCTGAAATTATTTGTTGTGGAGTGGGTAATAAGGTAAAAGGGGTCGATATCCAGAGCCCATTAAGTCATGAACCCTTCTTTACGGCTCTCGTCATGCTAACCGAAGTAAGATTGATCTTCTGAAACCCTAATCTGGAATTTTGACTGGTTCTTCATTACCCTCATCTTTTGTTCAACCATTTTAACCAAACCCCCTGTGGGTAAAGAACGGAAGAGATCTGGACAGGCTACAGTCTATTTATTTTATCATTTGGCTTTGACAGACTGATTGATGTTAGATTTGTGATAAGAGTAAGACACAGCAATCTGGGTTTTGAAATTATATTCTAAAATTGATGGGGTTTTTTTGTTGTTACTTTGGTACTATTAAGGAAGCGTCAAAGAACGCAGCTTTTTTTGAAGATGACCAGTTTAGGCTTGAAGATGAGTGACCATGGAGAGAAAATAAGAGAGAGAAAAAAGAAAGAATGGTAAGACTAAGACCATTGGAAGGAAAACAAATTGCAGATCGCAGAAACCTGCAAATGGTTTGATTGATAAGTGATAACCCTCGTTGTTGCCCTTAGAAACCTAAAAAGAGTAACTACACACATCTATTTATATCTGTGATAGCAGATCTGCGGATCTATCAAACAAAGAAGAACCGAGAAGAAGCAGCGTAAAGAAGAAAGAGAAATACCTCAAAATCCCAGAAACGAAAACAAACGAAAAACAAGAAATTAAGGAGACACCAGTTATCTTTGCTAGGGATAACTTGATCTTCGATATAGACCAAAAACAGGTATCAAACTTAACTGGGTTTGATCATTGTGCTTTTATGCAGAAAATCCAAGAATATTTAACAGAAGCTTGAAACCACTCATGAAATCATCAACACCAAAGGAAAATAACTAAAAAATTCAAAGAAAAGAATGAAACTTCATCAGTGACAGCCTTAATTAACCGCACAGAACAGTCGTGATCATCAAAAATCTTTTTCAGACATGCATCCATCTCAACAACATCAAGTGCAAAAATGTTAAGCAGCATTAATAAGCAAGAAAAAAGCTACAATGGAGGAAGGCAATAAAAAGAAATAGGAGATAGAAACTGAATTTGAGGGAAACAGGTAGCGAAAACCAAACCTGTTGTTAGCATATTCATAGAGGCGGCCACGGCTAGAGAAGATGATGAGAGCAAGTTCAGCATCACATAAAACAGACAATTCATAAGCTTTCTTCAACAAACCATTTCTGCGTTTACAGAAGGTGACTTGTCTGTTAGTTGTGTTTTCGATCCGCTTAATCTCAATTTTGCCTCTTCCCATTTTTTTATGGGAAGAGCTTTCCGGGTCTTGGTTAGGGAACTCCGTGGTTGCTGCCTGAAAACACACCAAAAAAACCTGTGAAATCCAAAACTTGATATGATTTCGTCACCCCAATATATAGAACTTGTTTTAAAGCCTGAAAAATTTCCAGTTCAAATCCACACACACACACACACACACACATATGAACAAAGCCTTACATACATAAAATCATACTACATTTAATCTTGTTTTATGCACTCTAACCTGGTTAGAAGATTAAAGAGGAATAAAGATTTTTCAATGCTCCCTTCTTTTTTGTGTAGTTGGAACAACAGTTGGAGTTGCAGAAAATGGAAGTGAGTTGTTCTTGCTTGCGATGGCTATATATAGACAATATATGTATATGTATGTATGTATGCATGCATATATATATATATATAGACTCTTCAACTATAAACATAATATAAATTTACTATTATATTTCAATTTTAACACTATACATCATTGCACATATATTCTAACAAGAAATATCTTATAGAATACAATTGCACTTCGTGATATAATTTTATAAAATCTAACAAATAAAATTAATGCGATATATCGATAACAATATGTTATCGTGTTAATCAACATCGTCGATCATAACATAAATATATATTTTTTTTTGGTATTAAATAATCTTATAGAGATATACAAACCGTGTGGTATAAGTAAGAGAAAGAGGAGTTGATATTTTTGAAGAAAATTTGAAGCTCTATTAACCTTTCATTTCCATCTTCATTTATGTATGCATGGGAAAAGGGGATGGGGTGATGACAAAAGTTTTGTTTTGGAAAGTGACTTGCAATGGAATTGAATGAGACGTTGGTGGCATCTAGGTTAAGGCGTACTCAAAAGCTTGCTTTAATATTTAATCAAAATTACAAAACTCCCATGTTGCTATTTGGATCTTCAGTTGGGGTTTTATTTTAAGACAATCTGTTCTAGATTTGTTTCTGACCTCGTGATCTTTCTATCTGAATGAAACTATTTACTGTTCTCTCTCTTGCATTATTTTAGAAGTTCTATTTGGAACGTGCGTGTGTGTGTGTGTGCATGTATGTATGTATGTATGTATGTTTATAGTTGTGACGGGAGTGAAAAGAGCAGTTCCATGTCAAGTTCTTCCGTTCATCATCCTAGTTTGTTCTTTTAGTTCACTTTTGGTCAAATAATGAAGTATCATGCATGCTACCCTTATTCACATTGGGAACACAAGTGGTGAAATCCATGGCTAGAATGACTTTGTATCTTCTTACAAATTTTGATTTGAATATTCATAAATTATTATTGATTAACGAACAATTTATCCAACAAATATAATATATATATATATGTCAATAAATTTTTATTTTACTAATTTAGAGAGTATTCAGTCATTGACAATGATAAATTTAGTAGTAATACTAATAATATAAACTTTTTGAACATAATAATTATATGATATTATATTGGATGAATAAAAAGGTATAAATTTCTTTTGAAATTGCTTAATTATGTAATTTGTGTAAAATAAAAAGTACTTCTTACATAGTAATGGACATAAATCTAGAATATACTTATTGTAATACAATCATTTTCTATATTATTTGGTCACTCTATTTATCATAACATTGAATACAGTTAAAATTTTGCAAAATAAAGCATGGGTTATTAATTAATTGGTACAATAAAAATTTTTTAAAAAAACTTTTTCAATGGGTCTAACGAGATAGCCAACTGGACTACCATTTATCTTAGGACATTCATACCGATAGTATTACAAATTGATCATAATAATAACTTTTTTTAAAAATAATGCACCGAGGCAATAAAATCTTGTGAAGAAAAGAAAGAATTCTTACTCCTAGAAAGCAACTAGCAATGTAATTGTCCCACTTTTGTCTTGCTCATCCAAAATTTTCAATAATGTCAATGTAATAACAGTGCATGCAATAATATTTCAAAGATTAATTACAACAACAGATAATATTTGAATATAGTATTCATTTTGAACACGCAATTGATTGTGAATTTATTCTCTAAAAAAATTCAAAATATATGTATTTATTTAAGAAAATTCAATTTATATAATTTATAGTCTAAATTCATACGATATGTGACAATCTTCTTCGTAAATAACTAGAATAAATATATTATAAAACAAAATATCTACATATAAAGAGGCTGATTAATCTCATTAATAACGTAAGATATGATATTAGTCATAATAAATTTATTTTAATAGTGAGATAAAATTATGAATTATTATTAATACCGATGAGTGATATATAATATTATCATAAAATTTATTTTTACAATGAAAAGTAATTAGCTTGATTTAAAATTTTTTTTAAGATAAGCTTCTACCATTTTTCAATTCTAGCACAATTAATTGGAAGAGGAATTTGATTTCAACAATTTCAATAACCTTTTGTGGAATCTATTTTCTCGATGAATATTAACAGTGCAACTAAACTTTTAGTTATACTTTACTAAAAGAGCTATTGCTCTTTGTTCTTAATGATGAAAGAAACCAATCCATGCTCATATCTACCTATTTCTATAAGTGGATGCAAAAGGATGGGATTGGGAGGCCCTAGGTGGCACATAAAAGGTCCTCCTCCTTCCATCATTTGAATAATCTAATATTATTCTTCCATGACTTCTGGTTTATGGTAAATGCTTCTTTTTCATAAGTTATATTACACGAGAACGACTAGCCGCCTCAACTTCTTATAAATCTTTTGATTTGATCTCAAATCTAACAAGTTCTTTGCACCATGATTCCAACATACATTTGTTAGTTGATGCAACTTCTTTGTTTGTGGAAAGGAATTAGGAAACTACGATTAATTTGAAATCACACAATTAATTCTACTTTATTAAACGTGAATAAGTCATAAAATTGACACTTGTTGAATTGTTGGCCATTAGCTCCTTATCTTTGTTAAGTGCTAGCTAGCATATTTTCTCTTTTAGTTTTTTCCTCTGAGGATTGATGGAATTCAAACCTAGCTAGGTGGGTTATGTTTACAAAATCAAAGACTTTTTCACAACCTAATTAATAACCCAATGAAGTGACAGCAATCATCGTTTGAATGGATGGTATTTTCTAGTAACTTGCATTCACAACCAATAACCTCTTTCACAGATTCATGTGCCCAAAAGTGCTTGTTTGCTTATAGCTTATACATGTTAGATGAGTAGCAGAGCCTATTCGCTTTCCCTTTCTCTAAATTACACACTAGAAAAAGCATTCCGATGATCGTCCTTCCATTCCAAGGAAATGATTCCCGATTTCTACATTCTGTCGCTGGCTTACAATAAATTTTACGAAACATAACTTGCATATGCTTATACACAAACCCTTTATCTATATATATATATATATATATAAATTAATATGAATAATATGGAATACAACCCCATCAATTATATGGAAAGAGTTTATGTAAAAAATTTGTTCGTGTAATTACTCATTGACTGTGTTAATTGTAAAATGTACATAATCGAAAAAACATGCATGCTGCTTCATCTTGTAATTTTATACGATTTTCTTTCAAAATTTTTGCAAATGAAGGATGAATTTCCATGCAAACATAATTTTTGGGAAGGATGGAGGATTCAAAAATGCATAGCAATTAATTTGATTGCAAATTGTTTTGCTCATCAGGTGAAGCACTATTCTATGTCTGAAAGTTGCTTGGTTGAATCAAGTCTCCAACTCCTAGTCTCGTCTTACTTGAACCACTTTTCCTTTTGAAGTACACTCTATTAATATATGATTTCTAATTCGTAGACTATGTTGGCGTAAATTAGTGCTAAATGTGCAACTTTGGAGAGGGTAGATCAACAAGCAAATTGTTATAATACTGTCAATCATTCTCGTAGTCCCCACTCCTCTATTCATATTATATTTGCTGATTGGTGCAATAGCTCAATGTGCCCATCGGAGATATATAAATCATACAATAGTTCATCTCTGTGGACCGAGACATCTCTCTCAGTGCCTTATTCGCTCTTGCTTCTGTTTTTGAGATTGAGTTAGGAAACAGTGCTAATGCATGCCCTTGAGTTTCAACCGGGGGGGAATAAAAATGCATGCAGAAAACTACAAGCTTGCTTTGCTTTTTCTCTTGGCCAAATGGGAATGAAAGGTCTTCGTCAGATCATCGTATAAATGTTGGGTCAATCGATCAGCATGAAATACAGAAAATTTTATACATATACTTGGTTTTGCACGCATTATCTGCAATGCTCAGTTCTCAGTTGGCTTTTCATATTCTGTTTTTGATCCATTACCCAGTGTTGCCTACAATCACTGCCCAAACTTCTCTTATCATCCCAGAAGGAAAATTCTTCAAATTTTGTGCATTGAAGGACCACATTGGTGGGTACTAGTACTGTAAGTTTATCATTGCTCGCCCTAGCTGGCAAGGTGTTTTCATTTTTAACGCGCTACGCTTAGTCATCAATCCACCATGTAAATTAGAAACAAAAATGGCCAAAGAAATTGATTCAAAGGATACAGCTTATACTTTTGTTATCATTAATTAAATTTGACTAGATGATAAGCAGTTTAAAACGAAACTACTTACACTAACTCGAAAATGATCCGGAAGAGGACAAAACAAGAAATAATTAATAGTGTAAGCAGTTAGAAGAATATATACAAGTAAAACGAATTTAAATTAAGAGAAGATTGTAACTTCACTTCAAAATTATGTCAAAAACCATTGTTTGTAAAAGTTATTCCCATTAAAAATTCGTACGAGATTCTTGACAATCATGATATAATACAACGCACAGACAGATATGATGTTCAACGCTCCCATGCAGACATACGAGTTAAAGGTGTGGGGCTGCTAAATAAAAGAGAGATCATGTTGAGCCCCACATATAAAGCTAGAGATCTCATCAAGGATAGAAATCGAACAGCTTTGAGGGAAGCTAGAATGGTTAAAACAACAAACACAAGGGATTGAAATGACGAAAGCAGCAGGAATTTGCTGAAATGGGTGGAATATTGACCAACACAAAAACATGTCGAAGTGGAATAAAGTTTGACGCCATTAATCATTTATTATATATGAAGCGCACATCCTCAAGATGATAAACAAAGGAATGAGTGAAAAAGATGAATTGCTAAATTGAATGGCTCTTGTTTCTGTTTATTTTTCCAATTAGAGGGAAGGGGAACCCAAGGGCAGAGTACAGAGCTGGCAATAATCAGATATTGTTTTCAAACTGTTGCTAGTATTAGTATGTATGGAGTTGAGGGACCACAGTCGCACTGTAGCATTATGATATTGGGAAATTCTTGAAAATGATGGCAAAAGATGCCAATATTCAATGCATTACCTATTGCTATAAATGCCACAAAACATGTCACATCCTGCCACATAAGAAAATCTTGGATTGCTCAGGGTAAAATTTATGTGAGGAGTAAAACAAGGAACACGGTATGGTAATTTATGTACCATTTTCAATGATTTCCTTTTCTGTTGGTTTCTGCTTTAAATTTATTCGATTACTATGTCCTAATTGAAAAGGGAAGATGTCTTTTGGCATGTGCACACAAATCCAGCCATATAAAGTCAAAGCCCTCTCTACCAGTTTCTTCGCCCCCTCCTTACTACAATATTTCCTTAGATCAGTCATTCACATAAAACTTCTGGTATGATCAATCATTTATCATTCATTAATCTAATTACCATAACTTCATAATAGATTATTCTCAGCTTGTAACAGAATACACCACAAAACAATCTAATTTTATTTGTGTTAAGTGTTACCGTTCACCAGTCTACTGCAGCTGCCACTGTCTGCGGCTGGGTTGAGCTGAGCTGGTAAATGTTGTAAAGCCAGGCATCCACATTAAACTCCATGTCTCTACTGCAGTTGGACTGGTTTTGTGGATTCATTCTATGCCCTTAACAATTGTTTGTGTTGTTCCAGAAACTAACATGACTAGAGTCTGATAGATAATTTTCAAATAATACCAGAAAAGTAGTATTGATAACCTAGAGCTAACAAACTAAATCAGAAACCGACAGAATAATTCCCTCTGAGAATAAAATCAACATTGTACTTCAATCTGCATCCAATCTTGCGAACATAACAGAGCTTGCACAAGAGCTGGACGTAGTGAACTACGTTCTTGATCCAGCACTCTTCTTCCGGTGTTGAATGCTGACTCAGGGGTAACTTTTGACATGGGAATTCCCAGAATATTGCGTGCCATTATAGATAAGATAGGATACCTTGGAGTGTGAACTTTCCACCAATTTAATACATTGAAATCAACATTTCGAGGAAACAGAGGTTCTTCCAAGTACTTGTCCAAATCTGACTTAGAGCCTTGACACTGGGCAGTTTCATTGAGGAATTTGTCAAACCCCATCAGTCTATCCCTTGACTCCCTCCCAGAACTTGACATACTGCTAGAGCTGCCATTTACTTGCCAAGCCAGACCTTGGTCAACAGAAGAAGCTAATGGAGAACCAATAGAATGTTCATTGTAAAGGGTCTTAATACACTCAAAAACATCATCAATGAGCTCCGAAGAACTACCACCATATAATAGTGGATAATAATATTCCATCAACTTCATCTTGAATTGAGGATCTAACATTGCTGCCACTGCTAAACCCAAGTTGCATTTATCCCAATACTCATCGAATTTGCTTCTCATTTTTATAGCCAAAGAACAAACAAAATCATCTGGATTCTTACACCATTCAATCAACTGCAGATGTATATCACAGATCTCAGGAAAATATATATTCGCAGTTAGATACTTGTTTTTTGTGAAAACAGTGGTAACTTCAACAAAGAGCTTCAAGCATCCAATAATAGCATTCACTCTCTCCCACTCCACAGCAGACGGGCACATTTTGTAATCTGGCTCATATTCTTGCAGATGAGAAAATGCCTCCCTATACTCAAATGCATCTTTGAGCATGGAATATGTGGAGTCCCACCTTGATGGATTATCGAGGCATAAGCTCTTTTGACTCTCAATTCCAACTTGTAGAGCCAGCTCATTAAATTTCACTTGTGTTGATTGTGAACTTTTGACATACCGAACGCTTTCCCTAATCTTAATTGTTACATCGCAGAGTGCTTCCAGTGCATCTTCAACCATCAGATTGACAACATTTGTCGCACAGCGTATATCAAATAATTGACCATTTAAATAAAGGAATCGGTTCTGGGATAGCCTGTCCTTAATCCTGCAGACAATGTTATCGCTGCTAGCCCCACTATCAAACGTAACAGAAAATAACTTCCGATCTATATCCCAATCCATTAGACATGTCATGATAACTTCTGAATGCATGTCTTCGGTTTGAGAGGGATCAATCAAAATGAAATTCAGAGTCTTTTTCTTCAATTGCCAATCCTCATTGATAAAGTGCGCTGTCAAACACAAGTACTCGGAATCACCTGAAGCAGACCACACATCAGCACTGAGGCTGATTTTTCCAGTTAATTTATCCAACATTTCAAATACTTTTTGTTTCTCTTTTGCATAAATTTCCATACAATCAGCTTCAACTGTAGTAGATGTCACAAGTTCAAAAAGAGGCTGCAAGTTCTTAACAAATACTCTGAATCCAAAATGCTCAACCATAGTCAATGGATAGCCATGCAAAATGATCATGCAAGCAAGATCATATCTACTGCGCCTTTGGTCCAAGTTGTTATTCCCGAGGTTAACATTGCCATCTTTCATCTGCTCTTGCTCATATTTCACAAGGCTAACAATTTCATCCTTTTTCTGCTCCTGATCAATAGTCACAAGAGCATGGGTTCCATCCTTTTTCTTTCCCCTTCCTGAAAAATACCGAGGTTTGCCATGATTAGGTACACCATGACTAGATCTTCTCTGACACCTAGTTAAATGGTTCCTCAAATGTGACGTTCCACTAGTACTCGATCCGCTAAGTTTCTTTTTACAATGCCTACAAATGGCCACATAGGTGTCACCCTTTTTCACCCTATCAAAGTCATTCCATACAACAGATTTCAATCTGCTTGAATTGACTATAACAGCATCTGATAAATCCATTGCATGAACCTGTTATTTTGACAAGAAGTCCACATCAAAAAACAAAGGAAGTGCATAACTTAGCGAAAATCAACCTGGTAGCGACGAAATTAATACAGTATTTGTTCAGAATGTCAAAAACAAATGAAGAAAGCATCAAAATATACAAGAAACCAAAAACAGTCATGATCAGATATAGCTTTAGAAGGGAAAAACTAGAATATGAGCACAAGTCGTGTTTCAGGTATCATTTTTGATGCAATTTATTGAAAGCTCACTAAGAGAGTCAACTAATGACAGTAAAAAGGAATCCATCAAGAGCAGAATCCATAACAGTCTCCAGCTATGTCCGAGAAACAATCAAACGATTTTTGAGAAAATGGACATGTTTTACAATTTCACAGCCACAGACACTGCTGCCACAGCCAAGAGAAGATTACAAAGGAAATTGATAACAATCAAGTATCCACCAATAAACACAAGGTCTATTTGATGGAATGCTAAACACATCTCCAACGAGAAGGTTCTACCAGCTTTATGTTTTACATACGATTCTTCTCATAAGGCTATTTGATAACTTTCAGTGTTTTCCACTTCCTAAATGTAAGAGCTTCTCTTTCACATGTTTTTAGATTCTAAAAATATTTTCGCCTCATTTCCCTTTTGATACAAGAATTTCCTACACACTCAATGCATTTTTTCTAAGATATTCTTGCGTACTATATATGCATCTATTTTCTTTCCTCGTCTATATTCAAAACTTATAGTATAATGTAGGACCAAAGGAAACATTCTTGCACCAAGTTTTTCTAATGCACATAGCTAAGATTAAATCTACTCAAGGGAAAACATTCAACATCAGTAAAGTAGGTTTCATGTGTTTTGTGCTTGATTCAAGTTTGCTAAAAGCTACGTTCTCCATATGTAATCTAAAGTGTCTACCTATTGTTCACTGCATCAAGGAGTAGAGAATACCGAAGTGTATTTATGCAGTGTCAAAAATAATTTGACAAATAAAAACAGCTAGATAATGCTTAATTTTCAACAAAAAAGTAAGATGCTTCAAGGAAGTTTTCAGATGCAGCACAATGTACTAACTATTAAGCCACCACATGAGAGAAGTTCATCCCTCCACAAGTGGTTTATCTAAACAAAGTATCCAAAAATAACACCTATTTACGTTGACCTAGAATGAATTCTTCTTGAAAAATCTAAAATGAAACAATAATTACACAAATTGCTATAGTATATGACAGCCACACCAGCAATAGCCAATACAACAAATTTAATTATGCATTATACCATTTTGATAAATGAGAACAGCGAATAATTCAGCTCATCACAAAATTAATCAAATTAGACCAACAGTACACTAAACAGACACGTTACTGAAAAAAAAATGCCGAACTTTCTAGTCGAGACGAATAAAAACTCTCATCGTCGACAATTTAATGGAAGCGAAGCAAGTTGCAGTCCTCAACCATGTCCAAAGCAAGCATATCGGGTACGGGTCGACCCGTCCAATAAGGACAGTCGGAGAACAAGAAAATGCCTGAAACCCAGGGTTTCCGGGTACGCTACCTCTATGGTCGGCCAAGACCCGAGAGACCCATCGACACGAAACGGGTTATAACCGATCGGGTCGAATGGCCGATTCAGTACCCGATGGGTATCGGATCGAAGTTTTAAGAGGAGACCGGAAAGCATTAGGATTTAAGAACAACCCTAAAAAGGTAAAATCAAGAAATAAAAATAAAGAAAATAGTATAGTAAACAAGATAATTAAGGTTTTCGAGCTTACGTTGAGTAACCAACGTGGAAGTTGCAGACCCGATTTGGGTTCGGTTAGGGTTTCGTTGCCGTTTTTGTCACCAAGGAAGAGAGGTTGAGATTTATAATAAGGGGCAAATATGGAAATCAGATTCGATATTGGCGACAGAGGTCGGACACCATTCGGGGAAACGGGGGCCCGAAGCGTATGACGATTACCAATACACCCTTCATTGTTCACACGAGGTTTGTCGGAAAGGTATTGAATTTTATTTTATTATATTACGAATTGAAAATTAAGGTGATGTTAATGATAAATTTTTATAATTATTAATATTATTTATTACATATTAATAATTATTTATTATTAAAATATTTAAAATTAAATAAATTAATAAAGTTAAAGAATATATATATTTATTGATAATATAAAAATAATAATAATAAATTTTATAAATTTTTTGTTATTACATAAAATTTTTTAATAAATATATATTTTTAAATTTATTAATTAAATAATTTTATCATATTAATAATCGTTATATTTAAGAAATTTTTTAATCTCAAAATATATTATTATCCTTATTTTAAGAATAGTTAATATTAATATTAGTTATAATTAAATATATTTATTATTAGTTATAAAAAAATAAAAATAAATTATATAATTATACTGAATGGTTTGGATCATTACACTGGACTGTACAAAAGTACAAACAAAAATACAGTGTAATTTAAAAACACGCTTGGAATGATTAAAGGCAAACAATAACATTAACAGTAATTAGTGTTTTAATTACCTTCCAAGGCATCTCCTTTTGCTCTTTCTGCCTATCGTTCTTTTCGAACTGGGCATGCAGGGTCATACTGTAAAGTCATTGTCCTCGACTTTAACACTATTCTCTTTCGTTTTCTGTGCTTCTTTTGAATTCTTTTTCTCCTCCTCCAGTCCTGAGAGTAATTTCAGACCAACCAACAGTGCTCAGAAAATAACCCTACTGTATTTGCATTTGTCATACTGTTGCATGCCAAAGAAAAGAAAAGAGTATCTGAATCTAAGGAACTTTTAGCCAGGGAGAAAGGTTCAAAGAAAAGGCAAGGTAAGGTATAACTTTGGCCTTTGAAAGACTGTTAACGTATAATTATCTCCTCCCATGTCCTATTCCATCCTTTGTCATGTGGTCAAGGGAAAGAAAGACACGCAAACAAATGCTTTACTTGCTTAGTTTGGCTGCTTTCATCGAAACATTAACCTAGCAAGGTAGCTAGTTAGGTATAAATACACCTATCTTTGCATGCAACAGCAACTTTATTATCTTAAGAAGCTAGCAGGATTAATTAATATCACAAGCTTCATCTTCTTTTCTTTTGGATCGGGATTTTCTCGACTGGCATTGCAATATGGGTGTTCTCGCAGTTGCTGCTAAGCGTTTGGATGCTCTTGTCGGGTATTTTTTTTTCTAATATTTTATGATTAAAATGCTTTTATTTTTCAAAGTCCTAGCTAAGAAACCTGGTTTTATTTATTTATTCTCTGTTCGCAGGCCTGGAGTTATGCTTCTTTATCCACTGTGAGTAAAATTACAAGGCATTCATGGAATTTATGATATTACAAGGAGTTATAGGAATAAATTGCATGAGTTTAATTTGCATGAATGCATGCATGTGCGCGCAGATACGCATCAATGCGGGCAATTGAATCTCCTTCAACCCTCAATGACCAACAGTGGCTGACGTACTGGATTATATACTCTTTCATAACCCTATTTGAGCTATCGTGTTATAAGATCCTCGCTTGGTATATTTGCTGGCTAGCTTCATGATATCTGCATATTTAGAATACTGGTTTTCTCTGATCTGATCACTCTAAATTAATGAATATTAATCTGGTCTTATGTATATATGCCTGCTGCAGGCTTCCATTCTGGCCATACATGAAGCTTCTGTTTTGCACGTGGTTGGTGCTTCCAATGTTCCAAGGAGCAGCTTATATCTATGGAAAATACGTCAGGAAATATGTAAAGATTGGAGGGTATGTGGAATCAAATTATACAAAAGATCAAAGGAAGGTTCTTCAAATGATGAGCCTTGATGCAAGGAAATCAGTGGAGCAATTTGTTGAAAAACATGGATGGGATGCTGTTGGTCGTGCAATCAGAGCGGTAAGCAATAATAAAGCCAAATATATAGTATATGAAGTTGTCGATCATGCCTGATTTTGACCATCTCCTTTGATACGTATTTTTCAGGCTGAAAAGGAAACAAAGAAGCGATAAGGGACGAGATCTGATTCACCAAGTAATTAGCAGGATTAATGGACAAAATTTTTTTAAAAAAAAAGTTCGACATTGTGTAATATAAGCAATATCATATGTAGGCTGAGTGGTGAAGTTATCTGAAGTTACACACTTTTTTGGACTCTCAAAGTTTCCAGTCTTCTTTTTAACTCGAAGGTCGCAGCATTTACCTGCCAGTGTGTAACAATATCCACTGTTATCATCACCAATGCCCCAACGTTCTTTCTTTCTAGTCTTTTCAGCTATTGCAGACGCCATGGATAGGTTAAATAGCTTGCAGCACTGGGGGCTGTGAATTTTTTATCCAATCACCATAACAGATTTTTTTTTATATTAATATTTTTATATTTTTTTTATTTTTAAAATAAAATTTTTTAATTTTTAATAAATTATTAATTTAAAAATTAAAAATTAATATAAAAATCTGTATAATTTAAAATATCTAATTTTTTTAATGTTATTTTTTTCGTTAATACTTTACTTATTAATTAAGTTATTAATAACTGATTTTTGTTATTTTATATACTATAAAGCATATAAATTATGAATAATTAATTATAATTTCTATCGGAATAACTTAATTGATTGACCTATTTTAATATTGTAATAGATAAGATGTCAAGAAATTAATTTTCACTCACATTGCTCTCAGATTTATTTTTTATTTTTATAATTTTTTAAGATTATTTATCATAATTATTACACAATAATTTACTCACAATACTAGTAATTCACTTAACAAATCTAAGATAAAGCTGTGATACAACCGGTTGCATCTGTTTGCCAAGTTTTTAGTACGGAAATCAGATTGTATGTAGCAAGAACCATGAAACTAGACAAGCATCTGATCACCAACTATTTTATGTTAAGAATGATGAAGTTTCATATTGCTAAATGTTAAAAACTGGCAAGTCATTTGGCAAGCATATAATATAAACCATACTGTGTCATGCATACTACACATGCCCTGAGCATGGAGTAGCTGATTATGATCAACAAAAACGACAAAAACAAATGCACAAACTAGTTACAGATCTTCGATTGTAAACCATGATCAGGTAAATTCCACACGTCCAGAGGGCCCGTAGCGGAAGATCAGTGACCGGGCTTGATATTATCACATTTCCTTCGAACTTGGCCACCAGGAGCAGTGATATAAACACTTGCTAATAAAACCTATGAATCTTTGTTGATTTCTTCTGGGACTCTAAGAGGATATTAGATTCAGGCACTGAAGCAAATGGGATAGTTGAATGGACTAGCTTGGAGTTATCTTGGTCCATATTTTGACTGGGTTTCAAGAGGTGTTTGGCTCCTGCACTTAGTTTGACGGGACCTGATCTTGCCACTCCTGCCCCTTTGGAAGAATCAATTTCAACTGAAGTTCTAACTCTAACACTTCGACCCTCCTTTGGACTGCACCCTACATCACTTGGCTCAACACTTTTTGAATTGAATTCAAGTGGCCCATCATTGTATTCCATATCCTCGCCAATATTTTTTCTTGCCAATCCTGCAATACTAGTTGCATCTTCTTCCTTCTCCAAGAGACCACATCCTGAACTGCTCGCTCTATCCCTGTAATTGAGTTCAGAAGCTCTTGCACCAAGTTGGATATTCCGGCTATAATCTTCTCTTGTCAACTCTGTCAATACACTTAAATCCTCAGGAATTCCAAAATTGGACTTCTTAGTGGGCTTTGTTGAGTAGTCTTCTTTAGATTGAGATCTCTTCTTCATTGTCTGGCAATGGTTGAGGTCTTCAATGCCAAAAGCTTCTGACTGCAATCTGTCTATAACCATGTTTCCGTTTCTACAGTTCATGTTGATGGAAGAATTTGGTTTAATTCCTGAAAGAGCTGGAACAAATGCCGGGGGAGCTGCAGCTGCCAGACCAAGCGGACTCGGCATATGTGACTGAGAGGTCATGGCATGGAAAGGATAAGTTAGAGGCGGCAGAAGCACTGATGGTGTAGCAAGAAGATTCAATTCAGGTGCATGGGGATGATATCTGACATCCATATCATCAAAAGGCTGAGGAGACATCATAGGTGTCTTTGCTACTTGTGTTGCATGTGACAACCATGGAAGTGGTCTATTCGAGGAGCTCTGGAAGCAGGACTGTTGAACAGGTTCACTGCAATCTGGGTGCAAGAAAGGAAAGTTGAAAGCTGATTTTGTAGCTTGAGGAAAACTCTGCTTGTATTTCAGATCAGCAAAACACCGATCAATATGCTGATTCCTGTGTGGAGTAGATACAGATGCTAGTTGAGAACTGACTCCTAAAATAGCAGGTCCAGGTACAAGAGGCTCCTGGAAGTTGGTTGCCCTGTTAAATGTTGCAGGGAATGAGGGCGGATAAGCAATATCGTGTAATTGAGGAGTGTGGTTTCTGTTGATAGGAAGGATGCCATTTTGAAACACAGCATTAGTTTTCCTGTTGAAATATGAGTGAAGAGACTTGGAATCTGGAGCTTTCAACAGTGTATTGCATTGTGGGGCCTCATTGCTTTGAATTTCTAATGGCTGATTTGGTTTTCTTGATGTTGGATTGAAAAGGCAGTCCTCCTGAAAATGTCTCTTGACAAACAAATGGTCTGGGGCAGCATTCAAAGAATTATGCTCTGCTATGATATCCTTATCAGTCCATACCTTTCCATCAGGAAATCCTTGCATCTGTTCGCTACTTCTGCCAATAGCAACATCTTTACCCATCAATCGCATGGTTAGCTGGGTAGTTTTTGGTGACATGGCATCTGAATTTTCATTTAGATGAATTGCCGCATCTCTATCTTGATTCTGAAGTCGGTCATATTGCCTGTATCCGTTGAAGGAGTTCATCATATCTTGGTCAGAATCCAACAAATGCATAGAGTGGTTGCTTGCTCTCCCAGAATATAGCCAATGGACATCATCTTTTGCCGAAATTGGAGGTTGAGGAACACACAATCTGGCTGGTAAATGTGAATTAGGAATCTCTTTCACACAATTCTCCCCAGAAAACACATTTAACCGATCTTTTGAAAGTATTCTCTCAACAAATTGTCTATCTTTTATTCTGGAATAATCCTCCATACCTCTTTGCAGATCAAAATACTCCACAGGTGAGAAACCAGATGGACCAGTTTCCAAATTCTTCTTTAGCTGCTTGAAACTTCCTTTATCATTTGGACTTGTGTGAATAAGTTCACCTTGTGAATTAAGAGGCAAACCAAAAAATTCTTTACTTATGCAGTTTTGTCTGAAGGTAACTGCTCTTTGCTTCTGAAGCTCAGGAAACGGAGATAAGCTTGCGCTAAGTTGATGCGAAAATGATTGCAAAGCCTGGCAAGTCATAACTTCTGCAGCAGATGGAAGCTTCACATTAGTGCTTTCATTTGAAGTAAAACCAGATGATGTAGGCTGCAGAAATCCCCCCATATTTGACATTGAACTCATTTCAGCAATTCCATGCAAATGATTTTTCATATTATCTAAAAACTTTGCACTGGCATTGGAAGCTCTAGGAACAGTACCACAAATTCGAGAATTTACACAGGGATCAGGTGTTTTGTTTAGTGCAGAAAGAAGTTTAGGAATTCCAGCATATGGGGGTTCGTGAGAAGTTACTTGGTTGCCTCGGTCAAACATATGCACATTATCATCAGGCAATGAAACTTGACTTAGGTATACAGATTTCTTTGATAAGCACTTTAATTTTTCTTGAGAAGTAATATGAGGCCTCAGAAGATTTGGTACGACAACATGGTCATGACCATCGGAGCATGAGTCTTCTTCAGTTATATGTTGTACCCCAGTTCCATTTTCTATGCTATTTGATGTTATGTCATCATCCATTCCCTTTATGCTAGCTAATTCTTTCTCACTTTCTGTTGACTGGTCTTTCTCTGATGAAGAAGCAAAGCCATCTAAATAGAAGTTGCAAATGCTTTTCTCAAAAGAAGAAACACTTCTCTTCCTCAGACAAAGTATGTCATTTTTGCCTGAGAATCTGACATGCCTGTCTGTATGCTGAATGACACAAGGATTCACTTGACTAGCAGGCTGCAAGCTGCAAATCGAGGCATTCCACCCGGGAACATCTTTTTTATGCTTCTTGAGTATGCTCCGAACAGAAACCATTGGTTCCTGATGTTTTCTTGCTAATTTGGAAGGTTGAACAACTTTGTGCTTATTTTGAGTAGATAAGTCTTTTGATTGTTTCTTTCCATGGATGGCACCAGAATCCAAGATGTCCTTTGCAAACCCCTTGTTACATAATGAATCATTCAATTTTCTGGTAAGCTTACTGGGAGTTTGTAGTTTGAGCTTATTAGTAATCTCCTGCAACAGACAAGAAATCTGTGACAGCATGTCAAAAAGAGTGCCTGACTTTATATTTTACATGATAGCAGTCAAAGTAACTCAGTTGATAGGAACATGATGACAAGATAGAATATGCAATACAACTTAATATTTTACAATGCTTAGTTATGTACATGAATCCATTCATGGATTAAAAAATGCTTAAAAAAACCATAATTACATATTAAGAACAACAATAACAGAAAAAAGCTACAAATCAATGATCGTTAACTTTTTTCTTTTGGGGGAAGTATCTGTTGGTTTTATTTGTTTACCCTTAGCTTGGCAAGTTATTGGTTCTACCATTTTGCGAAAACTTGTTTGAAGAAAAAAGGTTGTAGTGTATAAAAGAACAGTTAATTTCAACTACAATAACCTAATTAATGGTAGTAAAATAGGTAAAATCCTTCACAGCCCACATCAGCCGAGCCTGTGCCTACCACAGAATGGCTACTTAGGAGCATAAAGCCAGGCACTGCAATATGTTCAGCACCAACTATTATCTAGGTGATGACATCAATTGAACAGCTACAAAGCTCTAACATAAGTTTTTCTCATCAAACAGTTGTGTGAAAATGAAGCCCACTGGTCAAAATTCAAACCAACATTGAAAAGTAGTATAGGATTCACATGCTTTAGAACTTGGCCAACTTCCAGAACCTATCTGCCATGAAAAATCTTCAACTAAAACAAAAAGAGAATGCACAAGATGGTTATCTTTATGATGAGAGATATAGTGGCGAGTTTATTGAAAATGGGCTTTAGCTTTAGGTTCAACAGCTTCAGCAATAGCAACTTGTTTAACTAATAATCCAGTATATAAAACATAGATCAAGCTCTTGTGGGAATAGAATGCTGCCTGTAGGTTGCAGGACAATGGGCATCCAATGACACTAAGATACATCTCTACTCCAAGAAGAAGTGCCATAGAATAATAAAAAAGACCTGCAACTTCGTGCTTTCATCATGAGGCTGAGTTGCAAATGCAATGATACATATTCCTTGAACATTGATCGAGAAACAGCATTATTGCTGCCTATAAGTTAAGATCCTCACAAAAATCTGTTCTCAGGCAAAATGATCATTGGCATACCCAGACAATAGTCTAACTTCTTAATTGGCAGATATTGCAATAAGTATTATTCCTTGGAACCATATGTCACACATTGCACATACAATCCGCACACCCAAAACACTAATATGCAAAGCGCCAAAATTCAAGATAATCATCCATCCATTTTCATCTTCAATATTCATGAAGTTTACAAGATAATCTTTACAATGAGAATATCCTTTCTTCAAAGCAATGCAGCCCTCAATCAACATCCCTAAGAATCTCAGAAAACACACTATTGATATCATCTTCGAGAATAGCACATCATGAAACAAAACTTTTCATTGAAACTCAATTCATCAACATTCAACGATGTCAACAACAAAGCATCTTTGATCAAATAAAAAGCCCTTTATGAATGCTGGGTTAAATAAATAGTCCTACTCAAAACTTACTTTTGACATGCATGCTATACTGGACATCAAACACTAAATTTTCCGTAGTCTACCAATGGATACGATCAAATTAAGGCTAGCCATGTGATCAAAATCTGACAGGTCCCGTGCCCAAATGATTATATTTCACAAAATATTATTAATAACTATATTGCAACAGTAGCCACTAGCAAGCTAGAAAAAGCATGATTAATCTAGTATTTCATATGCTAAACCAAGGACAAAACCCTCAACCCTATAAAAGCCGTCTCTGCCTAGCCCGTACTGTACAGCTGGAGCACCACAACACGCCCACCACCTCCTGTGAAAAGTAAAAACCTTCACAAAGATGAAAACCCTCTATTTCTTTCAACTTTTTTCTCTTTATGTGAACCCTCAATGCTCATTGACAAGTACAATAACAAGGTCACTGCCTCTCGGTCTTCAAAAGCATACAGTCGTCTTTAACCAGCTTTTCCAGCAGTAATTTCATAAATAAAGTGAATAGATTGCGAAATCTTAATGAAGATTACATAAAGTAATCAATCATGAAATTCAGTCAAAGAGAAACCAGAGATCACAAGCCTACAGGACTAAACAATATCGTTCTATGACATAAAATAATGAATTGCATGTAATTCTTCATCAATGAAAATGCCATGTTTTGGAACAAAGCAAATAGCAAAGCAATAATTTAAATGGTGGGGAGCAAATCGCATACCTTATTCTTTGCAATTAGCCGGTTGTTTAGACTCCTATTCTTTGACTTCCTCTTCTTCTTGATCAACTTACTCGACACTTTCACTTTCTTCATCTGCTTTTTCTTTTTAGTGTCAGCATTTGCGCAATCTCGTTCATGTTCATGTTCACGGACATCCTCCATATCCAAATTCTCATCATCAGCAGCATCAACCTTCTCGATCTGCTGTGACACGGCAAAAATTTCCACAATGGATCTTTTTTTGGGCGCTTTTGATTTTCCCTTCATGACTAATCTCATTTGCCTTCTCTCTTCCCTTGAAGCCTGAGCGAGACAGCTATCAATATGCGCATTAACAGCATTCACCGCGGTTTCTGTACAGTCCCGGCAAACTGGACAAACCATATCCAATTTCTCCTCCCCCTCGACCAGTTTCCCGGCTTCAGGCCCTTTGGGTACAAAATCAGCATCATTTGTTGTGATTTCTTCATCTTTTTGTGGGTTTTCTTCAACACTAGAGCTCTCCCTTGATCTGAGGAGGTCGAGCTCATGGGACCACCAGCGGAATTTAGCAACCGTGATCGGAGGAAGCAAAGGTTCAATGACTTCTTTGTTTATCCCATCTGATTCTCCACCAAAAGGCCAGCATCTCACCACATCAACGCTCCTCATCTTCTCCGCATATTCACTGTAACAAGTGACGACAGTACAAGCATGAGAACATTCTTAAGAAACACTCGAAAACAAAACGAAATAAACTAATAAATTACCCGAGCAACTGAAAACTAACCGGATCGAGAAGCCTTCAAACACAACAGCCATATTTTTCTTCCGTTAACGGAGAGACAAACAACCAACACACGTAAATATGAGTAACAGAAACTTCATATGAAGAATACCTTGAACCACACGATCACAAAACAGCTCCTTAGCAGAAATTGAACACAAACAAACGACGCGATCACAAGAAAAAAAAACTCATAGCAAAAGAAGATAAGAGAGATCAGACAGAGAGAGAACTGTCATGGACATTAGAAAGAGAAAATGAGAAGAAGAAAGAGAGCTTTTTCATTTTCCCGCTCGACAGAGAAAGAAAGAAAGGGTGTTTCTGGTTTGGATAGCTTACAACATCTACTGCTTCCGCTGCTTTGCTATCCCTCAATTTATGAATGACAGCGACAAATGAGAATTGAGACCGCAAGCGACCGCTATAGTGTTTCGGAGAATATCAAATATTTGTACGCAGACTCTCTTTTCTTAATCCTTGAATAATATTTTCTTTTCATCATTTTAATTACTAAATATTATTATTATATAATTCACTGTAGTACTCATGCGCACTCGTGTAAGAATTAAAGCGGAAAGATTCACTGTGACAGATAGCCCCATACTCGGAGAGTATCGGCGCGTGTAAGACGCGCCATTTACGTACAGGAAAGAACCCGCGGCGGCGCACAGGCTGTCTGGCTGCGGGTTTAAACTAGATAAGTTGGCAGAAGCAAGTCAACATTTAGACCGTACGTAATCCGACTCCAATTTACCAGACGGAACTTTTTACAGATAGTTTCAGTTTTCTTACATAGAAGAAGAAAGTCAACATGAAACGAAACGTACAAAAAGAAAGAATCCATTGATGAATTAGTTGGTGGTTGCATCGGAGCGGGTCTTGTGCTGTTCGAACTCGGCAGTCGGTACGTACGAGGTCGTCAGATGTACCCTTACACACAACCGACGGAAACACGGCGGCTTAATTTCATGGTCATATATTGATGGATGTCCACGCGGGAAGAACCTAAGCTAAACTCAAGATAAATTCACATCTGAATTAGTTGGCTTTCAAGTGAAAACCGAACTCTGTGAAATTCCGAAGTCGAACTGAGAGTACTTAACAGGGTCAGCTGCACCAATATTTTCAATTGGGACGATGGAACTCCATGTTAACTTAATACTTTGTAATGGGTAGAACTACAACGGAGTTGATGTGGGATGCATTTGCAGTATTGGTCATACTATCCATCATTTAAAATACTATCACAAGCAATCAACTAAATCAGTTAGTATTTAACAAGACAGACAATCATCAATAAGATTGACATACTTGACATAGAATGTGGTGGTAAGGAGATGGTGTGGCTTATCGTATAATTCCACAAAAAGGCAATACAAAGAATCAAACACAACCATATGCATATACATATTATTCTTAATTACAAGTGCTCTTTGCAGGGTTGAATTCATTGGTTAGTAATATAAATACAGTATGATATTTGATTAAAATTATAGCAACGATTTTATTAATTAGTTGTATAATCACGTGCCAAGAAAATTTACAAGGAGATGGGATTGGGGAGGGAGAATCACGCGCCAGAAAAACGCATTGGGACAAAGAAACGACGAAGCGAATCTCGTCAAAACAGCAGATTTTTTTAATAGTTGCACGCGGCAGAAGGAGAAAGCGAGTAAAAAATTTTGACTTGAGAGTACATGAACAGTATGGTGATAGTTAAGGCGGGGTTGAGCCCACGATGGAAAACGACCGTTGATTTTATATACCCATTTTTGGCCCTTAACAGTCACTCTCTTTACTTTATGAATAAATTTACAATTACATCCCCGTCTGATTAGCCTACTATCACCATCCATGTATGCGTCCAAGTCGTGAATCATCTGTGATAAATTGAAAAAAAAGAAGGATGAAGAGGATGATAACGCATGGCAGTCACAGAATGGACATGGGTAAACCATACATTCATGGCTTGCTACTGACCAGAAACTTACCTGTTCAGTTGATATCAATCATTCTATCTACCTACCTGTTCATTAGAAATTCCTCTCCATGCAAGCAAGCATTAAGCTTTCTATACTGGAGTTCATGGGTAACTAAGATTCATGAGATGAGCTGCAAAATTTTGTTCTAGATAATCTCAGGCTATTGCTAGATTCATTGTGAATATGGATCATTCTTTCCTTGCTGGCTTAAATTTACTTTTAATTTTAGAACACCAGCAGTCTTTTGATTTCTGGACGAGACAGAGTTATTTATGGTCTTCTCTTTTTATTTTATTTTAAAAAAAAGTTTTGATTTCGTAGCTAGACAGACGGTGATGATATCCCTTGTCAATTTTCTTTTATTATTTCTTACAACAGTCTTTAAAAAGCACTCGATTCTAGAAGTAGTCCACGTGTTTTTCTAATCTCGAAATGCATCTGTCTTCATGGTTGAAGAATTCAATTAGTTTTCTAATTCATTTTTTTAATCTTAATGAAAAATATTTGTGATGCACCTAATCAATCTTGGGATCAGAGTATCCTTGAAATTTAACTAGTAGACATCTGTTAAAGTAGCCAATTTTATCGTGAATGTCGCGGCCTAATTTGCACAGTCAATAGCAAAAGTTAGGCAACTGTCTTCCCCAGATGTTCGTTTGACGAAATTCCACCAGCTGCCAACAATTTTTCGCTCGTGTTCAACATTTTTCGGAAACTGGCTACCAAAATTTCGATCACGTGCACTGCCAGCACATCATTAAATATTTGGATAATTCCCCGGACGTGCTAGGCATTGCACTGGTGAAGCCTTTCAAAATGCACTGTTTGGAACTTTTTGTCGTTTAGTAAAATGCTGATCGCTGCGTAGCTAGTTACTGCAACTCATTGTGACACAGCTTAAACGGGGAAATTCCGGGTGAAGTTTCGGTATGTAATTTCGACTCAAAAAACAATCTCAGATGTGGGTTTCAGTCCACAACAACATTGATCCACAAGCTTAAAGGTTCGTTGGGTCTATCCAGCACTTAAAAAGAACATAAACTAGACGAGTCCGAAGGTTATGATGGTTACTGCTAATAAACCAGACACTCAAAAAAAAATCATGAGAATGCCCAAAATTTCAGATTGCTTAGACATGATTGCCAAAGAAAAATTGAACAAATGAAAGTGAGAGTGAGAGAGGCCGGCAGGTTTCGTTCCTATGTATTTATTTCAGTTTCACAGGAAATATTAACAAGGGATAGAAGAAGAAGGAAAAATTAACAGCAATCCACACTTCCTTCTTTTCCGTTTCGGCAAGGTACTTAATGATTTTATGTACAACTTATTTCAAAGTCCATAGAAGGAAGGGAAAACAGGTGAACTCAAAATGCCAGGATGTGTGACAACTCGAAGGAGATACTGACAAAAAAAATTAACATGTATTTATTTTTCGGCAGTAAAACCGGCCGCGCAAAACTCCCCATTTCCATGAAGAAAGGAGTCGAAATAATGCACACTTCAAGGCAATAATTACTCATCCTGTTGTGGAGCGAGACGATCGACTGCTTGGATCTGGATGATCTTTCTTCAACAGGGCTGTTAGGCTCAGAAGACATTTTAGCGGCCCAACCTGAGTATAGAAGATCCCCGGATAAGCTTCATTTCTATAAGCCAAGAAAACAAAACAGGCAACAAAATGGTTTAAATCAATTTAAGACAATCCCCAACCTCACCCAGAAATCACAGATACCCAGGTTTTCAAGTATTCATCCCATCAAAGGTTTCAACCACTGCTGCCTCTTACATAATTCATCTAGGATTAGAAACCATTTTTTTCTAAGGTTCAGGAAAGAAGGGCCAACTTTCCTTCACATCTCCCTTATTGATAATGGCTTAAGTAATCATACCATGAGGACTTAAAACCGCTTGCTTTAGAACAATTTCCACGAATTCGAAAAACTGCTCTGAATCAAATTTCCACCTTACACGGCAGCAATGCAATGCCGCTTTGTTGATGATTTTCCATTTAAATCATCAGAAAACAAAACAAGTGATTCTCACATGAACCACAAACAAGTCATTTTTCCTTTTGCCCTCTGCCTCACTCAATATCATGTAGATAACTAAATTTGAAAAGCTTGGTCCAACTTGATTGCAGCGAATTTGAAAGCTTGATATCCTTAATTGACTCTCTCATCGGTGAGCCTCACACTGTTGTAACATTTTTTTAGATTTTTGAGATGTTATGCACTTGAAGAGTGTACGTCAGTTGATGTTCAAAGCAAATTGATGAGAGGAGAGAGACGGGAGAGAAAGAGGCAGATATTGAGAGACAAAAGATAAAAGCCTTTCCAGAAAATCAAGTCATTTACCCATATTCTATCGTATTACATGAAAAGTTGAAGGCCCTTTGAGCAAAAATTGAATGCAAACAGCATAATGCTACTTTCCCCACGGGAATCTCCCCATCCTTATACCCATGCATACATGCACCATTACTTAGCAGCTCTAAACCAAAGTACAAGTAACAGAAATGTGTTTAGATAGAACAGAGCTAAGTTTGGAGTCAAAATAATGCAATTGTCACAGTCGTCTTCTACACAGTTGTATTAAGAAATTTTTACAACCCCATTACTTTCACTCTTGGTGTTTGATAAAAGATCTATTTGATAAATCTTAATAACCTACTAGAGAACAAGGGCTGAACTTCATCTTCAGTAGTTCCCATTATCTTTTAAGGGTAATATTTTTTATAGAGGCAGTTATGAGACATTTTAAAATGTGGGGTAAATTTCTTTAATTTAAATGCTAGAAGCGCAAAATGGGATAGGCAAAAGTGTAAAATGCCTTTGAATATATCATCATCAATTTTTTTCCTAAAACACATTATAAAATGCAGATATTATACATCATAAAGAAGTTTACCACAGAACTAACTCCTATTTAGCAATATGAATGATGAACATGCTAAAAAAAAAGCTCAGTACACTCTCAGACACACACACTCATGCGGAGAGAGAGAGAGAGAGTTAATACCTTCCATTGCCTCTTATGAGAAAACTGGTTACTTATGTCATCCAACCTCAAAATAATTTGCCTGAATGTTGGTCTCCTGAATGGCTCCTCATTCCAACATTCCTCAATTAACCTGAAGAAAAATCAAGACCATGGTTTCATCATATAGAAAATAGACTCAGCAGGAGAAAAAACAAATAGAAAGATGGTTAAAAATAATATTTAATACAGCAATACTCCTTCAATCTAAAACTGGGAAGTTGCCATCAAACAGTTAAAGCAACCAATAAGAAAACAAAGTTCCTTAATTACCTCATGCCAGCCTCGGCAAAACTAAAATCACTAGACTGAAAGAAAAAGGAGAAATCTCAATTTTGAAATGTATGCTTAAATTCCTATAATCTGGGGGAAATCATTAACTGAAGTAATGAGTTATAGGCTAATAAAAATCAAGCATTTTATTGGTTCTCCTTTTATCTCTTTCACAATAACAGCTCAACTTCAACGGTGTCAAACTCCTGGCCTAGAAGTAGTGATCCCAATTTCAACTTATTGCATCCTTGTAAGAATTATGAATTTTCATATGAACACAATGCTAGCTTGTATGATGAGAATCAAATAAAATCACAGGCAAAAGCATGATGGCTCAATGACTTACTCTCTTAGTCCAGAGGAGTAATGCTTTATTGGAGCTCTAAATGGTGGGCGCTCATTTGCAACATATGCTTTGGGAACTTCACTTTCTTGCATCATGGGAAATGGTGGACAACCTTCAATCATCTAAAGCACAAGAAGATGATATATGTTATTGCAGCCCAAAGAACCATCAATGGTATGCATGAAACACCAGATCTAGAGCAAATAATCAGATAACTTACATACCATAACAAACAAACAATCAATAAAAACTAATCAAGACAACAACTTATTTGTGGAGAAACAAGGGTTATTATATGCATCAGATACTGCCTTAAATTAAACTAACATATTATTAGTAGAAAAAATAAACAAGCCAAAAAAAAACACATACAATAGAAAGTAAAAAGCAATCAACATGGAAACCCAATCTATTGTCACTTAGATAAAACGTCTGAAGCTATTATATCATCAAATGTAGTGATGATGTTACCTTCGGTAATTAAAACAATTTAAGATGTCACATATTGATATTGAAGCAATATTTAAGCAGCAAGGAATTCATTGTGCACAAAAGTAAGGTAGTAAAAGTAAAAACATAATAAGTCTCTCCCATATAACCATACAATTATGCAGGAGTTCTGGTATATAAACGATCTGCAGAAATACTTGCGCACACAAAACGATCCCCTGGTCATGTCTTTCAATGCAAGGTAAACTACACTCGTCTTGCAGTTTTAACAGTTAACACTCATGGATCCCATTGGCACTCGCATTTGTCTTCCTTTTAATGTATTCTTATGATAATTAAATATCATTTCAAAAAGTCCTGAAACTAACCAACCAACTAATTACACAAACTATTAGGAAAGATAAACTTTGCCCAAACGTGAGCGATGGAAAAACTAAAAGCGAAATATTTACATTTTATTTGTAACCTTAGCATAATCACATTAGATTTGACATTAAATCTAATCTGATACAAACATCCAGTATTTGACATTAAATTTCCATAGCATCACCAGAAGTGTCCTCAACTTTTGACATCTCATGTACGAGTAACGAGTAATGAAGCAGCATATGTGAAACTGAAAATTCAAAGAAATGTTCTGTCGGAAGGTCCAAAAGTCAAGAATATATAATAGGAAATACTTTAGTTTATCAAGGCCACAAGTTTATTCCTTACATTGCATGCCGAATAAACAAGATTTCTCAAAAATCTATGTCAAATCTATCAGCTTGCCAGTAGCTGAGGGTAGCATCCACGTTTACTACTTGCAATCCAAAACCAACAGCCAACCATATTACATATCCTCAAGCATGTTGGCAACAGTGTCAAGGAATATACATAAAGATTAGGAGAAAGGAGCAAGAGAGAACCTCTTGTAAGATCAAAGCAAATGAAAACACATCTACTTTGGTGTCATATTCTTCATTTTTGTAAACCTCAGGAGCCACGTATCTCCCTAATCAGAAGAAATGAATTTCATGAAGCTCATACCATTAAAACGCACATATATTCAACTATCAAGACTTGAAAAGTATTAAATTTGCCTATTGCAAGAGCCTAGAAGGGAATCTTATTTGTATAGCAGCTAATTCAGCAAATTTCAAGTCCCTTACTCTTCTGCAGAGAAGAACAGAGTACTGAAATCATAGCAGCCACCTAAAATACATAGTTGGCAAGCTGAGCTAATTCTTCCTCAAGGCCATAATCAAAAGGTCGAATTTGCATCATATATTCATCAATAGAAAGAGCATAAGAATTTCTCCTAGAGGAGAAAACTTACAGGACGTTTCTTGGCATGTTACAGGTCTGTCTTCCTTAACTGTTTTTGCTACTTTTAGTATCTTGCTGACTCCAAAGTCTGCAACTTTCATATGCCCAGAATCATCCCGCAGTATATTTCTGTTTTCTTACTCATGCACAGTTAAGAAATTTTATAACAGTTCCATTCAGGTACTAATCATGCTTACTATCTTATCATTTACATGCCTAATTGAGAAGAAACAGTGTAACTAATAGGTGTAAGGTGGAAAACATACGAAGGCTCAAGATCTCGATGAATTATTGCTTCAGGTCTATGTTCATGCAAGTAATTCATTCCCCTGAAAAATATATCATGATTGTCTATCAAGATGTAAAGAAACACCTAATAATTCATTGAGTACATCAAGATAAAATGGCCCTGCACTGTAACCAAGATGGGTAACCAAAAACATATGTTCTTGAAAAAGGAAATAAAAAAAGAAAAAGAAAGACACAAATTTTGCATATATCTGCCCAAAGCCCATGCAGCAGCAAGATATGAGATTTATAAACACGACCCAATTAGCTTGGTCTTAAAGTATGTTCCAGTCAGTGCAGGATTAACCTCTTACATGTTGATTCTGTATTGGTTGACAATTCTTGCTTAGACAATGCTAATGGTGGTTATAAAACTGAAATCACAGTTCCAATAAACCACTTTTCTATTTCTAGTTTCAACAATGACAATTTCAATATCACCTGCTTTCCAGCTTTCATGTTTTCTAATGTCCAGCACAGAAGCTGGGCACTTCTCTTTAAACTCCAATTAGTTAACAACTAATGGAATACTACATCAGTAACAAGAAATCAACCCATTTATTCTTCTTCCTTCTCTAACATGGAACGGAACTTATTCAATTCAATTAAGATAAGCATTCTATGTATGACCAAAACAAAATCATCTCAAATCCCAATAATATTTCCAATTTCCAAGTAGGGCCATAAACATGCATCAATCACAGTGCTGCAGCATGTCATTGAAAAATTGGTGAATAGATTTGATGTTCAAACCATGAAACCAACCTAGCAATGTCAAGGGCAAATTTCACAGCTAGTGTGGGCTTTAGTGCACCCTTTTGCTTCAGATATGCACGAAGATCACCCTTCAAATAATTAAAATACAAAACATGAGAACTCTGATAGACAATAACGGATGCGACAATTAAATGGTCAAATATCAATATACCCCAAAACTGATAATGAAAATAGATTTAGAATTAATAATCAGCACAATTTCAATAAGTCACCAACATAAGGTCAGCCTTGCTGTACTGATTCCAGAACTAAAAACCTTAGGTAAATATTCTGTGACAATTATCATTGGAGTGCTTTGGGTCACAGCACCCAAAAATTGTACAACATTTGGATGACGTATCTTCTGAAGTAATGCAAGCTCATCTCTGAATGCCTTCCTGGAATACCAAAGGATGTTGAAAGTTCAGATTTTAAGAAAGATTTGAAAAAGTTTTCAAAAGCTTAACCAAATGCTTAGAAAAAAAAATCAAAAGAAAATTAATGATGGTCTAAGACCAACCCACACTTTATCCTCATCCGTGAAAACTTCCTCTCCAAGCGTTTTGACAGCAACTTGAATACCACGCCACGATGCGATCCGAAAGGTTCCCTATTAAATTGTTCAAATGACAAAAAATCACCACAGGGTGATAGTTTATGAATGTATACTTCAAGATTCCTCGCCATATGTGAACAGCTTTTACTAAATGAGCATTTCCAATACATACAAGGGCATGAGGTGCATGCAGATGTATAGTTCAAACTAAGCAATTTGTCCTTTTCTTTTTTTTTCAACAGGAAGGTTCACCAGTACATCAGTTGGGCATAAAAACACATCCTTCTAAAGCTAAAAGCATTTTAGTTTTTGGAAGAGTGACCATTATTTTCTGGAACACATAACAAAAGTTTTCTAGATTGGATATGGAATCTCAATTGTTAACTTTCCCATCTTATTAAATACCAAGATGGCAATATGAAAGCAAATTATTTTGGCAAAAACAGAAGCTGGTGTTATAAAAGCTTTCCTATAGGCTATAGGTAGCTCAAATTGTGTGCTGACGTTCAAAGCTAAAGCAAAATTTAGTACTCGGTTCCATCCTTCTCTACTAATACACATTTTCTTTTCTCAACTTAAACCAAGAACCAACAAGGATAAAAGTAAGAAACAATCAACGGGGAAGTGTTCAGAAGATACCTTTGTTATCTCAACACTGTTTGAAAAATCAAGCTCTTTAGGATCAATTTCATACTCTGGGACTTCACGAGCATTTTCAACATGCATGGGAGCTGTCTAAAACAGACAGAGATACAAATTTTATACAGATCCAATATGAGTGTTAAGGAGATAATAATCATATACATGGGGTAATACATACTGGAGGCTTTGCACCATGTTTCTCCAAAAGCTTAATGACATCATGGTTCTTGTAATACACAGCATCTGCAAGAGGCTATTAAATCAACTGCAAATCATTAGTTCATTATTATGGTGCTTTTTTGTGAGTTTGAAATGATGGTTACATAGATTTGCAAAAAGGCATACAATGACACGGCAAGCAAATATGAATTGTCCCCATTCGGTTAAAACAAATCAGAAATCAACTGTCACAGAAGGCTTTAATTTTGTTGTCATAAAACCTACAAATTTATATCAAAATCAAGATAACATAATAGACTCTATTGAGCTAGTTTTTGCAGATGAAGACAGGCTTGTAAAGCACTAGATGGTAGGAATACTCTTTATAGAAGCAGAAAAGACATTTAGGTTAAGAGAAGTACGTGAATTCCGGATAAATAAGTTGGTTTTATAAAAGCACTTTCACCAAGATCTTCTACTAGAAAGTGTTTTCTACAAAAGCAACTCCAAAAGAATCTATCTCGTGTTCCCCACTAAGAACTCCATAATTGAAACTTAAAATCCTCGGAAAATGATTAAGAAAAAATCCGCAATAATTCATTCAAACTTGAACCGATAACATGAAACAAACAACCATAGATAAAATAAAGAGTAACGGATTACAGTGCTGCCCCATCGGTCTTCGGAATCAACGTCAGCTCCACGACCGAGCAACAACTGGACGACATCCGTCCTTCCCTGACAAGCCGCAACATGCAAAGCGGTGCGCTTATCGATATCACGGAAATTGACATCAGTACCGGATTCCAGGAGCTGCTTAATCCCGTCCAAATCCCCCTCGCTGGCCATGTACATTAGCCGAACCCCTGGGTCTATCACCTCGGAGCCATCCTCGACCTGGACTGGAAGCGGCTGGTCCGGCGCCAGCGATGACTGCTTTCCCATGGTGAATCTAGCCGGTGATTTTGACTCCATTTCAGTTGAGCCCGGCCCGGCCCTCCCCATCCCCACAGAAAGTATCAACGGAAAACGCTGTTTTATTTTGATTTGTACTTACCCAAGGGAAAGTGGCTTGGTTGAGTACTTGAATTTAGAGGACACAGAATAACTATTAAAAATAAAATAAACTGAATAAATAAATAAAACAAAACCACAATGGAAGAACATTTTAAAGATTGGAATAAAAATGCTGTCCCATGGGGCCGAGGACTAAAGACGACTGCGATGGGAGCCGTGTTGTCCGGACACATTGCTAGGGATGGCAATGCTAGGGTTACTGTACATATTCTGTGCGGGATCTGACAGGCAATAATTCCATTACACTCTAACTCAGCAAATTTATTTTACAAAATAAAAATAAATTTATGTTTTTATAATTTTTAAAATTATTTATAATTAAAAAAAAATTAGAGTGATTAACGTTGTTTTAAAATAATCTAAAATTTTTAAAGATCATTTTTTAATTAACAGGAAGAGGATAGATCGACAGGTAAAAAACGCGCAACGTGTCCGAATCAGGGTCATTTTGATCAACGTCATGGCAGTGCCAACGGTAAATTATTGAAAACCCGCGGATTACTTCCCGCCCTCGCTGAATTAACAAAGCAGCGAGCGAAAACAGTATTGGAGAAGCCGAACGATGTGTGGAATTGCTTGTTGTCGATGACGTCCCTAGGGCGTGTCACCGGACCGGTTTCCCCGTCCCCGCCATCAACATGGACAGGTACTCTCGCTTTCTGTTTCTCTCCAGCAAGTCAATTATTACTTGTTACAGTTGACATATTTTTAACGGGCTATTTTGACTATTTGTGCATTTCAAACTTGAAATAGGTATCTCCCATCGTATAATGTTGCGCCGGGTTCCAATCTTGCGGTTATTCGTAGAGATGATGCGTCTGATGGTGTGACGGTTTTGTTGTCGTTTGCATGAAATGGGGGTTGATTCCTAGTTCCACTAAGTGAAATGAGAAACCTGATTTCTATAAGATGGTAATCCTGATTTATTAATCGATTCTTTATTCAAATTAACTCCTGATTGTATACTTGTTGTTGACGGCGATTTTATGTTCCCCCAATGTCAACAAACGTTTCCTTTCACAAACTCTCGAATGCATGCTTGCTTCCTGTGAATGCAAAAGAAAAATCAGAGATGCCGGCGTACCGACGAAAAATTTTCGATGCTTAAGTTAACTTAAGAATGTTTTCTGTGAGAATAAGAAACAAAGAACATTGAAAACAAAAAAGGAGAAATTTTTAGTAAGTTCGGAGAGTAATTCTGGAGCATAACAGCTCTCCTAATTTTTTCTTACCCTTGCTGCCAATAGAAGCTTCCTCTTTGTAGATTTCTTCAAGCGGTTGATTGAAATCATGCTTTTTTAACTGTTCTCCCGTCATCAGATAGTTATCTCGTAGTGGATGGTTTCAATATAGTGGATGATTTTATCGTGGGTGGGCCTATTTTGTGGGTAGTTTCACTTTGCATGTACCAACTATCGTTTGTGGAAGTAATCCATTGAATTTTCTCGGTCTTCTCGGGTTCTTGGGGAATGTGTTCTCGGTATTGTTGGGTCATTAAGGAAACACTTGTGATTTGGAAATAAGGATAATGTTTCAAACATTTTTTATCGTTGATTTGACGGTTTCGCTTATTTTTTGTTTATTTATGCTTAAAATAGTATTGCTCATTGCTGAATCTTTTCATAACTTTAAACGTTTCGGCAGTGGATGTTAGATTAGTCATGCCGAGGTGGTTCGCTATCTATTATCGGATTGTTAGAATAAGGAATGTATGCATTACTAAGAAACATAGAAACCACTAACAGAGGACAAGATTGAAAGATATTAAAGTGGTTCTATTAATGTATTTATGTTTAGCTCGAGCTTGTAAATGCAAAACTCACCTTATTAGACTAAGATCGGCACCTTGTGAATCGAATGGGTCATGTGGATTGATAAGTTAAGATATAGGATGAGGCTGTTTTGTAGCACACATATCTGCCATTCTTTGTTAGTAGTCTGGGAAAATTTAAATATAAGTTGGTGTGTAAGTGATTAATGAGTCTGAAGGTCATGAGTTACTAGGTCAAGGGACTTCACTACAGTTCATTGCTTTTGATCCTTCAGCAATTTTAAATGAGAACAATTTATAAAGCTGTAGACCCATTCTTTGTGCATGTTAATTACAACGACTTTCAGAATTCATAATCGTGGGGGATAGCTAACTTTTGGAAAATTCCAAAATCACATATTTATGCAGGAAAATTTGTCATCAAAATCACATGGTTGAGATGCATTCTATTGCAAATTATTTTGCTGTATTTTTTTAACCGACTATTTATAAATTCTTTTATTAATTTTCAATTTTGATGGTCAAATTGAATATTATTGAGTTGCAGCCCTTTATGTTCCTATTTTTCACCTGCTGTTATAGTTGAACCACAACATATATTTGCTGAGGAAAATTGTATTGATATATCATTTCTTTTGGCAAAAGAATGGCATTTGTACTGTTAATCGTATTGCTATTTCAGCTATCACTTATCAAGCATTGATATCTGGGAATTTTTGTAAGAAAGCCCTTTCTCATTTTTCTCTGTTGGAAGGCATATGCTTTGTTATATTCTCTTTGGACAAGTTTACTTATTGTATGCTTTCCTGCAGGCGAGATACTTGAGACTTTCATTTTACTACAACCTCAGTGTCATCTGCTCTACTGTGGCTGCATGGTGAGTTTGCTTGTTTTGACTGATTCTTATTGTCTGCTGTAGGACCAGATATGTGAAAGAGGTTTTCCATTACGGCACATGAATTGTTTTTTGCATGCATCAGGTTTTGCTTCCCTTTACTCAAATCAAGCCAAATTTCTGTGTCACGGATGGTCTTATTCTAGTCACACAACCCACGTTGTTTTTGTATTTCAGCAAAAATAAAGTTCCGAAGCTTTCCACATCAGAAAGAGGGTTTTGGGGTGGCAAGCAAAAAAATTTTGTGCACACAAGTGTTTTTCAGGTAAGACTGTAGGGGTTTTGTCCTCGTGTCTTACGATAAGTAGTTTGTGACTGCTCAAAACCGTATGCTTTCTGTGTGAGCATTGTAGAAATCTGTCATGATTTTGGCAGTTGAACAGTTGTATCCCTTTTTTGATACCTCTTGCTTGCACGCATGGCATTCATCTTCACTTATACCAGCACGTCCAAGTTATAACGGAACTAGTTTCTTGTTGCTCTATCATGTAGGACCGCAGAGCCGAATGCGGATATCCAAATCCCTGCTGTAAATGGAAAAAAAAACAATTTGGTAGCATGAAAAGTCACTAGAGAATGGTTATCCTGCCAAAATAAGAAACCATAATATCGTTAGTTTCGTACTTTTCAAATTTTGTTTACTGGACTATTATCAATTGTTCATCTCAAATAGCACAATTTAACATCACCACCTTTTTCATTTTAAGTCTTAGTTAAGTTGTTCTCAGAGCTTAGGATGATTCCATATGCTAATAAATTTTCTTATATACAACATCCTAATTCCAAAGAGGTCACCAGGTATCTAAGAGCTTAACCAAAATTGGGAAGTTTACATTAAAAATGCCTACATAATCTTATTCCTGCATCTATTCAAGTGATGCTTGAAAAACTGAGTTTTGGTACAAGATCAAACGACCCGAACAACTCGATTACAAGCAAGACTGTGCCAGAAACAGAAGAGGGACATGATACAGAGGAAATTACGTCTTCCTTTGGGATTGTTGTGCTTTTGAAGCAAAATAGAAAATTATTTGTAAGACTCCAATTTTTTCATTATATTTAATCTCTTGTGCTTTCATTCTACAGCAGTTTTGGCATAAAAGCCAGCACGCATTACCAAAGAAACCTAAATTTTGAATTCCAGCTCATTCCATCTTGCATTGCAAAGATCCAGGGTAAGGGTAAAAGAAAGATAATTCATCAAATTAATGCACCTCAGAATGTAAATTTCATATATTTTTTTTCCCTGTAACATTGATGTCTAAAGAAAAAACCAAGCTTCATTTGGAAACATTAGAATGAATATAAACCCTTAATTCTAATGAAATTGCACAAGATTTGCAACTTATTTTGCATATAGGGACCTTAAATCTAATGTTCTTGGCTGAGCTTGAGGAGATACTAACTAATACTAGTATTATCTTCAGGGAACAGTAAGGCTGCCCTGTAAACTCGGCTTGAGCAGAGAGCTAAACGTATAACACTTGAACCATCTAATTGGATTACAGAATAGAAACCCAAGCATAACATGAATCTGACTAGCCTACTGAATTATGGGCCCATAAAACCAAACTGCGGAGGGGATTGAAATGTCACTGCATGAAGCTTGTATCGGGTTGCATCATAAGGAAATCAGCTAAGATTAATCATCTTCCAAATATCCTTCAATCTTCTCTCTCACACACACATACACACAGCGGTATTGCACTAGAAAGAACTGCCATGTAACAAAATTTCCGTACTCTACCCCACCGGTTCTTCTACCCCATCTCTCTTCTCTCCCTTCCTACCTCCATAGACACTGTTTGCACGAACTCGTCAATTTGGTAGCTTGAATGAAACATGAAATCAAAATGCAGAGTTTGAGATAACTCAGATATAGGTAAGTTCAGGTCAAGTTTTGACATCAACTCAAAGATTCAGCAGCTGCTTCTCCATATCAACTCTAAAAAGCTTTCAAACATTGTTTAGTTAAAGGAACGTGGTCGTCATCGGCAATACAAATTGGAATAGCAAAGAAACTTCAAAATTTTATATGTTTCAAAAGATTGAACCAAGTATTACAGTATCCTTTGGCTACTAGAACTAAAACAACAACAATAAGAAGAAGATGAAGAAAATAATTTAAAAAGATGAAAAAAATATATTGTGTCTTTCAGAAGTTCCCCGTAGATCAAATACACGTCTTCATTACACTGCGGTACTGCTACTCAATATCGGCCCGAGCGTCCCCAACACAGCGAAAGCAAACAACGGACTGATATCCAACGTATCGAAAATCGGAGGGACTATATTCCGAAACAGATTCAAATAAGGATCACAGAGATCCCGAATGGCAGAAAGTGGCTGTCTGTCCCGAGGGATGTTGGGGAACCAACTCAGCAAAACTCTAACCAAGAGAACCCCACTGTATATATCGAGCCACTTGGCCAATCCCGCCGCGACAACTGTCAGTGGCGTGTTCAGAGACCCACTCGGGCGGTCACGAGTCGCCACGAAAAGCGCAGGCCCCGCCGTCTGCACCATATTGTTCTGTAAAGATTGTAAGCTTAGAAATTGCTGCGAGTTCGGAATTAGAGAGAGAACTATATTTTGGATTGATTTTATGAAGAACCCGGCCAGAGATAAGATTGCGGCGACGGTGCCAGTGAAGAGAGGGGATTGAGATGGGACCTGGAGGGTTAAAGGTGGGAAAGAGGTTGAAGAAGAAGCTTTGATAGGTTGGATTTTCGTAATTGGGATGAAACAGAGAGCAGTGCGTCGGTAAGAGAGGCGGTTGTGAGGGTGGTGGAAGGAGTTAACGGGTACTCGGAGAAGGATGAGAGAAGCAGCCATGTTTCTACAAATACAGTTGGCAGAGAGCGAACTTGTGGCGAAGACGAGAAGTCGAGAACAGAGGCTTCATGTATGTACGGTAAGCATAAAATAATTATTAAACTGTTCTAAAAATTCACATAATTAGTCAATGACATTGCTATGTGTTATATGCCAATCATCGCCATTTCAAACTTATTTTTAAATAATTGAAGAAATTATTTTTATTTTTTGGTCGAGAATTATTTCATTGAGGTACTTTAATTATATTGACAATCAATTTTCAAGTCTTGGGCCAAAATATAGTTGATTAATTGCTTGATATTGTCCAAAGTTTCCAATCTTTTTCTCACATTATTCGTCACATTATAGTAGCTAACTCTACTTACAAAGTAATTATCTCGATAATATTATTTTATTTAATATATATATATATAATATTATTAATAATGTACTTTAAATAGTTAAAATTAAATTTAATTTTAAGTAATTAATATACGTGTAAGATTAAAATTTAATTATTAAAAATATATTAATTTAATAATTAAAAAATAAACATATATTACTAAATTAATATATTTAGGACGTTTATTAAGCATGTAGTGGTTTGGAGCGAGTGAACTCGCACCAATGAACTTGTTATTCAACCCAATAAAGCGATTCATTGGGCTTTATACTACCCATGGCTTATTTGTTTTCTATTTTTTTTTAAATTATTACGATGGTTTAAAGTGTAGTTGAATTGATACGTCTAAATCAATGAATTTCCAAGATTAATGCAATGAGCAAATTGCTTGGCATACTTGGTCGAGGAATTGAATCCTGGTACTTCTGAAATTGGATTCAATTGATTAGATAACATTCCCATTATACGATATCGAAACAAATAGCAACAACCAACATTGATATTGAATTGGATGAAGTCAAGAGAATTTCGGTGGTGTCGTCAATGATTGTGGGTATGACCTTTCGGAGTTTGACAGAATCTTAACACCACATGATTCAATTCTTCGTTTAATTTATAATTAAAATCGATATAATCTTAAAAACATATGTTGTTGACAGTAGAGAGGAGTGAGAAAGGCTGAGGTAGCACAAAAATATCGACTGAGTAAATTGAACTGAGCGGTGGCTGATTTGACAGGCCTGTCGGAGGAGGAGATCAAGCCAAAGATGAAGACAGTGAAAAGGCAAGACATAGATGTTCCCTTTTTTTTTGCTTCACGTGATATGATATCTTGGCCATATCTAATACATGTCAGAGGGATTCAACTCTGCTGGATGCTAGCTGTAGCTTTGTAACAGCAATCAAATCTGGAATTAAATGCAAATTAAAGACAAAATCTGTTCTTGAGGACTAACAGTAAAATCCTTCTCCCCTTTTCGCATTAGCAGCTGCTTCTAGTATTCATTCTGTAGGCTAAAAGAAAAACTTTTAAAACTTAAATATTATTGATGTAATATTAAAATGTTTATTTAAATATATATATATATAATATTATTGATGTAATATTAAAATGTTTATTTAGCTAGATATGATATGGGTTGATGCTGCTGCTGCTTCGTAAAATCAACCGGTTTCGTTTTCGTTGGTGCCGTTACTGCTGCAGCTGCTGGCTTTGGTTACTTTTGCTTGGAGAGTCATCGGAGAGAGTGACAGGGTATTTGATAGCATTAAGTTGAACTTTACGGAGAGCAGCTTTACCTAAATCGATGCCGCAGATATCAGACAGCCTGACAAGGTAAAGAAGAACGTCAGACAGCTCTTCACCTAGGTGTACTTTTTCTTCTTCTTTCCAATCGGGCAGACCCTTCGGGACCTCTCCTTTCCACTGGAATATCTCACTCAGTTCACCCACTTCACCAACCTGTTTTTATTGATCACGAGGATTATCAGTACTTGGACTCATATTAATGAATGTCTTTCCTGGGGTGTTTTTCAAATTGATGGTTAGACAAAAAAATGGAAAATTTAGAGCCTGGAAATGTAGTGGGTTTTGAAGATTTCATAACAATGGACAGAAAGGGAGATTAGTTTGCACACTTGATTAAACCCTAACTTGAGAGTCAAGGAAATGTATGGCAAAATCCCTTAAGCTTGGCTTTAGAAAGAGAAAACACGGTAGCAGCAAACAAATCAATTTTTGAAAAGACCACCTCCTGTAGAGAGAAAACAAGAGCAAAATACAACAAAACGAGAACAGAGTAAGATTGCTTATTGTCTTCCTCTCACACGGGTCATCGATGAAAAATAAAACTACGAGAAATCAACGAAAATGGCCGAACCAACCAAAGGGCAGCGACAAAATAGCAAGACAGACAAAAAAACAAAGGCAAGATTATAACAAACTTTTTGCAGGTTTTGGAGATGATGAAACATGCATACCAGAGCCAAAAGCAGGTTCCTTGGGCTGTGAAACTGATCCCAATCTCTTTCCTTCGCAAACTCAGCCATCTTCTGCTTGAGAAGATCAAGACTCACGCTTTCTCCATCACCAACTCCGGTGGTCATCTTCTCTGGTTTCTCCTAGGAATACAAACGATAAAGCAAGCAGAATACAGAATACGAAAGAAAGAGGGACGAAGAAAGTAGTTATGAGGAGTAATTTTCTCGGAAAAGGACCATGTTGTCTGTATAAATAAATAAACAAAGAGACCGAAAAAGGGCAGGGTATGTTATTGTTGGGAAGGGAGTAAATTCCTTGGTTGTACAATGAATGAATGTTTAGAAGGTAAGACCTGTTACGGGCTATTGCCAGTTCACAATAAACTACTCCCCTACCCTTAGACTCCCACGTGTCAAATTCCTGTGTACTCTCGCCTCGATTCTTCGGGAGACTCCGCCTCGTGTCCCTAGGGGACCACACCTTCTTCTTCTTATTCTTCCCTCTCCTTTGCTTATCACATTCTCTTTCGTTTTTCCTTCGCAACCGGCAATTACTTTCCTTCGTTGTCTTGTTGAATTGCCACGTCATCACCACGTCAGTATGAGAACGGGCGCTCCTTCCATTTGAGTTCTCTTTAATTTATCGGGGCCCTCCCCGTTGGAGTGACTTTGTTTAACTTATTTTTCGGGGTCAAAAATGCTGAGTGGGCTCCGGCCCATCCCTTTTATTATTAGGTAAATTAATATTTACACCAATTAAATATTTAGATGGGCAATTGGATATTTATTTATTTTGTTATGTAATAATAGTATTCCCTTCAAAAATACAAGGTAATTATGATGACACCTAAGTTTGTGCCATGTAATAATGATTACTTTTTTTTGGGACAATTATACTTATTATTATCATTTTGTTGGTATTATGCAAAAATAAAAATAAAAATACATAATTAGGGTTTTGAAAAATATGCTTTGGACAAGCAGTATGCAGTGCTCCCATTCAAGTTGAAAACCATGGTTTTATTTTTCTAGGGTTTTGTCTGCTTCTAAAATTAGATACGAATGTGACAAAACATTAAGTACCCGGAGAAATAATGTGAAATTTCTCGATAAGTTACGGTCAAATCGATTTTCCTCGTGCTTTTTCTTGCATTCATGGAAGATATGTCCGACAAACCACTTTGTTGAAGCAAGCATACGTCCATTCGACCCAAACTTGCAATGCATTATTGCCTTAAATTTTGGGTAGTCGAGAAAGCATAGTAACCAATAAAATTATATCTATCTCTTTCCTTGCCATTCGGGCGTCTTCAAACCCGGATTGCGTTCACATTGCATACTGCTATTTTTTTGCATTGTTTTAAAACAGAAAACATTTCCTTCGCTGAATGATATTATATGTTTTCAAACATGTATATGATATGGTCTCAGACACAAGTGCTGGTGATGTCCGAAAATCCTCAATATTGTTGTTTCGTTTGTTTATTTCAAGGCTCACGATATAATGATAGCCATGTCCACGCGTGAGAAGCATGTGGGGATTTTAATATGTTTCGCAGTTCGGTGACAAGTTTCGGTCCTTGTAATTATTTCAATCCGTTAGAGAACGAAGGTTCAGTTTTATATCTATATGTATAAAAAAGTGAGGAAGTAAGACAGAAGCTGTGCTGCAGCTGTCCTTAAGATTGGGAAGATTGCAAATCCTGAACGATGATTATGGGAATGGGACATTTACTCCTCCAAACTCAGACTGTTCAGCAGTTATCTGTGGGGATTTGGTCTGAGATTTCCTTCTGTGTCCTACTTGTTTATTCCTTGCTTCGCCTTCACGGGCTACAGAGAAACCCTAAAAATGAAGACCTAGCCAGCTTGAAGGCTAAAATATGATTCTACAAAGCTATATATATATACATACACACATATTAAAGGTTAGGTACCGAGTCATGCAAGCTTATTGACTAGATAAGTCTGTTACACATTTAAAATGTGTTTGCCTTACAAGACACGAAAGTCTCCGAATATGTTAAAAAATTGATAATACTATTAATTACTGGTAAAAAAAAATAGTCAAAATAATAAAAAAAATAAAATTCTTTGTCTCTTGCTTTTGAAGATGTAATATTCTTCGGCTTTCAGGAAGATTTAGAAGTTAATCGATTTCAATCGGCATCAAATATAGAAAGTTATCGTGGACCGAAAGGGAAAACTTTAACGGGATCGCCACAGCAACGTTAGAATTTTCAAAGATCTTGCTTGCCTTCTCCGAATTGTGACCCTCAATTTCGGAGGTACAATACAACAAAGTAGTAGTTAAGATCAAAAAGGTTAGTCTAGAAATTTGGACTGTTGACTCGAAAAGAGTATTGAGACCACTAGGCTCTCTCACGTGTCGGCATGACGCCTCCTGATGTATGTCTCTACATGTCCATGAATGGAGAGGCATGATTAAATAATAGTTAAGTGTTTATTAATGTAATCGAAGTGTACCAATGCCATAGAAATTTGTTGTCCTAGAACAAGTCAATGTTGCAGTCTGATATGGTCCTGAAGTGGTGGATTATTGAATTAAGAAAGGCCAGAATTAATGCTGGTCCTTTCTTATTGCTGCGGTGGGTTGCCAAGTTATTTCTCTTCTTGATTTAATTAAAACGATTATTCTGATTTGTGTACAAGAGCAAGAGTTCATCCTACAACAGAAGTATACGAAATTCAGAAATATACTTATTATGTAAAAGAGTAACCGGAACATTCTCCGAGAAAAGAAGAGAAATATGAATGCTGGATGTTATTGCAAGGAGTGAATGACAGACAATATTTGTGTCGGAAAATTTGATATCCCTCGTTCATGGTTTAGCCTCCTTCCCCAACTTTTCTGGCATTTTCTTTCGTCCTTTCTTTCTTCCATTAGTTTCAGATTTGCCTTTTTGTGCAAATGAATTGAACTTTAGATTTTTTCAAACAACTTGTCCATGTGATTCCTTGTTATCTACCTTAGCTCGTGTGCCTACATACATTTGTCTTTTAATTTTATTTGGGACCACCTTCCATGTGCCCACTTGCACAGATTTTTGCTTGCTTTGCGTCATTAATTTCGTTATTAATCTCTCTTAATTAAATAGAAAATCTGATTAATTACAATCTAAGTATATAGATCGAGAGTAAGATAAACCATTAACTGTCAAATAAAATGAGTGCTTACGAGTCTGTTGCTTTTATAAAGTTCAAGTCACTTAATTACCAAACATGTGTTAGAGCGCGTATCCTCACTGTTGATGTCGAAAACCCTAGTGGAATATCGCATACAAACACAGAAGACAGATATCTACCTCTCGTGTTTCCCAACGGCCGTTCTAGTAATATGTGTTTGCATCAAGTTGTTAAGCTATTTCACATCAAAGATTTTGAGAGTGCTTCTGATTCAGTATGCTGTATACAAAGTTACCAACTACTTTTGGACTTAGCTACCAAAACTAGACAGAAATTCTCGGAGGGGAATTTGAATGTATAATCATGCATGCCTGTGACCCAAAGAAAGCGTGCATGTGAGGTTACAGTTCTTCTGAAACTAGTGTCTTTCTTACCATTCAATTAGAGACAGAAGAAAACAAGAACGATAATCAATACAAGCTTCCATGTATCAAAATAATGCCATGAAAATGAAAGAGCTGAAAATTGATGCGTCCAGAGGACCCTACACAGCTGATTAAGGATACTCATGAGAGATTAACTAGCTAGTTGCTCTTGCACAGACAAAATCTATTGTTGGTTGTAGAAGAAGAGAGGAAAGTTTCAGTTTCTTTCTTACGATCGAAACTAGCCCAACTCCATGATTTCTTCGATTCGAAACTAAGTCTTATTACAATATCAATTACCTATGGCATACGCATCTGTAATGGTAAGCACTGTTGATTGGGTCGTTTCCTTCAACTGGAACTTGTTCAGCTCTACACTTGTATTTGCAACCTCTGCATTCGTTATAAGTACAAGTAGGCGCTGTCGATCCAATCATCAATCTTCTTGAATTTCTGCTCATCTTTGCTTCATTGGCACTGCTTCCCTGATACCAAAATGCTTCAATGCGAGAAAGTTTCAAAACAAAACAATAATTCAAACGACGAAGGAAATATATTCATTCATCACCTTGGAATCAACCGAAGAGACACTTTGATGATGATGATGAGTAGACGGAAGTATTACTTGTGTTCTTGACCCTGCAAAGCTGAAGAGATAAGCATGAAAAGAAAGGAAGAAATTGGACAGGTATTGACAATGATAAGTTTACCAGAGCTTGCATTATATATAATTATAATCCAGTAAGGAAATAAGAAGCTAGTAATTAAGTTGAGTTGCAGTGTGACCTTGTACAAAACATGGAGCAACAAGGATTAAAGTGAAGAGTAGTAGCAGGATTAAGTTGCATAGTTTAATGCTAGCCATTTTCTTCGGGAGGAATAACAAAACTTCTGAAGATGATATGAAAATGGAAGCGAATCCAAGTTTTAATTTGAAATACAAATTTATCTGATGATGGACAAACAGAAGAGCGTTGTGGTCAATTAATGACCATAAGAGATAGACTGGCAAAAATCTGCAATGAATCAGAATCTCAGACAAAGCACAACTAAGAGGTCCCCGGGCCATCCTAAACAGAGATTGCCCGTTGAAGTGAAACCGTGGGAGATGCTGGACAGTACGATGAAATTACTCAAACACCCATGCGTTTTTGTTACGTTTTACAGGTTTACATCGTATTTATTTGATTTTTTTGAGGGGGTAGAAGAGGGATTGCAGTATGGAGATTTGCATCTCGTTTTGTTTTTCAAGAAAATCATTTGCATGACTCTAGATGGGAAGGCACATGGTAGAGACGCCCCACCCACCAGAAGAAGAATCCAGGGCTTCCAGCCCAGCAGGACCTAGAAGCTTGCATGCCCTGATCCAACCAGAGAATGCCCTCGGATAGAGCGGAAGACGAATTATTATCTCACAGTATTTGCTCTACGAATCTTGTTTTAAAATGAACAATCTGCAGTTCTCAACGTGCCAATTATAAATTTATTATTATTAAATGTGGGCTCAAATAGTCCAACTTTAAGCCCATGGGCTGAGCATTCTTTAAAGCCCATTGATTGCCTTCACCTTTGGGTAGCCACCAGTCTATAATTTAGAAAACAGCTAGCCTTCCCCGCGAATGCCCCACGCTGGAAGCATACCAAACCTTGCCGCCTACAGTCCCTCTAAGTCGTCAAACAATCCCTTTCCTTTCACCTTCAATCTCTTCCTTCTCTGAAATCGCTTCTCAAAGAAAAGCATCCATTTCTCCTCTATATTATCACCACCACCACCATGTCCCTTCTTCGTCATCCTAACATTTCCTATCTCGAAAGCACTTCTGGAAATCAACTTCCTTCTTTGTTTTTTGTTAATCAAACCCATTTCATTCCTTTCCAGAAATGTCTTCTCAAGAAGAAACTGACATGGGTGCCAAAACGAGCACCCTGGCGACTCTAACGTCTAAGTACTCGAATCGGGTACTTTTAAAAACCATTCTCGAACGTGATGATGGAGGGCTGGGATTGCTGAATGAGAGTGTTGTGATTGGTGGGTGGGTGAAATCTTCAAGAGAAGTGAAAAAAGAGCCGGTGCCACCACCACCGGCGGATGATCATGGTGATTCTGTGACTTTACGGTCTAAAGATAAAGATAAAGATGTGAGCTGTGTAGAGATTCTTCAATCAAGAATTCCGTTTTTCAGAACAATAATCAGGTTACTTGGTGGCGGAGCTGGTGTTGCTAGCAATCCAGTTATTCGCGAGAAGTTGGAGTCTTTGATTCCCAAGGCACCGCTGCCTTCGACTGTATTCTTGCTAGTCAGCGATGGTTCTTGCGTTGCCAGTCTTCAGGTATGTACAACTTTGTTGATTTCTTGGAACGTCCCTTATCTGCTTGATGAAATGCATATTAACATTTAATCTGTTACTTTTGAAAGGCATAGTAGCTGGAATGTGTTAAAACTCTTGAAGTGGTTAATGTTATTAGATTGTGAAAATTTCATCGCAAGGCATGTGAGCTAATCCCTGATCAGAAGTTATCAATGCACAAACTTAGCAGTTGCAAAGAAAAGAATTGCATCAAGTTTACTACGTTTATAAACCTGAAAGTTGACTAGGTTTTATGTTTGGAATTCATTTAGTAAATGATATTTGTACTTCATCTTAAGGTCTTAAACTCTATGTCAAATTTTGTCATGTAATGCATTAGGCATTTCATAAAATTTCAAAGAAAATATGTAGTTTTAACAAAATTATATCGTCGTGTTGCAAACTTATGATAGCAATTTTGCTAGAATTACAGGCTTATTATGCTTTCAAAATCAGACATACTTCCATATTCACTTTTTTGACTGGTGATCTCAGGTTGTGGTGGAATCTGCAATAGCTTCCCCCAGTGTACTCCAGCCAACTGGAACTTGTATATTTGTAGAAGGTGTATTGAAGCAGCCATCAGTTCAGGGAAAACACACGGTTGAACTAAAAGCAAAGAAAATTCTTCACATTGGGACAGTTGATCAAGATCAATATCCATTATCAAGGAAACGGCTTCCAATGGATATGTTAAGGGATTCTTCCCATTTTCGGCCTCGTACAACTACGGTAATTTGTGCATCAAACGCTGTTCTATCATCTTCCTTTTTTTTTCCTCTCTCTCTCTCCTCTCTCTGCATAGCTGTTTTCAAAACTACTTGTGTATGATTAAAATATGATTTATCTGTCCTGTCATATTTGAATTGTTAAATTAAACAATATAGCTTGGCAATATGACCATTGTGCATATTTAGCTTTATCTATAATTATGTTCATAATCTGATTCAGTCTTCCAACACAACAGACATCTGATCAGTATGTTTCATGTCATGTAGGTGGCATCTGTTATGCGAATTCGTAGTGCCCTGACTTTTGCAACTCACACATTCTTCCAAAACCATGGGTTTCTGTATGTTCAAGTACCACTTATCACAACCACAGACTCTGAAGGATTTAGTGAGAAGTTCCAGGTTACCACTCTTTTTGAAAGAACAGAGAAACAGGAGCGAAAAACCACTAAAGATATTGAAGGTCTTGACCTTGAAGTTGTAAAGGGTGCTATAAAGGAAAAAAGAAATGCAGTTGAAGAACTCAAAAGAAGTGAAAGCAATAAGGAAGCACTCAATGCCGCACTTCAAGATTTACGGAAAACAAATGAACTTGCATCACAACTGGAATCAACAGACAAATTAAAACAAGCACCTGCTATTAAGACTGATATAGTTAAAGCACCTGCTATTAAGACTGATATAGTTAACTTTTCTGAAGATTTCTTTGCTTGCCAAACTTATCTCACTGTTTCTGGTCGCCTTCATTTGGAGAGCTATGCATGTGCCCTTGGAAATGTTTACTCATTTGGACCCAGATTTCGAGCAGAGAAAAGGGCATCTGCAAAACATGTGGCCGAGATGTGGATGGTTGAGATTGAAATAGCCTTTTCACAATTAGAGGTATGAAATTGTGACCTTTTATTTTCTCGTATCACTGCTATTTAGTATTTTCCATAGTCTCATATGGCTCTCTCCTCTCTAGGGCCATTGATTTGCATTATTTTCCAGACCTTTTGCTAGTATATTCTTTATTACTTGCAAAATGTTCAGTAACGTTAAATATTTTAGCAAAGGAATCTAATTTCGAAACAGTTGCAGAACCTCATCCTGAATTTTCTGATGAATTCAATATGCAAGGATATTTTTAAAATCCTGTTTTTTTTTAAGTTTATAAATAGAGGATTGTCATGTATGCATGATCTAACTTGGGTACCATTCACACTGTACATACCATCAAGATAGTACTGCATATATCATGGTGAAATTATTGACCAAGCTTATGGTGCCTAGAAAGTAAAAAAATTTATGCAGCAATGTAAATTTTATCAAACTCTTCATTTAGGAGTACTCAAGTGCAATATGTGAGACAATGGGCTAAGATTTAGAATAGGTGGTTGTCCAGTGATTGCGATTGTCTGTCATACATGCTAAAACTTTATACTTTCTGTATTTCCCAGGATGCCATGAATTGTGCAGATGACTATTTTAAGTTTCTCTGCAAATGGATAGTGGATCATTGTTCACAAGATCTGGCATTTAGCTCGAAACGAGTTGACAAAACTTGTGTTGATCGGCTGCAGTCAATAATATTAAGTTCGTTTGCAAAAGTTACTTACACAGAAGCAGTGAAGGCTTTGGAAAAGGTGAAGTTAAACATATCAATTGGATATTTTAGTATAGCAAACTTATGCATGTTAGCAATGCTATCTCATAAAGGTTTTCTGTTAACCAGGTTACGGATAAGGTATTTGAAAGAAAACTGGAGTGTGGTGTATCTCTCATGGCAGAACATCTAAGGTAATCACATTCAAACTTTAGTTCAAAATGTTCATAGCTGAAATACAGGAGCTAAGGCTTTATAAGGTCATTAATTCTTACCTATGGTTCATGGAATGACAGTTATTTGGCTGATGAGATCTACAAGGGACCTGTAATCATATACAATTACCCGAAAGCAGCTAAGCCATTTTATGTACGCTTGAATGACGATGGAAACACAGTTGCAGCATTTGATATTGTTCTACCAAAGGTGAGCTCAAGATTTCTCTAATCAGATGAAGAGCCTCCACACAAATTGTATTCAAGAATGGTAAATTTAAGACTGGAATGCGTATGCTTGCAGGTTGGAACGTTGATTACTGGTAGCCAAAATGAGGAACGCATAGATATGCTGAATAAAAGGTAATCAAATCCTAGCTCAGCCTGAGTTTGTTCTGGAGATAATACAAGGTTAAGGTAAGAATCAAATATTAATATTCCTGTTGACGACTTGTTTTCAGGATCAACGAATTGGGCTTGCCAAGAGAGCGTTATGAATGGTACTTGGATTTACGCAGGCATGGAACAGTGAAACACTCTGGATTTAGCCTTGCCTTTGACCTCATGGTTCTCGTCGCTACTGGCCTCACCGATATCAGAGATGCAATCCCTTTTCCTAGAAGCTTTGGCAAAGCCAACAATTAATCTGATTTCCAGCAAACTGTACTCCAAAAACAAGATATTCTATTTCAAACTTCCCAAGTTGCTGACAGAAAAGAAAAATGTCGTGTAAATACTCGCACTTGGACTCGTGAAATAAAGGGGGCATAACATACGTATAGAAATCGGACTTGCATTAATTATGCTTCGTTCATCTAATGTGCAGAAGTAAAGGTAGCAGAAGAAAATCACTTATTAAAATGGCAGTCTTAAAAGTTTATAGTCGTTTAATTTCTTCAAAGAAATCTAATTTGTTATGCAAACCCGTCTGGAAAATTTATGGATAAACTACTGCCACGATGGACGCATTAGTAAAGGTATTGTTTGAATCAAGAGGGCAGAAAAATGTATACGGCTCATAGCGAACGTAGTAACTACTGTATAGAACCCGGCATCCCTTCCGGTTGTGGCAGATGTTTAGAAACTTTCCGACAGCAATAGCCAAACACCGAGCACAATCTATCTGAGATGGGTCCCTTGTGCACTGCACCAAATCCTTAACTGTTAGAAACGATGACTTTCCTAAGTCGTTCTTTCTTAGGCACAAGCAGCTTCTGAACAAATCTTGCCCATTAAAACTCCTCAGTTCTTTGTTAAAACTTTCGGGAGGTGATACATTCTCAATATTATAGTATTATATGCCAAACGAGGTGTCAACTTTCCCAATAAATTTCTCTTTTATCATATCGCAAAATGCAATAGTCATACCAAATTCTGGCATCAACTTGGATTTCTCTGCATTTGCCAGGCCATAGATTGTGTCTCGGCCTCCATCATAGGTAAAAGAAACAGTAGCTGAATTTTTGAAGCTATTGGAACCAGTTGAGCCAACACGATCAATACTTGCTGATATCTGGCTCCTGCTACTTAGATTTTTTGTTGCCTTCATTGTGCTGCTATTAATTTGGATGATTGAAAATCATAATCCACAAGTTTAATTTAGACAGCATTTATGTAAGAAATTTAAAAAAAAATGATGATTGATTCTTTGAAAAGGCAAACTAAAAGGCCGTTTGTCATCTTCAAAGTCAAAAGTTTAATTACAGGTCTGGCATTAAGGTTAATGAAATTGGTTGGCTTTCTTGTGATGCCATCCTAACCCACAGGGCTAACTAACTCGTAAGACCTTGTTATGTCTTGAGACTTTGATAACTTATAACTGGAATAGTGAAAGTTAATTGTGCGTGTATGGTGGAATAAAGTCAAATGTTTATGGCGGAACTGTGATTGCCATCTCATTAATCACGGTAGGAAGAAGATAGATTAGGGATGGAGACTTTGAGCCAAATGGAACCAAGTTAATGATTTGGACTTATTTGAATTAGTTTAAAAAAATTATTGTTTTAATTTTAATTTTAATTTTTAAAAATAAATAAATAAATAAATTTTAGTTTAATTTTTTATTTGAGTTTGATCTAAATTAATAAAAACAACAAATTTATTTAATTATTTTAAAATTCATATTTTATTTTTATTATTTTAATCAATAAATAATAATTTATTGAAGGAGCAGAATACAATTTATCTTAAATTTTATAATATAAAATATTTTAGACTTAAATCCGCACCAACAAACCAAACATTATCAATTTGAATCATTTAGAATATGTGATTATCAATTTAAATTATAGTTTGGTTCAAACCTAAATTGATGATATTAAATCAATTTAAAATTGATCCACAGAGAACCTGTGTAGCCCAAAGACAATGTTACCATAGCTTTGCTTGCAAGCTCTATGAAGTGTGTTTTGGTGATGAATCCCACAGTATTTTGATCTCCTTTGTCAAAAAGAAGGAAATGTGCACGATTGGATCTCAGTCAACTCTTGTGTCTACCAATTTTCACTCCCAAGAAACCACGAGTACAGATAGATCATTACAGGCAAAGAGTATTAATTTGTGGAGATGGAGTTAGAAGATAATATATATCATGTGATGCAACAAATATTTTTGTCATTTTAGGTTATGTTTGATTGAAGGAAGCCGCACACTACCAGGCAATTTTTATTGGTCCAAGACAAGAGGACGAGGGTGACATGAAGGAATTTCAAAGCTGTGGCTACCAAACTTAACCAAACCCCATAAAGCTGATCTAAATGCAGTAGGGCAGTATCATTGCTGCTAGTAAAGCTAGATAACTGGGAGAGGGACACCCAGCATACGCGAAAACTAAACTCAACTGGTAATGAAAGTGTGAAAGCAGCAGAGGGCATATCCAATTTCCGTCAAGAGCCCCGCCAATCACGGCGCCTTTGTCTGTCCGTTGGTGTCCCCTTTTCTCCTCTTCAAAGCTAAATCCCCACTTGATATTATCATCGATCGATACGCAAAAGCAACACGAGCAAAATCAACGAAGTAAACTATAGCAAATGGGTCAAGAGCACCAGGAAGGAGAAGAGTACTTGTTCAAGATTGTATTAATAGGCGATTCTGCGGTTGGAAAGTCAAACCTGTTGTCGAGGTTTGCCAGAGATGAGTTTGACAGCAATTCGAAGGCGACAATAGGAGTTGAGTTTCAGACACAGGTGGTGGAGGTTGACGGGAAAGAAGTGAAAGCGCAGATCTGGGACACTGCTGGTCAAGAGAGGTTCAGAGCTGTTACTTCTGCTTATTACAGAGGAGCTGTTGGTGCACTTGTTGTGTACGATATTACCAGGAGAACTAGTTTTGATAGTGTTAAACGCTGGCTTGAGGAACTCACTAGTAAGTCTTTCTTTCTTTCTGTTTTGTTGATGGGAAAGTGCGAGAAAAGGTTTAGTTAAATGTTCTCATTTTATGTGTATGCTTGATTTGGTTGTCTTGCTGATTACAGGGATTAGCTATTCTCGTGCTTTTTTTGCGAAGTCAATTAAGTTTAATCCTCAATTGTATAATTGTGCAGCTCATTGTGATACTACTGTGGCAAGAATGCTGGTAGGAAACAAGTGTGATTTGGAGAATATCAGAGATATTAGCGCAGAGGAGGGCAAAACCCTTGCCGAAGAAGAAGGGTTATTTTTCATGGAGACATCTGCACTTGAATCTACTAATGTTCAAACAGCTTTCGAGATTGTTGTCCGAGAAATTTACAACAACATCAGCAGGAAAGTCCTGAACTCAGATGCATACAAAACTGAATTGTCTGTCAATCGAGTAACCCTTGTTAAGGGTGGGGCTAACTCATCAAAAGGAAGCATGATGAATTTCTCATGCTGTGCTAGATAGGTCTCTGTTCTTTCAGCTTTTGCAGTACAAATGCAAATGTTGTTCCTACAGAGTTCTTCACACCGGGAAGCCAAGTGTTTTTTCGGACTGCTACTTCTCATTTATGGATGTATCTGTTGAGGTAAGCTTTAAAATATGATTGTTTTTGTATTTTCAGAATCAGCTACTCTTGAATTCTGACGGTTGAATTTAATTAATAAGAGGAAAAAAAATTTGCAGACCGTTATGTTTTGCTCTGCCAATCTGCCTGAATAATCTTTATTAAGTGTTGAGCAAGAAACTAAGCGCCCAAGACACGAAGATATGAAATTGCTGTCCTGAAACAAATCATCGGGAAATTACTTGACATGGAGAAAGGGAAGAGGAGATTTTTCATCTGCTAATTTCCTCTTCATTTGTGCTATTACAATGTCTCTTTACTCAATGTTCTAAGAAATCCTACATGAATAGAATTAATGAATCGCCATCGCCGGATGGGATGCTAAGACGACTGTCTGGATAAATAACTATAAACAACTATGGAATGCGTACAGCCAGCTTGAAGCAATTTTCAAGTCCAGTAGTTGATCCTTAAACATGACCCAAAGAAGTGAGTACTCAGGGCTTCCTCAAAGCAGATGCTGCGCCCATGACAACAGCCAAGACAATGCCAAGACCAGCCCCGAGGGAAGCACCCACCGCAGCAGCAGTCGCAGAGGATGCATTAGCTTTTGAATTTGAATCTATTGCTATAATACGTTCTCGTTCCAACTCAGCCAACAGACGGTCTCTAGCAAGTTCCTTGAAATTTGATAGAACAAATGCAACAAAAAGTTTTAAATTGTCAGCAAACCACATCAGACAAATAAATCAGTAAAAACAGACACAGCAAGCTTTGAAACATAATAAAAAAAAAGAAAAAAAACAAACAAACAAAAACAGATTCTAAATATAGAAATCATCACAGAATAACCAATAAGTTGGATTCTTCAAACATCCAGTTGATACCAGTTTAAATTCAAAAATTGTTTATATTAGACAAAATAGAGTGGCTAGAGCTACATCTTTTTGTCCTATCATTCCAAAAAAACTTCTTTTTTAATTTGATACCCAGAAATCCCTCAACATTTCTAAGCTCATCAAGTTCCAAACTAGTACACTATTGAACCATTAGAAAACACATGGATATAAATATCCCCAGTAGGTGGCCCCAAGAGATTTAGTATAGTGCCAAGTCTATGTCAGTTATTCATATTCATAACTCTTATCATTCTTACCATAAAGAACCCATTAATACCTCATACATGTTAGAAAACATTATTTGAAAAAATGTTTCTACCTGAAAGGAGACTTCCTCATGGCTCCTGACGACACGGTGCACAAGCTGACAAAGAGAGTTTACACCCTCTGCAGGGAAACTAGTATCCTTCCTCTGGAAAGGCCTCCAAACTAAATTAACAGGAGCAAGAAGAAGCTTCTGTGCACCCATCCTACCATCTGAATCTCCACCAGTTGCACCCCAAGACAGAGAAGCACTCGCAACACCAGGCATAACATATGGACAAGAATTGATAACTGCAGTGGTGCTTGGTGATGCTTGATATGCCTGCACAACAGCATCAATAGCTGCTCTTTGCTGGTGCGCACTGACTGAAAATTTGTTTGTTATGGCGAGGACCCAAGGGATTCCAAGAGCTTTAGCTTCATCTAACAAAAGTGAAAGAGCTGGCTGTGGCTGTGATTTATCTGAGTTATTGTATCGAGGAATCTTATGGGATAGGTTATGCACAAGAACAATCAAATCTGTCTTTCTACTGAGGTCACGGATTCCCATCCAAAGCTCATCCCTAAAACGAGTTGCCTCCATAGTCAGCTCCTGAATATAAGTGGAAGCTAGTAGTTAGGACCATAACATAGATGATTTTAACAGACATAAAACAACTTTAATACAGTTGTATGATGCAAAAATCAAATAATATAAAAACACTGTATGTTCACATCTTACAAATACTAGGCCAGAAAATATGTTGCCTGAATAAACTGGAGAAAGAAATGTTCATGTCTTACTCATTATAATCCCTCATTAGTCAACTAAGATGTGGCAAATTGCAAGTAAAAATAAAAGATAGAAAAACAATCGTACCAGTGTTCAACCTTTATAATGCAGCTATGAAGGTTATTAAGATTCTCAATCCCTAGGGCCAGAATCAAACCCCAATAGAAATGGTTAATATATCATTCATAAGATGTAAAAGTCAGTACACATCCAATAATAACTAGATTGAACAAATTTGACTCTGGCCTAATAAGGGTCCAAATTCAGCAGACACTGCTTATATATTCCTTTCGTTTCTTTTCACATCAATAAAAGTTACAATAATTCACATCTCTGTGCTTCATTAATTTGTCACTTGTATCCACTCATTCATACATTGTTCTAACAATATTGAATTAGAAGTCACATTAGAAAAATGTGTTTAATCAGAATATTGAATTAGAAGTCACATTGGAAAAATTCGTGTTCAATCGGAATATTGAATTAGAAGTCACATTAGAAAAATCCATGTTCAATCAGAATATTTGCCAATTTTAGGTGCAGAATTTCTAGTCAAATATGAATTTGATTTCAGATGTTGCAATCAAAATTTGGATATTCAAAGTTGACAGTCAGGTACAAACAGAAATCTTGTTGAATCTACACAAAATACCTGCAGATTTACCCCAGCTGAATCATAGTAGCATAAACCACCAGAAATACCTTCTTTAACATCAGCCTCCACTTCCACACTCCCAACATTGGTAATAGTGGTTAATTTGCCTTGACCAAGGATTGCCTTGAAAAGAGAGGTTTTACCAGCACCCTAAACAGAACCCATACACCATGCTATCTGTGACATGAAAAGAAGAGGATGTAATATATTAATAGACTGGTAAACATTGATACCTCAAGGCCAAGTAGTCGCACCCTACGAGTTCTCACGTGAACCTCCTTGGAGACAGTTGTAAAATCACTGGTGCAGAATATGAAGATATCACCCAAATCCCGAGGATAGATCGATTTTTCTTCATGAGATGAACCTGAAGTGTGGCCCATATTGCGATCAATGATTTCTGAATCAATCGGAGGAAACACAGGAATTGAAGAATCTGCCACCATCTGATGTTTTGGAGGTCGTCTCAATGGAGCTCCAACTGACACTCGCATTTGTTGTAATTCTGGATGAACCATATTGGAAGAATATGATGGGGCTGAAGGAAAAGATTCCACCGTAGTAGAGAACCTGATTGACAGATATAATAGGTGAAAAACAAGTAATCTCGCACAATAAAACCAGTTTGATCGTCTAATAAAAACAATGCAAAGTTATACTGATGATAAAGTCAAATCACAAATCCATTTATATGACCTACTATGGTCACCTTAGTCTTATCAACTCAACATTTGAAGGATCAATTCAGCAGCTAAGCATGACTGCTCCAAACATCATAAATTACTGTTCCCTCAAACACTTTCAAGTTACTGTTCCGAACGTTCAAGCAATCATGATATGTAATATTTAGAGAATGCAAGCCAGTATTGTGTAACAATGAATGAGGCTAATTTCCAATAATACCTGCATCATGTTATCAAGTAACTCAACCAAGACACAGAAAAGCACTAAAGCCCCAACACTAGAGAGGTTTCATTTCAAGCCCAAAGCCCAAACAGATCCAGCAAAACATCTTAAACTAAAAATAAAAATTACAAAGAAACGGGGCACAATAAAGGAATTACCACAGCCAGGACAGAGAGAGATGCCATTGAGATAAATCAGGCTCCCATGAAGCATAGTACCAAAGCAATAACAAAATTAATAAGAAAAAGGTGACAAAGTAAAATACCAGTTACCGTTTACTTGAGCATGAACCAAGGTACACAAATGCAACCTGAAACCAGTTATATCAACTTTTAATGGTTCTGAGTTCTTGTCACCAGGAATTCCACTCCATCCCAGAGGAACCACTGAAGTAGCGGTACGAATAACTGGAGGCTCAACAATATGCCCAAGCTCTACAGTACCTGCCACTGCAAGGCCAAGCCATTGTTGTAAATGTGGAAACTGCTGTAATTGCTCCATTCCGGAGAAAATGGCAGTACCATCACTCATGCACAGGTCATAGATTCTGCAAATCAATTTATAGATCAGTAATGCTAACATTTCAAGCTAAAACATCAAGCAACCTACTCAAATTGAATAACTGAAGAAACATGCTGAAAAATAAGAAAGAAAGAAGATTTCCAAAATCCCCTTAATGGCTTATGCTTCAACAGAATTTTAACAAACAATCTTAAAATTTCAAGTAAAAGATCCAGTAGTTGCTTAATCTTATTCTTTTCCAACATTTCAGGAAGTCACAATCGCATGCTTTCGAGAAACTGTAAATTTTATGGTACAAAGCACAAGGACAAATGCACAAAAAGAAGGGAAAATGACAAAATGCCGAAAAACATGGTGCTCATCCATGAGTATGCATATCAGCAACAAGCAGACACCAGCCATCTTTTGTGACTGAAAAAAAATCCAGTACTGTCATCTATTATGCTGTATCCTCAATTCATAATCACTTACAGAGGCAAAAAAAGTTAAAATTTGTGAAACCCAATTATTTTCCACCAGTTTCCAAATGACAGAAAAAAGTGGTGATAATTGCAGTGGTAGCAGCAACATGGTTGTGGTTGTAAGCACAGTAATGGCATAATGGTGGTGTCTCAAAGATTGTAGTCTTAATGATAGCAGTGGTGTTGGTATTTGCTTGCACTGTATATTCAAAGAATTCAATCATCTATAGTTTCACAAGTTTTAAATCTGTGGTCTTTGATCTGCTTAAAATGGATCTTAAGTAACTTTACTAGTTGTAAAATAATTATTCCAAGAGAATCTTTGTCAAACTAAAATCTCTCCTGCATCTATCAGTTGATTCCATTAATCCACAGTGTGACAGAATCACTAACATTTAACCAAATAAATTTGTTAATAAGATGTAAGCAGAGCTAGATATAACTTTAAATGTATATTTGGCAGCATATTTCATTACCTCTGAAATCGAGACCTATACGACCTCATAGAATGTGATTGAAATCGTTCCCTCAGTTCCGCAATCACAGATCTGACCTGAAAATGTCTTTGCCAGAACAAATGGAGCAAAATGAGAGATCTCAGAAGATGATACCACCAGTTAATTCTTACCAAACATAATACCAACTAATACTAGCAAACTGGCAAAGCTATAGCAAATCATAATGTTTATGCAGAATAAAATACCAAACATTCCTGAAATACATGAACTTAACAAATCCAAAACTTCCCACAAGAGAAAAAGCATAATCAATACTGGGTATGCAAGGAAGATCTTACCGATGTTAACTTTGAATACTCTGCACCAGATAGTGATTCCACAGATGAATTCTCCAAGAGGTAAAGCTGTTATAAATAAGATAATTTTTAATAAAATACTACAGTCATATACAACATAGCAAAAACAAGATTAGCTTACAATGAATATTATACTAGGTGATACAAAGAAAAAAGCAGCAATCAATGCATTTGTGCTGCAATATAACAAATAACTTGACCAGAATCACATTTTCCCAATCTGGATTAATTACAGTAGTTAGTAGGAAGTGGGCTCTTGCCCCTAAAGGTATGTACCAAGAAGAAAAAAAATATTTTTAAGAGACTAATTTTTGTTCTATCAAACAAAGAAGCAAGGAAAACCCAGAAGAATAACAGTGAAGCATGTCGACTGCTACCAAAATGACTATAAAGACCAAGCCAAGCAAAAATTAACTTGTGTGGACAGCTAAAAAACAAGTTTACCACATGTCATCAACAGCTTAACAAAGCCCTAATGAACCCATAACTAGAAAACAAATTTTACAATAAACCCATTTAAAATCCTAAAAATCTCATAAAACTAAAAGACATAAAAAAAAAGTTACTAGCAAAAATACCAACAAAACTTATTTTCTTTAACTACTTCTCCATCTTCCACACACATAACTCTTCAGATGACAAGGAAAGAGATTAAAATGCTAAACCACACTATATACCTGCCCAAATGGCACATATGAAGGTAAAGAAGGCACTCTGCGCCATTTCCTTCCTTCCCCAGTATCCATGTTGGTTTTTTCTGCTAACTTTCCAGTCGTAGCTACATCTGATGGCCCATTGTTACTCTCAGCAATTGGTTTGAGAGATATTCCATCAGAACCCTCCTGGATTTCAAGAAACTGTGGTTCATCCGTAACATCTTCAATTGAAGAAGTCACAGCAGAATCGGTCACAGAAGATGCTTCAACAGGATCAACTTGCTTTCCTCTGTACTTGTTGAATTGATTTCTTAGACCCGCTAAAGGAACAAGCCTTGAAAGTCTCCAGAAGGAGTTCTGAACAGGACCTAATCCCATAACCAACTGCTCACCTTCATTTTCTTTTAGCTTCTCAGCCCTTGATTTCTCTACCTCTCCCTCATCCTTAGATATAGATACACTATTGGTACCCGTTTCAGTAGACACTGACAAAGGCTGAACATTATTGTAATGATGAAAGTAAGCAGGTGAAAGTATGCGGGGAACCAAATCTTCAGGAATGCAGTAACTCTTGAAATAATGCTGCCACCCTTTTCTATTAACATAACTGTTAAAATTGAAAAACAATAATTAACTAGACTGAGCACGAAAATTTAAAAAAAAAGTAAAATAACAAACAAAGAATAATCTGGACCTCCTTCTTCTACAAGCTAATTTAAGCACTGAAAATTTAAAAAATAAAATAAAAGACAAAGAATATAAATCGGGACTTCCTTATTATACAAGCTAAATACAGGTATTGAATGTATTAAATGATTGATACCTACTCTCTTAAAGCTGCATTTCCAACTGGAGGCTGGGAGAATGTTACACATTTGACCTGAACTTTGTCATTATCTTTTAACGAAGAGGATGCCGCAACAACCCTCAAAATGGCAAGGGTAGCTAATGCAGCTACCTACAAAGATAAAATGGGGCATGGAGTAGATGAGAAGTACATTGACCACAAGCACAATGCTGGAAAATCTTAAAACAGCAGGTATATCAGACTTACTGCCCCGCCAAGCGAATGTCCACATAATACAAGCTTCCGTTTCTTTTTTTGAGCAAGCCTGTACAACTCTAAAGCAGGTATACCTTTAGCACGAGCCATGAAACCCTAGTTATATTAATTTGGAAGGAAAAAATGTTAATACATATATATCCAATTAGCCATATCTCCAAGTAAGAACATGAATGGGAGGGACTAGATGTATGAATACCTACAAGATATGTGCATAGATGATAGCAGCCAAGACACATTTATTGAAAAAATAAAAATAAAAAGGGGTTAAAACAATGAAAAAAATGATGTAATCAATCATACCCGATGCACAGCAGGTTTAGGTTTATCTTTCAGTTGCCTAGGCTTTGACTCCAGAGGATTCCAGCAGTTTTCTCCATTCCCCTTCTGTCTTTCACCTGGTTTAGTTTCTGCCACCTCAATCCTGTGAATATCCTCAATAACATCCTCGTGAAATATAGCTCCTTGCAGTATATTTGCATCAGTCATGACATCCCTTGATAACAAGTAAAAGGTATCATAATTTTGAAGGTAAAGAGTAGACAGCATGTCAAAAGCTCAGCAAAAAATTTATACAATTTGCTTACTTGTATTGCTTCGTTCCAATAAAAGAAGCAAATAATGTATCACCTGCTTCAGCTAGTAGGTACCTGAAAAGGGGTAAGTCCACAATATTCAAACCTGCATGTCTCTTCTCATTTAGTGATGAATATGCATGCATGCATTAAGATATTTTCAAAGGTTTTACCTCGACATTGAGTATGCATCTTTACTTTCAATAAAAAAAAACCAAGATAGATTCATTAAGACAACTAAATTCACCCATAATGTATGCTATTTTCAAACTTGACAGTCTGCAAAGTTCTGAACTCTAGAGATAAATTAATAAACTTAAAATATTGCTTAGGCCAGTAGACAGTATAGGTTGGCCCTACTTAATCCACACAAATAAGGATTAGTTACTTGAGATCCTCTCCATAACAATCACCGGGTCAGAATAACCTCGAGTTATGGGCCATTACAACATATGTTGGAAAACATATATAGGAGAACTGAAGGATCTGTAGAAGTAATCCAACCAGAGAAACTCTACTAGAACTAATTAAACTAACCAACATCTTCAATAATCTACAATACTACCCCTTTTGTGGCTTTGTGGCTACCATTGATGTATGAGCATATGTTTATCTAGATGATTAATTAAACTGTTGATGTTCATTTTGATTACATTTTTTTTTGTGCATAAATTGTTAGTTTTCTAAAAGTTAGCATCATCAGTTTTCATGATAATGGGCATAATTTATTTTACTGACCATGTAGGTATTAGTAAATTCAACTTAGGTGAGTAATCATAATCCCTACAGAGCACAGTGTTTGCTCATCCCTTCTTTTTCCTCTCCAGGTAGGATTCAATGTGATTTGAAGAGTGAGGAGTAAGGTTGACTTCTAGAGGATTTTGAGATACATCAATTGGACTCTTTTAAATTCGATTTTAGGTATATGCTATGGAGTTAGTTTAACTTGTATTTTTAGTTATCATATTTTGCCAACAATGGGGTGATGTATATTCAATTCAAACTATTTGTGTTTGATTTATTTATTTAAAACACAATAGGTGATCACATTTTTCTATGGAACTTCTTAATGGATTTTTATGTCATTTCATGTTTCTACATATTTTGAAAGATTTGGGGCATATTTTGAGCTTATTACCATTGGGATATGCTTTCTTTAAAAAGCTTTATTCTATACTTACTAGTCTTTGTTTTGGAGCTTGACAACAGTTTGGATATTTATATCCCACGAGTTTCATGACTACCAAGGTTGTAAGGCCTAATAGTAGTCCAAAGTTTAGAACTTGGTGAATATAGTAAGGACAAGGGAATTACCCAAAACAGAAAAAAAAAGAGTGAGAGATCTTCACTGCTAACATTCAGATAAAAGGCGAAACTACAGCAACCAAACTCTTTTACATTTTAACAGAAAAAAGAAGAACTAAAAGAAAAGACAATTGACTTTGGTAAAGTGATAATTGTAGAGAAAACCTAATCATATGGCATTGCGAAAATTAAAAGAAAAAGCAAAAACCTGTGAAGAACATGATCTGAAGAAAGTTGTACACGCTCCAAAGAAACAATCTGTCCTCCAAAGTCAGCCTTAAATTTGTTCACTGCCCGAACCATCTCAATAGCAGGTCTCTACCATGTAACAAAGAATAAATTCATCTAGTACATAAAATCTTTTACTTCAAAATGCAAATAGCATTAAATACATAAATTAAAACTTCTGCACTACTAAGAGTTGACAGATATTTGGGTCTCGTCAAAGACATAGTTTTACGGCATTCCAAATATTCTAAGGACAACACCCTAGACAACCGACATCCATGCATGCCACAAAAATCTACCACGAGAAAATCCAAAATCATAACTTTTAAGAAAGTGGGCTCAATTTTATGATTCCTCTTCCAGGAAAACCAATAGAAATTACATGAACCATAATCATGTAACACAGTATCCTAACTGTTTCTCTCTGCTTACAAGGTATTACTCAATAAAATGATTTACAGGTTTTAAAACCTCACTAAAATGCACATCAATGTGAACTGCTGTCTGTAACAAGAGATAAATCAGTAAACAACAAGCCATCATTCTATCTAAGCATCTTCCAACCATTCTAACCACATGAATGCAGCAGCAACACCACTACCTACTTACTGAAGTTCACCTACACATTTCCACCTCTATAAGTATGATATTCCACATTTGCATCAGCAGTTTAACTATAAACTATATATATAAAAAAAAATTCATTTCTTGAAGGATTCTCCTTCACACCTATTAATAATCATATCATTTTAACAGAAATGACATAAAGCTTAATTCCTTAGTACTACAAGTTTCTTGCCTGAACGCAGTCCTGCACTACATGCTTTGGAACTCAATGAACAATTATCAATACGGCATGTTCGCACACGAATATAATTTGTGTACAACCCACGAGTTTTTTCCAATTACTTCGCTAATCAAGATGAAAGCAAGTTTCAACCGGACCAAACACCATATAATAATCTCAGCCCTATATCAATCCAACTGATCTCAACAGTCATAATAATCATAATTAGCACAAACCAAACACACATTATACCAGTTACTGCAGTGAAGCAACAAGTTCCACACAAAATTCAGGCATGCAAATGCAATCGTAGCATTAGAACCAAAAAACGCAACGAAACGCTATCAATTACAGATTTTGGCATTTTTTACTTAATCATTTACCTTGTAAACGCACTCGGATAGAACCATGCAGCACAAAATATCCTGAAGATCGGAAACGGACTCGACCTTGACGGCTCGGCAGAGATGTTGAAGCTGCTCCTTCCGCTTCTCGTACTCTTCCTGAATCCTCTTCCTCTGTTCTCTGTAGCCGGCGTTCCACGGGGGCCACCTCATTCTCCACTGAAGCGGGCCCCACGACACCTTGAGCATCTTGGCTCGCTGATCCTTGATCCACGACTCCAGTCTGTTCTGTATTGCCTCCATCGCAAAGTTCTTGACGAGATTCACACAGAGATCGAGTTATTTCGACGAAGGTGAATTCGGCGCTTGAAGGAGATACGGACCGTTAAAGTAAAACGACGATGACAGATAGGCAAGGCGAGGGCAGAATCTCGTCGTCATGGAGGAACCATATGCCGAGGGGATGACAACGATTTCGCGTTGCGTGTGCGTTCGCTCTTTTTCCTTGCTCGAAAATTAAGGCTTGAGACCGTTTTCCCCTTTTTACCCTTTCCTTATCACGGTGACAATTTCAAGCGTTGCAACAAGTAGCAGGGGCCTGCCTGCCGGGTTTCGCATCAATTTTAATTCAAATGCTTCCTCAATTCATTTGCAAACAAGATGTCCCAACAATGAACAACAGCATCAGTGGGGCTTGCGAAGCGTTGACAATCACTCTAATTGGGCCTCGCCACCTTAACACGAAGTTGTGGGTTTACTTACAAATCATAGAGGTACATCTGGACTAATTGGGCTTTAATCAGTTTTAATCTGAAGATAGCGTAGCTCTTTGTCTGGCTGCCTCTAATTTGTGTGTGGCTGGAAAATTGATTTTGGAGCACGAACCTGGATTGCATTTCCCTTAAAATCTCAGAATCCAATCCATCCACGTACGCATGCGAAATCGTATACGCCAATAAGAGCGGAGAAGTCCTTTCGGGCTTGAATTACGAAAACGACGGCGTGTTCGAATCGTAGCTGTGAACATAGACGACAACGTACATGTGACGTTGTCTTATTTCTTTTTCTTATTTGGCGCGACCCCACCAGCCCTAATCCTAACCAACTACGAGTCTAGAGTAAAGTGAGGCATTAGTGATGCTGTAATGATGTCACGTGTCAAGGCAATCTATTATTTTCAAGACTCTTTGATTATTTGGGTCATCATGTCATCATGGTGACATGGCCCAAACAGTTGCATACTTTTTCATTATGAGGTTTTTATTTTAAGCATCGGTCACTCTCGTCTCATCTCACCTCAATCCAAGATATCTTGAAGAAACGATCAACACCAATCCATTATATTTTATTATTTTTATTTGATAATTAAAAAATTATTTAAAAAATATCCAATATTTATATAAAATATTATTATTATATTACGAGAGTAAAATAAAAAAAAATTATATAATATAAATATAATATTTAACGTATTAATTTTAAAATATAAATAAAATAAATATTATAAGTATGGAAGGTGTGTTTGATGAATTTAACGTAACTTTGGTTAGTTTCACTTCCAGCCTAACCCATGCATGCCTAACCCCATAATTACTGTAATTACTTAGTTACATTGTAAAATTTAATTTTTGAATTTGAAAGGAAGCCCGTGGGCGTGGGCAGTCTAAAGTCATCATCATCACACAAATTTTGCTTTGGAGAAATTCATGATTACACCTTTGTTTAAACGTCGTTTTGCAACGGTCACGATCCCAATCCTACACACACCAACCTTGTAAAACGAAGCAATGCCACCTTTTTTTTTCACTATTGAATTCAATTAATTGCCCCTTTTTTCGTAACCAGCTGTTAATATCGTTATATATATATATAATTAGCTGTTGTAATTTTAATTATTAGATGAGAAGAGAAGCCAAATTTCAGGCAGAAAAGGTGTAGGGTTCTCGTTGGTTGAAACATCGCAGTCACATGGGAATCAATAAACTAAGCAACCACACTCTGGAAAGAGAGGGAGAATAAGTAAAAAGGAGTAGCAGAGGGCAATATGGACGGGAAACAAAGAACAAAGGGCATAGATCTAGGGAAGGAGACTTTACCAAGTCAAGATCGACATTCATTTGTAAATAAGGTTTGTTTATGAGGAAGGTGGACGAAGATCTAGGGAAGGAGACTTTACCAAGTCAAGATCGACATTCATTTGTAAATGAGTTTTGTTTATGAGGAAGGTGGACGACATGGGACTGATTAGGAATAAATTTTTTATGTGAGATGATGAGTTTAATTAATAAAATAATTCACCAAAAGCTTCCATTATAGGTGTCTAATCAACTTTTTTTGTTGCAACTTAATCGCTTTCCGACAACTTTCATGAAATTTCCTAGCAACGTGTTGACAACTTGAATCAAAATATTATGACCCAGTTGCCTATTTCTCTTGGAAAATCGACGCGTGAGTATGATGAAAGAGCAATAAAAGCATCCGGGTTTGATTATGCTCTTTAACTACCAAACCCCGTCAATTTGCACATGGAAGTCTCTGTCATTCGAATATTTAGCTCCACAGATCATATGACACATTGTACTAGGTGCTCATTACTCATCATTTAATAATGTGCAAATTTTCAAGAATTAGATCAAGTATTTGATGGACATTTTCATCTCCGAATTATGAACCAAGAATGTGTTAGCAGAAACTTTGATCGTCAGAATCCCCAATTTGGTACTGCAGAGAGAGAGCAGCGAGGAAGCAAGAAACGAGAACCATAAAAGATGGAAAGAATCAGAGGAGGAGGGGACCTCTTTGCGAGTTGCCTGCACAACTGTGTAAAACGGAAGTGAGCTCACAGTCATAGACGAGGCTGGAAACAATCTTAAATCATATCAGGTTGCTTGAAACAAATCTTATCAACCACAAATTCCCTGGATTGGTTTCACTTGCCGCCTGAAAATAGGCTTTGTGCCAATGGCACGAAAGTGATTTATTTTTATATTAGGAGAAAAGTTTTAGGAGAGACTCTATCAGAAATTGCAAAGAGGTATTCTACGATGAAAATCACGAATAGTCTATTCAAACCTGTTTCAATGCACAAGCACAGTACTCGTAAATCTAAATATTTCCTAACAGTGTAAACACGTAGAAAGTAGAAAGGCTGAACGATCTGTACTTACATCCTAAGCAATAATAGCAAGTGAAACCAAACCATTCTACAGACTACAGAAGACAGATGAAAAGGAGAGGAAAACAGGTGCTGGAATAGATAAACCTCGCAACAGAAGAGGTATTACAAAATGAGAATCTTCAGTTAAGCCTTTCACCAATCAGCTGATCCAGTAACTCTTTCCTGCCTACTTAGGCCTTTGTGGACCTTGATTTTCTCATGATGACTACAATCCAAGTAATTGCTTCCAACAGTACGGCAATGCCACCCAAGACGGCAATTACTATAATGTAAGCTGATTTCCACTTCTTTTCTGGTTTCAAGATGTCTAGCCCTTCAAACACATTGACGATGCCAAGCACAAGTATGGCATATCCGAGACCATGGTGATAAATATTCCAGTAAACTCGATACTTGTGGTCCTTCTTTGGTCTCAAGAACAATGCAAAAATCTAAAAAGAGATAGCAAGGGAGTTGCAATCAGCAAAGAAATCAAATCAATTTAGCATCACCACATAACCAGTAGTCAATACAGAACAGGAAAATTTTGAATAATATCTGGCAGAAGGCAAAGCAATCTTATCACATACTAAAAATCACAAAATTACTTCATTCGGATCATCTTATCAGCCAGAAAGCACAGAAAACTACAAGAACTTTAATGACGATATCCACAAGCATTGCATATACTGCTCAAGTCAGCATTCATGTTGACACATTTGTCGTTGAAATCAGGAAAACAAAATGACTGGAGTTTGTAATAATTTAATTGCTTGACACAATCATTGCGACTGATAAACATTAGGTTGTTTAACTGACCAACCTACAGAGCAAGTTAAAAGGAAGAAAAAAAATTGAAAAAGCACTTACTTGAACAGTTGCAACACAGAAAAGGGCAATTCCAATACCACGGTGTGTACTGTAAGTAACCCCTTCAGATTCGCTTCCAAGTTTAAGACCAGTTCCCCATCCAGCAACCCCAATAACATAGGCAGAGAACTGGCAGAATACATGAAGATAGAACCACGCTGGATCCGCAGACTCAAAAGTTCTGATATACCGAGCAATAATGGCTCCAATGGGGAACAAAATTCCCCAACTCACAGCATTCAATATACCATGAATCTGACATCAAAGCGATCAAATTCTAAGATTAGTCAAAATCCCATTAAATAAGACGTTGACCCATAATCAAACAAAAGAAACCCTGAAAAATATACCAAAAATTAAGGCAAATCGCTCTAGATTGGACTTTACAACCATTCTACTATAATTAGGAAAACGCCCAATTCAGTACTGCCCTTGATTTCAGTATGCAATTAGCCAAATTAAACACAAAGAAACAAAAAAGAATTCGCTTCTTTCTTCACTGGCAGTCAAAATTTCCTCAGAAAAACACTTGAATTCACACTCCAAGTCAATCTAAAACAGAAGATTGAAAATTTTCTATACTCGAAGAAAATTAAACTCGTCGTAGTCCTAAATCCTGATAAAAAAATTATAAAAGAAAGTAAGCAGGAAAAAGTCAGGGCCAGAAAATTATACAAAACTCACATTTTTCTTCTTGGTCCTGGAATCAGTTGCAGTACTAACAACGCCAGACTGCGCTCCACTCAAATCAAGAGTCCCCTTGGCGTTCAAATTCCCCGTTGCAAAATCATGCTTTGCTATAAACCCATTAGCCGCGACACTAGGACCGACCTGCCAAACCTGGTTAACCTTTCCCGCTTTGGCCAGCTCCTCCGGAACCTTAATTTTCCCGTAAAGTCTCATGAACCCACCAGATTCGTCGGCGGTCGTGTCCCAGACTTCGAAAGACAGATTTTGCGGAACGATGGAGGTGTAGCTGCTTATGTTGTACGTCTCAACGACCATACCGCCGTTAGAACCTTTGTGCGCCACGAGTGCCTGGGCCCCGCGCATCCCCATACCCGTTGGATTTATAGCCCACGCGATCCAGCCGTTGGATTGGGCGGGAGCAGCGACGAATGCGACGGAGAGAGATCTGTTTGAGGAGTCATAGGTGAAGTGGAGATAGGAAGAGAGCGTTGGGAGGTCCAGGCAGTGGGAATAGAGGTTGTTTTTCAGTTTCTGCGAGGAGCATGTGAGTGACAGCGCGGGGGAGATTAGCAAAACCCAAACTGAAAACCCTAGAATTAGCGAAGAAGAAGAAGAAGAAGAAGCCATTGGCGAAGACTGAGAAAGCTAAATTCAGGAAAGGTGACAATTAGTTTGGCGGAATATATAGGGACTAAGCAGCGAAAGACCGTGTTAAAAATGTCAGTTAAAAAAATTGTGTAGTAAGTGCGGGTGATTTCTACTAATCGTATGGCGACACGTGGACGGGGAAGTGGAGTGCCAGTCGAGTGGAGATTTGAGTAGCGTGAAATGGGAGATTCGTGGGGATCACGCGCAAGATATGAATTAAAAGCAAAGGTAAGTGGGCTCGTGGGGCATGAATTCTCAAAAAGGAAAAGGAATTTCAATTCGGTCACAAATTTTGGATTTCTTGCCGAGTTAAGCATGTCATGGTCACGACTCTGTCGTGTTTTCCTAATTGGGCCGACTTTTTACAGGCCCAAATTTCGGCTTATTGTACTGTAAAGCTCAAATTCTCTTTCCAAAACTAACTGCAGTCACTACATTCTCGCGATAATAAATCGACATCTTTCCATTGCAGTAATAATTTGCGTGGAGACGTAAACTAGTGCCCAGTGTCTAATTGGCAATTTAGCCAGTAAGTGGTATCCATTTGATGCAAGAGATGACGATTTAGGCCAATGAATTTGCCCATAAACCAGGTCCAACTGGGATTCAAAGGAAATTGATTGACACTATTCCATAAAAACTCTAAACCAATTCATTAATTTCCTTACTAATTTTGCTTAATCAAAAATAGATTTTGATTAATAATGATAATAAATCTATATATTTTTAAAAAAAATATATGATATGTTATGTTAAATAAAAAAAAATTAAAATCAAATATTTAAAAAAAAATTCAAGACAATAATTTATTTTATAGAGTTTTTGTCACACTTTTTTATTTTACATATTTCTAATATTTCATAATTAAACATTTTAATATTTAATTAATATTTTAAGAAATTATTTTTATATAATCGAAATATTTATATATTTAATTAATAATTAAGAAGGAAAAAAAGCTGTACACTATTACTTTTTATCTACCTTTCCACACCAATAATTCTAGAAGTCTTTTACCATAAATTTTTTTTTCTTTAACCATATTCGCACAATCAAACAATCCATGTCTATGAAGTGACAGCATCACTCGTAAATCTCTACCGCTAGTGGATTCCATAATAATAAAAGCAGTAAAAGTTTGGTAACACCACCGCAATTTAGCTACACATCCGGCACATAAAAAAGGTGAAAACAATTACAGGACAAGGAATAAAAAGCATAAAACGTCTCGTTCTACGCCAAGCAATTGCCGACTATTTGTGATTTCGGTGGCAACACGAGGATAAGATGGTAATTTTACCAGCTCGACAGGTTTGATTGCAGCTTCCAAGGCTCAAAGCGAAGGGAATTCTCGTGGCTTTAGACTTTGGGAATACGCTTTTATGTCATTTGAAAAAGGCGCACTCTTGACTGAAATTGGATTGATTCTTCCACTCAGGGCTACAGGAAAATGAAATAATGATGAGATGACTTATGGGACATGTACATTTAATGGTTAATGTCAGTCAAGTAGCCTTTCGTCACGCGATAATGCTGTCTGTTAAGTTATATTTAATTTGAAACCCTAAATCCAATCGTTATCGAGATCATGGATGCACAAAAAAGAACATGTAACTGTTATTCCCCGATCCAAAGACTGAGATCTTCCATGGGTACATCCCAATCCGTCTGAACAAGGCAACTACTGAAAACCACACATAAAAAAAATTACGAACCGAAAACATATCCGAGAAACAGAATCAAACCCAGAAACAATCCCGCATTGTTGGTTGTAACCACCGGCTGTCCGCCCTTATCGGGACCGGCACCGCTTGGGGAAGGCACAGGCGCACCCCCGGGCGACATACTCGTCGCAGTCCCCAACAAGTTCAAAGTACTTGTGGCTTTAAGATTGGCTGGAGCCAACTCGTGCTTGTTTGGTTTGCCATCTGTCACTTTAGCACCCACCTGCCACACTTGATTCAACTTCTCCGGTTTCTCCGGAACCTTCAGCTTCCCGTAGATTGTGACGGTCCCGTTCGAACCGGATTCCGCCTTCAAGTCCCACACATCGAAAGAGAGTTTGGATTCCACGACGGAACTGTAGGAACTGATGTTGAAAGTTTTGACGACGAGAGAACCGTTGGATTTGAGAGCGACCAGGGCCTGGGACCCAAGCATGCGGGTGCCAGTGGGATTGATAGCCCACGCGACCCAGCCGTCGGGGGAGGCCGGAGAGGAGACGAAGGCAATGGAGAGGGAAGAATTGGAAGAACTGTAGGTGTAGTGGAGGAAGGACCCAAGTGTGGGAAGATCGGCGCATTTCTCGTACAGCTGGTTGTTTGAGAGCTTTTGGGAGGTGCAGGAGAGTGAATACGCAGGCGGGATTAGCATAACCCAGAGGGAAACAACAATGGTCAGCGTCGGAAGGAAGACAGACGCCATTTCTTAGAAATCAAATAACAGAGAGAGAGAGAGAGAGCAAGAAACGAATTTAGTTTGTGATTATTCACAAGTTTGTGGGGATAGGAATAATAAATAGGTAAAAAAAAGGGGGGGGAAATAGGACACGATAACACGTCGTCGTTTAAATCAAAGTAAATTGGTTGTGCGATTGATCCGAGCTTAAAAGTACTAGTGTATTGTGACACGCAGGCAGGGGACGAGAAGCTCTGGCCCTTGAGTGCCGGTGCAGAGTGGGTGGGTTAGCTTAGCTACTTGGTCCATTTATTCAAGTTGACTTTTAACCTTGTAAATATTTGACTCGGGGCTCTTTTTCAACCTCTTCAACTGCAAGAAGAAAGGAGCAAGAGGTGGTAAGTCACGTGCAAAGAATGAAGCATGAACATTTCTTTTTTCTTTTCTTTTCTTTTCTTTTCTTTTCTTTTTCTCTCCAAATAATGAAAGTATGGGTCCATGTGGGCTAGGCTCGTTGCTTGCTCAATGTCACCGTTGATTGAGGAGTATGACTCATGCCCGACCCGAGAATGTGAATGAACTACTTTTATTTTATTTTATTTTCTATTTTTTCTGGGTTCAATTTCTCAGCGCCACAAGACTATGCAATTGTTGGATTCTTTAATCCACTTACTTTAAGTTATCTGTCCCTGTAGCGCTGACATGTAGTGAGCAAATGGACAACATATTGATATGTGGTTCAAACTAAGCAAGAACTCGACATCCTGATACTGCTTTCTCTCAAGTCTTGTTCGATTACAAGTTACTTACCGAAGGTCCTCGGATTCATTGTCCGTTTCAGAATCGTGATAACTTCTTCATCTAAGGAATACTCCATTGCTTCAGAAAATAAAAAACAAAAGACCTCTAGGATTACCAGAACTATTATTGTTGCACTTTAGAGTAATATAATAAAACAAAAGTCTCACGTTTTATAGTTCAAACGCTCCATAGTCAATACTGTTTTGCCCAATAGACGTAGTTCAAGAAGTTAACAAAGTTAAGAACACAAAGAAGGGCATAAAATAGATCCAAACGAGCAAGATTGAGATCGTTTCCTCCAAGCCATTCTCTGCCAAATTTTCTGCTCACCAAGTTTGTAATTGAAACCAATGCTGAGCTAAGGAAATATCCCATCGAAGTAGAGCACCAAGACAATGCAGTGCAAATGCTTCTCATGCTATGAGGAGCTTCCGAGTAGAAAAACTCGAGCATTCCACCAAGAGTGAGCATATCAGAAACTCCCAGCAGAAGATATTGCCAGACTAGCCAAAACACGGTCAATGTGACATGGTTTTCAGCGGCATCGCGCCTCTTTGCCTCAACCAAGGCAGCCACACCCATGGAGCCTGATGCTAGTGCTAGCCCCAATCCGATCCGTTTGAGAGGTTGGAAAAAGTTACGTCTTGCTGATATTTTCCTTCCGAAAGTGTGTACAAAACGTTCGTATAAGGGTATGGAAACAAGCATGATTGTCAACGGAAATACAGACAATGATTGGGTAGGAATTTTCAAATTGTGTAATTCTCTATTCATGATGTTCCCTTGTTGCACCGAGAATGTTTGGAGTTGTGCCAGGCAGCAGTTCATCATAATTGTGCTCGCAAATATAGGAAGGAGGCCCATAAATGTCTTTGTCTCGTCAACCTCGGCTGCAGTCACGGTGTCATCAAGTAATGCTTTATCCAGGAACCTGAATACATAATTTCGTTTTGTTTGCACATCATGTCCAATGATGTTATATACAAAATGATTGGAAACTGCATGCTTTATTAAGCTTGTCCAGAATTGTAGGTGTGATTTTCATTTTCTTTGCATTAAATTTTGTTGCTTTACAACCAACTTCTGTTTTTTTTCTCGTAGCCTGTCTGCCATTAGTTCTTCCTCACACTTCACAGTCATAAATCATTGCAGCACTCATGAAAATAGCAATTCATTATACCTTGCTAACTGTTTATGCTGATATTTTTATTGACCATGGTAGAAAAATGCAAGTTGGTAGGAGTGTAACAGGGAAAGGCGGTCGAGAAAAATAACTATATTATGGTCACCCTATTTGAAATTGGCCACACAGCAATAATCACAACGCAGAACTCATACACCACAGGAGGGAGAAAAAAAAACCCAATTTTGCAATGTTAATTCTAGTTGATTTGTGTCTTAGTTATGTTGTTAATCACAGGCTTAAACACTTACCTGCACTTGACATTTGACTTTAGTGCTCCTGAGCTCGCATTCTGAACCATCATCTCTGCCCTTGTACCTTTCCTGTTTCGAATCGCAGAAGCAATTACCTTCGACAACAAAGCAGAAAACCCAATTAATCAGCACATATTATGCCACTAAAATTGTCTTGTAAAGGAATGGAGCTGATATTTTATCAGCTTCCATTGCAATTAAACTTTTGCTTTACCATGCAGATTCTTGTTATTGGACTGCCACCGGGACGTCTGTGTCTATAAATCGGAAACCCAATTATGAAAATGCACAGAGCCAGACTCAATACTGTGACAGAAATCTTAAAACTCCAGTTCCAGCCTCTGCTCTCTTCGATCCAAACCATAACAGTTGCAGAAATGAGCCCACCTGTGCATAATGAAAAGAAATACCAATTGAAGAATGCAGAGATGAGACGCTGGTTGTTGTGGTCAAGCTGATCCGCACCATGTGCAGGCAATGCTGCCTTAATACCGCCAACGCCTGTGGCCATCGAGTAAAGCCCCGTATACAGAACTGCAGCTTGACCGTGAGAAGGCCTTCGGTTCATGGCAGGTTGCAGCCGACTGTATTGAGCTTGAACTGTCAGCATAATCAGTCCCTGCAATTATTGAACTTTTATTAATTTGACTCAAAAACGCATTCGGGAGAGCAGGTAAAAGTCATACCAGTAACTCTATCGCACAAAAGAGGATGAAAGTTGTGAATCTTGTGAGGAATGAGTCGCTGATGAATCCTCCGAAAATTGTCAGCAAAAAAGATGTTCCCATGAAATTTGTAACCATATTAGCAGATTCAGCAGCTGGGTAATGCATGGACTTGAGGAAGTAAGCAACAAAGTTGGTAGCATTGGCTAGGAAAACCATGTTCTCCAGTACCTCGACAACTGCAGTGCAGACAATAAAATAGTAGGATATCTGATTTATTTTCGGCAATAATTCTTAATTTGACAACCATTTTGGATCTAAAATTGCAGTGAAGTTTGCTCAAGATAAATTAATACTCATGGCTGCGTTATTTTTGTATTCATCTAAAATTTTGTTGCAATATCGTTTTCATTTAAAAACAAATGAATTCGGAATTTCTTTATATATAATGATCTAACAAAACAGGAAACAAAAGAATTAATGCATTGAGTAAATCTTTTCGTGGCATTATATTACCACATGCTAAGCTGGCAGCTCGGATACCACCACCACCGCCACCATGCTTGTTAGAATCCGCCTTTCTTCCCCTCCAATCTCCATAATCTCCGATCTGAATCCTCTCCTCAACATCCTATTTTTCAACACAGAGACCAACAAAAAAAGAATAAGAATTCAAACGAACCAGTTCAATTAGCTAGTGTGAACACGGAGTTGGTCAAGCTAATACTTTGCTATACATTTTTGGAAAATTTCTCATAATCCATCAGTGTTTGCAAAGGAGAAAAGGGCATGCATACCGCCATCGCAACTCACCATGATCAGAACAAGAGTACAGCAGCTTGAAAGTGAGAGCAAAATAAGAGACAATAGATACAGAGAAGAAAAAAAAGATTAATGTCTACATACAGTGTCTTGGGCCAAAATTTGCATGTGCAGATAAGGTTTAATTTGCTCGCAGACACTTGTTGTCAAAAGCGTAGAAATGACGGTCTTGTTGTCAAAAGCGTAGAAATGACGGTCTTGTTGTCAAAAGCGTAGAAATGACGGTCTTGTTGTCAAAAGCGTAGAATCGAAGGGATTCTCCTAATTTCAACTCGTTAGCTTAATACGGTGGCGCAATCGTCATATTTAAAACGTGCCAATTGAACAACCCTTCCAAATTAGTGAACAACCGTATAATTATGTGTATGTCGGAGGTTAATTTCCATTATTACTATCGTCTTTGTATATGATATCCTGCTGATTCAAGTTCTTGCGTCACCGCGCCTGATGTGATTATATTCTGTGAGCTTTACCCGCCAACCTAACGTGCAACAACCCATGTCCGTTACATCCATTTTTTTTTGAATTTTATAATTTTGGATCGTGTCCGTTCACATAACACTGAACTTGGATTTGGGTGGCATTTGGACTCTGGTTATACGCCCACCATTGTAAAAGAAATGGTATGTTTGTGAACCCACTTGAAATTTCTTTTGCTAGATGAATGTAACGCAACTCCATTTGAAGATAAGAGCTTGGTGACAGAGACTCTTTTCCTAATGGATTGTGATTTGTTATGCATGTTTAGTGATGATTTTACCGTCGCCTGTGAAGAAATGTATAACAGCAAATCTTAACTGGAAATTTTTGTGGTCAATATGCTGATCTGGTTTTTGTTGCCTTGGATTGTATGAATCAAATTAGCTTGGGGGATGGTATTGAAATCGTGCATGAAACAGATCCCTGGAATAAAGGATAATATATTTTTTTAAGATATAAAAAATTAAAAACTTTATAAAAAGGAGAGTCTTCTTTAATTTTACGATTATGCCCTTTTGAAATTTATCTCAATTGATACGTGTAATATTCACATCTCCTTTTATTTTTATTTTAACAAAATAAGAAAAATTTTGAAAAATTATTTTTTGAAAATATTTAAAATCAACGGATTTAATTGATTCTTTTGTAATACCGCCCGATCAAAATTTGACAGCCCAGTCCAGCAGTTGATGACGGCAAGACGGCTTAGTTGAACCATTGAGAGCCGGCCAGCCTATTCAAAGCACGGTGCGAATCGTCGTCACGTCGAGTCACCGACTCGTTCTGCGACTGAAAACCTAAGCCAAGCTATCAAGATCGACAACGCGACCCACCCGACTCCTTTAACAGTATTTAGGGTTTTCCATTCTCAGGTTGGTTTCCCTTGTCAGGCTTCATGATAAATTGAAATTGAATTAGTTTCTATTTGGCTAGACAAGACACGAGAACTGTGATACGTGATTTTGTGTTGTTTATTCTTTCGTTTCCTAGCATTTTGTGCAAAATTTGTCAGCTACCAACTGAATGTAAGAGAATGTAAGAATAAAGATTTCATTTTTCCTTTATCTTATGTATCGGAAAATGTAAAGACTTATTGGTAAATGGAATTATTTTGTCCAAAGAAACGTGATACGTGTTAATTTGAGTTTAATCATTCGATTGGTGTTAGAACAGCCACTGACATTGGATTATTTGTATGGATAAACCTCAGCATTGGGGTTAATGACGCAGAATAGGCCATAAAGTAAAGTAGATCAATCAGGTTTCTTGTATTTTAAGATCCGGAGGAGGAAGAATATGCTGGGAGTTACTCAATTGAACCAGGAAATCATAAAAAATTAGGTTTAAACCATTTTTTAAGCTTTTCCAACTGAGAAACATTGCTCAAAATGTGGACATTGTTGACAAAGCTATGTAGTGCTCCAAATTTCTCAAGCTGGGTCCTTGTTATGCTTACACAGCCAACTTCTGCTTTTTCACTAAACTTTCATGCCGAGAAAAGGGCGAATGAATCACCAGCCATGTTATTATTGTGTGTATCCATCTCGTCACAAGTTGAATGAAAAGTGGAGCAAATGAGAGAGTTTATCATTGATTGTAGCTAACTGTAAAATCGTCCTAGGCTTTAGTTGAAATTGAATGATGTTTCCGATACGCATCTTGGTAATTTTGTTTGTCTCTTTTAGTTAATGATTTGATAAATCTCTTGGTTATATGACTTAGACTACTTTTTATACCAAAGCCATAAACCCGAGAGAAAACTTGGAATATGTTCTCATCTAGCCTCCTAATTTTGTTGTTAATCATATGGTTTGTCATTAGTGGCCACAGTTTAGGGGTTTCCATTCCCAAAATGGCAAGGACCTTATTGCATGCCACGATGAATTCGGATAACACTTTTTTGGATGAGTTTTGGGATGTCTAGAATTACTTGGAAATAGATATCCCGCATAAACTAAATTAAAACTACCTGTTGCAAGCAATTGAAAGGAGCCAAAAAAAGTAGAATAATTAAATTTGCACATTACCAATTCAACTGTGATCACAAGTTGCCATTCAAGATCATTTCTTTTGGCAATAATAAAAAGTGAGACAATCTTAAGATTTATAGAAATAACTTTCCTTTCAACAGTTGTTTGCAAATTAATTTTTTTCTTATTTAATTTTTTAAACCAGATATCTTCCTTTCTTTTTTTCCCAGGGAAATGCCTCAAGTGAGAGTGTTGGCTATGTATGATGGCAATTTCTTTCTCAGAGTGTTTATTATGTTTACACTAGTGGTAAAACAAAGGGATTCATAGTTCCAGACAATATTACGTACCAGGAGCTTGTGGATAGACTGTATGGTGTTGTGAAGGTACATCCAAATGAAAATGTAATTACAATGAAGTTCTTATATAAAGCAAATATACCTACCATGCCTGTAGAGATAGTTGATGACAATGATGTGATTCTTCATACAAGAAAATGTTGCACAGCCCACAGACTTGAGAAGTCCATTGTGCATTACTCTCGATCTTAAGGAATCACAGCATCAAGAAAGAGAAGGATGTAAAGTAACCTTAGGTCATCAGACCCCTGCTGCCTCTCGAAGTGAAAGCAATCAACATTCTGTACTTGTGCCCAGGATGCAAGCAACTAAAGGCAAGGAACTAAATCTAAATGCACACGGTGATGACCCAATGGCTGTCAATTTGGGAACCCGATCATATTGAGGCAGTGGTTATGGAATACTAGCTGCCGATCTAAAAGTTGATAAGCAACATGATGAGGTTCAATGTAATGACATGCCACGTGATGATTGTAGTTATAAGTTACCTGTCCGACGTACTAATAACATATCTGCAGTTGAGCCTTCCAACTTGTATGATGATATAGCATGTGGGAAAACATTTACTAGTAAAAAGGATTTGAAAAAAAACTTAAAAACTTGCTGCAATGAAGGACAAGTTTGCCTTAAGAGTGACGAGGTCCACCAAAGATCGGTTTGAAGTTGTATGTGCAGATGCTAGCGGTAAGTGGCGACTTCGAGCAATCAAGATGCCAGAGGACGAATATTATGAGATTTTCTAACAGACACATTTGTACACAGCCACCAGCCAAGCAAAAGGAAACGAGGAGTCCCGCCTGCCGGAGATGGGCCAGTTCGTTAGTGTGGGAGATGAGGTGCAATCGGTCATAACTCGCAGAGTTGCAAAAATTTTGTGCTCTCGCAATGAATATAGAATACGTTACCTGAATTTGCTTAATCCAATAGTTTTTTCATAAGTGGTCTTTATTATTATTATTATTATTTTGACAGTATAATGTCAAACAAAATATTGTTGTTGGAGATTACATAATGCCACTTCCTATCGGTGGCTGTTTTTTTTTAGAGGCTCAAATCTTTTGAGGCGTATGAATACGTCAATTGATTTTGAGAAGAATGCCAATTCAATTGTTTCCGATAAGTGATATTAGAGTCAAAAGATTATGGGATTGAGTCCCAAAAATGTTATTGTAGCAAAGATTTGTGGGTTTGTATCAGAGTTAAAAGGTCATAGGTTCGAGTTACAAGAGTTACAAGAATGTCATCATCATGGGCAGGGTTTGTATCAAAATTAAGAGGTTATGGGTTTTGAGTCACAAGAATGTTATCGTACGCAGGATTTGTTGGAGGTTTCTAACTTTGATATAAATGCTTCTCACATTGACATTCTTGTGCCTCGGAACCATAACCTCTTAACTCTGATATCAAGAGTCTCTAACAAATCCTCCCATATTGTAAAACCTGCAACAAAATTTTGCCACCCACATTGACATTCTTGTGCCTCAAACCCATAACGTCTTAACTCTGATATCGGGAGGCTCTAAAAAATCCTCCCATATTGTAAAACCTCCAACAAACTTTTGCCACGATGATATTCTTGGTAGTAAAACTCATATCATGGAAAGGGTTTGTTGGAGATTTCACAGTAAGAGGTTTCTCAATGTTGTTCCTTGTCCTGTGGGGAGTCCTATTTGTCACTCTTTGGTGGGGATTTCACAAATATCCATTGCTCTTCTATAGAGATTTCACGAAGAATGGATACGATGTCAAATACCATAAAAGAATTTCAAATTTTCATATGATGGTATATGAGAATTAATACTAAATAAGAAAATATTCATATTTATCCTAGTCTATAATCAAATTACAAGTAAACCAGCCCAATCCCATTCCCATCTCATCAGCTGTACATAGAAATTGTGACTATGGTTTTCTGTTTGGGAAATGAAACGAAACGCATAAAATTGTGAGTTTTGTGTTAGATGGTGGTTAGAGAAAATGAGAATCCCAGCAATACCAAATGATTTTGCCGGTTCAGTTGTGTGGGGTTTGTTGCTTTCTTTGATTTGATAGTTAAGAATTTGAAGATTCACAATTTATTTACATTTTTTAATCTATAAATTTGCAGAGTTCCGAGGGACTTCTTCGAACTCTGCTAGTGTTATTAGTGATGTATTACAGTTGGTGTGCATGTCTTGTTGGTTTCCTTTGTGGTCATTGAATGCAGCATTTATTCATTTCATTGTATTGCAGCGTGCTCTCATTAATGACAGCATCAACCCCGCCATGGTTTGCGTTGAAAATGAAATACTGTCATTATTGATTATATTAGAAATGGGAGCTGTCTTTTAGAAAGGTAATTTTTTTGTTTCTTATATGAAAATACTCTACTTATGTAAATCTTAATCTGAGTTCAATTGGGGATGTGATGAAAATTTGGAAACGAACTCGTAAACAAGAATGTTATTCAAAACTAAGAAAACATAAGATTAAGTATTCAAATTAAACGTCTCAGTGCTTATGAAAAAATCTGTAACATCGCAGATATCTTAAGATACTAGAATTGAAACACATTAAAATCTTAATTAAGTAGTACACACCCTAGATGTATAATGCATCCACAAACTGACAATAACTGGTAGACAAACTAAGGTACCTATTCAAGCTCTTGGTTTGAGGTGGCCCTCATTAGCAAGCTTGAAGAGGTGAGCTTGAGTGGCTGCTGCCCTCTCTGAGTGGACCGCTGCCGCAAACCTGTCCCGGACTTGCTTGGTTGTGAAAGGAAACCTGTTATTTGTCATGGAGTTGAGCCAGGATGCAGCCCCTTCTCTGTAGAGTGCTCCGAACCCATCAGTACGAGTGTTAGAAAGTGCTTGCTGCAAGCTCGTATTTGAGCCGAAACCAGGAACACTAGGCACACCCATTGAGCCGCCCAATGAGCCCCACCAGCCCAACAGACCCCATATCAATCCCGGGTGAGTACTCCAGTAACTGCAATTGAACATATACATGCATGAAATGATTAACACTGTAGGCATTGGGATCAAAAGCAAGTGCATGTTGAATTCTTGTGTAGCTAGCCATTTGTAACCTTGGGTAAATTACAGCGTATGAAAACTTACGTGCATGTGCCAGGGATGGGTGAATTTGGGTCGAATGGTGGTGTGGGAATGGTGGGGGTGCCTGGAGTGATAGATGGTGGGCTTGGGGTGATAATAGGAGGACTACCTCCTCCTCCGGTAGTCGGAGGAGAGTAGTAACCGCCGCCGCCAGAAGGAGGGTTTGATATTTGAGACAGAAAGATGTTTAGGGTGTTTTTAGTGATGGGGTGTCTGAGGGTTCCATGGGAGGGTGGTGTGCCTCCAGAACCGTGTGATGGGATTGGAGTTCCATGAGCTGGTGTCCTTCCATGGGGTGGACTCCCATGTGAACCTGCAATTAGTGCAAGAATTAGCTCTACAGATTGTGAGATGAGAAGGAAAACGATTGGTGTAAATGGTTCAGTCAGCTTAATACAAGATGTTTGTGATATGATCACCGTTTAAAATGTGCCGCCTCCTAGATAATGTCATGCAGTTTTTACGCAATGTGCTATCAGACAAAGCATGAAAAATGCATAGTGGGGTAATTTAGCTTAAATAACATTTATCTAACAATAAGTGAATAGAAGCAGAAATGTATGAGTGAGAGACCTCCTGGGGGACTTCCTGCGCGTGGGTCTGGGGAGTAATAAGTCTTCTGATCTTCAAGACGAATGGACATTATTGGCATCGCCAGGTTATGGAAGAGAAACCCAGCAACCATAACCCAGATGAACATGCTTCTTTCCCTTTTCATCTCTGCCTAGTTGAAACTATCTGGGAATGAAACTGAAGCTAGGATGGTGTGTGTGCTTCAGAGGAAGAGCTTGAATATAAAGAGTAGACAGGGTGTAGTAAATATTAGCAGGTGGAGGAGGATGCGGTTAGTTGATTTGTTGCGGGAGCATTTATACGAACCATTAATAACTTCGCTTGTGGAATAATAGAGAACACATAAAATCATATCATATGAACTTGTCTCTATCTCGTTCTCTTTTTTCATGCCCTTATTTCTACTGATAATCATTTCGTTTGCATAGCTATTTGTGAACTTTAACTGTTCTTGATTGACAATTTGTGCAGGAAGAAGGGATTAATTAAAGTTGGACTAATTGTCCTGAAATATTCTTGCTTTGATGAAATTAGAACTGGTAAATAGATTTTAAGGTAACAAAACTCTAGTCCAAACCCCACATTAGGGACAGGCTATCTCAAAAGTTGCAGGATTCGGGATTCAGCATTGAAGGAAAAAACAAAAAAGAAAAGATTAGGGTATGAAAACCAATAATGAAGAAGGATTAATAATTTTATGGCATAAATATTCTTGTCATTATGGTTTTAGATGATAATGATATTGGCAATAATAGGTTTGTCGATTGGAATTAAGTTATGAACCGGTAGTCCTATATACCTGTTCATGCTGGTGACTGCAAGTGAATGAATCAAAGGAGCGACTTAAAAATAAATATATCGGGGCAATTTTCAACTAAAAGTCACTCTGGATTTATATCCAGTTCAACTTTTGAAACACCGATTTGATTTCTCATTTATGTAATTTGGTTAATTACATAAAAAAAATATTATAATAAAAATTATTATTTATTAATTATAAAACGGAGACCGGCACGAAACGAGGATTCTCACTCTAAAAAAACGGGGGGACGAGCCAGGAATAGAGACTTTTTACTCAAAACGGGTACGGAAACGTTTTAGTCAAAATAGACACTCGGGGATGAGAATCTGCCCAGATAGCGACGAGGACGGGGAATGGCAATTCCGCATCCGTTGCCATTCCAAGAGAGCATGAAAGGACAAAAAAAAATAGAGATAAAGGTACCACAGGACTGAAACTGGAAGTGGGTTGTTGCCTAGAGCATAAATACACTGACAAGCAGTTGGTGGAAGTAGCAGACAGATATTAGGAGTGTAGTAAAGATGACAGCAAAGGCTTGTGACGTTTTCATGGCCTGTAATCCAAATTCTGTGAAACGTACCTTTGACCAATATGCTGGCATAAATAGGATCACATCTGTTGAAGATTTGGATTCAGAATTATTTATAGCCTGTAATTGTTTTCTTGTGATTTAATTTCTCTGCCGAAGAAACAGCTTCCGTATGGCACAGCACATTCTGAGTTGTCACAGTTGCGGACCCGTGGGAAGCCTGGGAGACTGCCATGCGTAAAGATGGGACTGTGGCATGGGGTTATTCAAATTCGTAAATATTCCAGCTGTGTATTCGGCATCTTGTTGAATGGTCGAAATCAAGAAAATTTTAGAACCACGTTGACACTGACACTATTTAATGCCATACGAAAAGCATAGAACTCCATGGCGCAGGTTTAATGAAATTATTGGTTCCAACCCAATTCTCTCTTGAGTCATGTGGAAGAAAACAAACAAACACTTTAATTCACTAAATTAAAGCACCCAGAAAAATCTAGTGTAAGAAAACTCAAGATTGATGGACAAGTTGTCTATTTTGATGGGAAAAGATTCTTGTTTAATCGCCTTGTGAAGTCATACAACTTCGAAAAATGGGTGAGGATCAATGATACATTGAGACGAAGTCTTTTATATCTTTGAAGTTCTGTAAGTTGGATGCATTCCTAGATGGGATCTGTAACTTTATATATATATATATATATATATATATATATATATATATATGTAATGCATATTGATGTTCACACACACACACACGTATGTATGCAGAGTGGCTCCAGAGTCCCGAGGTTGATTATCTCTTCTTTTTACCTTATTGTTTAAAAAAACTTGTATTCGGCTGTCATTGGTGGTGAAGTTGATTCCATTTCATGAACATTTGATTTGACTTGCCGACGAAGATGAAGAAGAGATAAACTAAATCTCTATATTGTACTAGACTTCTTAGATTTTTAGGGATACTCTCTCTTTGTATAAATATAAATATTCAAGAACAATGACTACAGGCACAGGACAGCTGCTCTGTTTCAATATACTTCTGCAATTCTTTCATCTTCAGATATACCATGATGATTACGTGTTGTTTGTTTCTCCAAGGGCGGTTAGTGTTTAATTATCGTATCACGATGTCGTGTCACGACGCATGCGGCAGATGCGAGCAAATGCAATTTCGTTGACCCCTAACATCCTGGTTTTATATGTATTTTTCCCTCACAAGTCAAGTCAAACAAGTTGGCAAACAAATTTATATAATTAGCATTAGTGCGATGGTGCTGTATGTGCATGTTCATTGGTTGACTTTCTTTTTTGAAATAATGAATTGTTTTGTTTCGGCTTTTAATAATTCGCTTAATTATTGAATGTATGAATCAACACATTATATTTCTTCACCTGAATGTGACAAATTAACTGAAACTATAAATTCCCAGTTTCTGATTTGATCTTTCTCATACACGGACACAGTTATCAATGGCTGTTCTTTCCTGGGTTTTTTGTCTCTTGGCTGCGGTTGTGATGTTCATCGTATTCTACAGACACAAGGAAAGTTACGGCAAAAGCAGGAGGAGACTCCCGCCTGGAGATATGGGGATTCCTTTGATAGGTGAAACAATAGAGTTCTTCAAAGCTCAGCGTGGCAATCGATTGTTTGATGATTTCTTTCAACCTCGGATAACAAAATACGGGAAGATTTTCAAAACAAGGTTGTTTGGTTCACCCACAGTTGTTGTAAACGGAGCTGAAGCTAATCGTTTTTTCTTGTCGAATGAGTTCAAGTTGGTGATAAGCTCGTGGCCTTCTTCATCGGTTCAGCTAATGGGAAATGACAGCATCATGCAAAAACAAGGGGAGCAGCATCGCTGCCTCAGAGGGATAATAGCCACTTGCCTTAGCAAGTCCGGGCTGGGGGCTTTGGTTCCGAAAATGTGCAACACAGTTCAGCTTCATCTCGACACACATTGGCACGGACAAGACAGGCTCAATCTTTACCGTTCGACAAAAATTCTGATATTCACCATCGTGTTTGAGTGTTTGTTAGGAATCAAAGTTCAGCCTGGAATGCTGAAGACATTTGAGAGAGTTTTGGAAGGTGTTTTTGCACCAGCAATTAAATTTCCTGGATCAAGATACTCGAGAGCCAGTAAAGCAAGACAGGAGATAGAAAAACTGTTGGTAAAAGTTGTAAGAGAAAAGAGAAACGAGATCATGGAAAGCGGAACGGAAGGAGGAAATAGTTATAAGGAACAGGGGATGTTGCTGTCACAACTGGTGGCTGGGATGATTCGAGGAGATATTACAGAAGAGGAGGTAATCGATAACGTAGTTTTGCTGGTCTTTGCAGCTCATGATACGACTTCTTTTGCCATTGCCATGACTTTCAAAATGTTGGCTCAGCATCCAGACTGTTATTCCCTTCTTCTTCAAGGTAATGGATACTAATTATTAATTAATTCTCGGCTTTCATAGAGTTTGGTTTCACCGTTTATATAACTCGTATCATATTACATGAAAGTCACCTGATTTTCCGGCATGCATGCTTGCAGAACATGTTAACATAAAGAAGAACAAAGGACCTGAGGCGACTCTAACATTGGAAGACATAAACAAGATAAAATATACTTGGCAAGTTGCTCGTGAAAGCATGCGACTTTTTCCTCCAATCTTCGGCTCTTTCAGAAAAGCAGTTGCCGACATCGAATACCAGGGCTTCACCATTCCTAGAGGATGGAAGGTGATCTACCTATCTTAATGCAATCATGGTAAAATGATATAACGCAGAATAGTCCATTCGATTGTGATTGTTTATTTGTTTTTCCAGGTTTTATGGACAGCGTATGGAACACATTACAATGCAGAATATTTCGAAGATCCTCTGAGTTTCAATCCGAGCAGGTTTGAGGAGTCGACGCCGCTGTACGTCTATCTACCTTTCGGAGGAGGGCCAAGAGTGTGCGCAGGCTACCAACTGGCCAAGCTAAAGATAATAATATTTGTTCATTACGTTGTAACACGGTATGATTGGTCTTTAATTTATCCGAATGAGTCAACCACCATGGATCCTCTCCCGTTTCCTTCCCATGGAATGCCCATCAATATTTCTCCCAAGGGGTAATAAACCCACAAACAAGTCTCCTGATTTATGTTCAGCTCTTGAATTCTATCTGATCAATTCGGCCTCGCTTTTAATAATTTTAGCTACTTCAATCAATTTTTAAGCATGAATTGCATATTTAGAAATCTCAACTACGTATATGTATCTCGATGGGCAACTTATGTTTTTTATACTTTCACAAGTGATCATGGCTTCCGTAAGATTTCTGGTTTCCGTATGATCAAACTCTTCTTCCCCAGCAGAAGAAAAAAATAAAGGAAATTTATTTTCAACATTTTCAGGTAAGAATGCAAGGGATAAAATTGGATTCACTACTCGCTAGACAGTAAATGAATTTCATTGGGATCACTTAAATGAACAAGAGAAAAAATAAAATTACAAAATTTATGAACAAATAAAATATTTTTTTGCACACGCGCGCGCGCACACACACAGTATTTCTTACAGCGCTGGTGGATCTTTGAAACAGTGCCTTGCATCCGTCAATTGTCTGTGACTAATTGACTTCAACCCTCTTGTAAACCATCGGCTCACAAGGATCAGTTCTAGTTTCCTAACCTGCAAGATCACCATCAATCAAGTATTAGAAGAAGTAACAAAAAACGACTTCAACCCACTTCTAAATTATTGGTTCACAAGGATCAGTTCTAGTTTCCTAACCTGCAAGATCACCATCAACCAAGTATTAAAGGACACAACAAAAAATTGTGTGCCTAAACCGCCAACAACAGGAAAGCAAGTACTTATGGCGGAGTAACACTCCAGACAACATGGGGCAGCTGCCCAACATTTTGTTCTATATCCAGGTTTTGTAGTATCTTCAACAAAACACACTTAGTTCCATAAAATACGGACACAATGGCAACTAATTCAGAGATTCAGAGAGGAAATGGCTTGCAAACACTCAATCAATCCATTTTGTTGCAATTTTTTCTAGGAAAATTTGTTTAAAATACTGTATTAGGTTGCATGGTGCCCTAATTGTTACAAAGAGATTTTTTCCCCATTTTCTACCAGCCATGTTGCTCCTGGGCCATTCATGCGGTTCAAAGGGACCCTTTAGCTTAAAAGGGGTCCCTCACCTTGAAAATGCAAAATAGAAACCAGTTACAGTTCAGAATCTCACTTCATAGGTAAACTTCAACACCTTGAACATGATAGACACTTTTTTTCAATATGTATCCTCTTGAAGGATTGCCAATCTAAACCTCACTTTCAGAAGTAAGGGGAATGAATCAGAAACTGTTCTGATATATATTGCCCTTGGTACTATGCCTAATGAAGTTGAATAAATGACTGAAGTTTAATGAATTAGACATTCTATACAGAGAACAAACCAATACTATTTGAGAGATAAGCAAAATGATACAAAACAAACTAACAAATGATCAAGATCACATGAATATTAAGCAAGATCAATGAAGGCTTCCACTGGGCAGGCTGATAGCATATGAATGCATGATGGACAAAATATGCAGATTAGGACAAAAACTTGAAGAATAGTTCTCTCACTGTCTCATGAGAAGGGAAAAAGTGCAGAAGCCATCATTAGCTGACTCAAAGTTGAAACAGTAGAAGACAATTACAACAACACACATGCCAAGCACATTTTGGCCAGAGAGAGAGAGTTCTTGGCAGTGTATTCTCGATCAATTATGTAGTTTATATGTGTAAGCTGAAGTCCACAACAAAAAGTCAAATTAACACCTTACAACAAAAGCTTAAAAAGCCAATATGAAATTAATGGCGGAAAAAGTAATTTCAATGAATCAAATAAATGAAAAATACCAGGACCAGGAGCTGACAAATTGCTCATTCATGAATTACCTTTTTTACTCAGGTCTACTTTTAGAGTGAATTACAGCAAGCTACTTTGCATACAAAACCAAGCAGATATGAGAACGCCATGATCCATTTAGATTCATTGTTACTTTACCAATGGTCTACAGAGCATCAAAGAGGAAATGAAAGGAAAGAAAAACTGACCTACTTAACAATGAATGACTCCTCAGCAAGACTTAGTGGCTCAGTCAATATAGTTAGAAACCCATTTCGATTCCCATAAACAATATCTGTGAAAGGCCGATCACCCACCTGTCATTAACAAATTTATGCTTATTATGTAATCCAAAACATAATTGCCAACCATTATAACAATTTAACACATATCTACCATGATAAGTTGCAAGGATTGACAGCCAAAGTGTTTCTCAATCTCCTCAGCTGTCCCCGCTGGTTGCTTCATCCCTAAAACGTTCATCCCCACATCAGTAACAGATGAAATAAACACTTTTAGCATGAATTTGTAGTGGAATGGCCTTCATAACAATTAATAAGAAAACAATATTGACTAAGCACGTTTAGTAGACATTAAATGTAACATCGACTCAGAAGTTACAGAACATGCAGGACAAAATTCATCAGTCATTGTACCGTACCTCATATTAAGAATAAAAAAGAACCAAAAAAATAAAAATAAAATAAGAACGTTACTGTGCCTTATAACTTTGATTCCAGTTTTCCCCTCAAGTCTCCTCGCTCTGGAACCATCACGGTCATACTCAGAGAGACCTAATACATCGAAACAAAGCAATGTAAAAACAAAAACATAATCAGCAGCAAAAACAAGAACTAATAGTAAGTGGACGACGGCCAAAATTACCAGCAGAGTTACTAAACACAGCAATGTCGTGCCCGAACACCGATTTACACTGCTCTATTGAAGAACTAAAAGGACCCCAAACTGTCAAAGTGTATGGAGCAGTTATAGTATTGTCCTTATCAAACACTACACCTTTAAAATCCCTCCTCCGCAGTTCTCCCCAATAAATGTACCTAATATCGGGCACAGTCACATGAGGGAGCGCCAAATGACGATCTTTGACTAAAATCATTATCGAAGAAACAATACCCTCTACATTGATTCTTTGTCCCAAACTTGCTTTCAAATCTGCCCACCACATGTTTGTGAAAATTACCTTGTGATTTTGGTCTTTATATTGCGGCTCTTCTTCCTCTTGTTGGTTTTGAGTTTCTGGGTCCCCGTTACTGAGCTTGTTAGTATCGGTGGAAGAGTAAAAATGGTCAGAAAACGCATGATTATGGTCTGGGTTTGATTCGTTATCCCTTTTTAGGTTTTCTTGTTGTTCATTGCTGAAACTATTTGCAGTATGAAAGCGCGAAAGAAGAGTTGTTTTTTTATGTGAATTTGGCACCTGGGAAATGAAAGAGAATTGGGTTTTTCCTTAAAAAGGAGGTCTCGGAAGTGAAGGAAATGACCAGGTACAAAGAAACAGTGGCTGGGCAAGGAAGCAACAGAGGCGGCTTGCATTTCTTAATTTCTTATCTTGCATGCTTAAATAGTTCCCAATTTTTTTCATGGCGTGCAAAGTCCAAAGAGCCGCATATTTCAATTCACAGACGGAGGTCAGGGATTTCGTACCCACTGGCTCCTAGCCCTTGCCTTGAGAGCGTAGAAGATACGGTATTTGTGGCTGGCCACTGCTGCTGCATTTTTGCTGGTCAAATCAAATTTAACACCCGTTTTCTTCCTTATTCAGTTGTTGTATGGATAATTTTGATTTTTAACTTGTTTAATCCATAAATTATAAAAGAGATTAATTTAATAAAAATTATTTTTTTTATTATGTTGGCAACAAAGGGTGTTAATCATATTAGGGCTGTTACTGATGACACGTGCCCATTACATTCCATTTCTTAATGGTAGATAACTTGGAGTTTGACAGAATCAATTCAACGATCAAATTCAAAATTTTCAGGAGAATTATGCACCACCCATTGATAACAACTTCAAGGCTGAATCCCTATAAAAGGTATGCATGCAATCAAGTACCCATCAGACATAACAAAATAAAATTCCAGTTGAAAAAATCCAGAAAATTAAAAAATAAACAAATAAGGATGTGGTCCTCGTCGTCGTCTTCTTCCCTCAGGGTCAGGCTGCCATCAGTCCTGTTGCTATTTCTATTCATCAGTTCTCTGGTGGCAGTCTCGGCCGGAAATTTCAACCAACTGGTGAACGTTACATGGGGAGATGGACGCGGGGAAATAAAGGACGGAGGTGATGTCCTTTCTCTTACTATGGACAAAACTTCTGGGTCTGGCTTCCAATCCAAAGAGGAGTATCTGTTTGGAAGATTTGACATTCATCTCAAACTCGTTCCAAACAACTCTGCTGGTACTGTCACCTCATTTTATTTGTCTTCCCTGGGAGCGGCCCACGACGAGATTGATTTGGAGTTCCTGGGCAATACATCTGGGAATCCTTATACCTTGGAAACAAATATTTACGTAGAGGGACAAGGCAGGAGAGAAAGAAATTTCAATCTCTGGTTTGATCCCTCTGAGGAATACCACAAGTACTCTATCATCTGGAATCCTAAACGCATCGTATTCATGGTGGACGACGAAACCATAAGGGTGCACGAAAACAAGGAACATCTGGGAGCTCCATTTCCTACAAAACAACGCATGAAGTTTTTCGCCAGTCTCTATAATGGCGATCAATGGGCAACGCAAGGAGGAAGAGTGAAGATCGATTGGTCCCATGCTCCTTTCAAAGCCTACTACAAAAATTTGACAATCACAAAGTATTCTGGGGATGATCAAACTATTACTCCTGAGGTTAAGACTAATATTCTGAAGCTTGAGAAGGAATATATGGTCCACAACTTCTGCGATTTTATGAAACATATCTATCGGCATGAATGCGATGTGTCTGAATGAACGCAAAAATCCAGTTTAATCATCAACAGATATACGTCCTCCTCCTCGTAGGGAAAAGACAGTCAAGGAATCCTACCGAGAGGCTGAATTTATTAATTCTTTTCATATTCTTTTTCATATTCTGGAAGCATTGTTTACTGAGCTGAGCTGCTTAGTTTTACAGTCAATGTTTTTACTTTTCCTTCTGATTTCATTGTCAGAATCTCTGCAATGTTATGTAGTACACTGAAATAAGAAAAATGATAGACGTGCAAAAAGAATTCTGTCATTCGACCATAATTTAAGAAGCCCCGCTGCCGAGCCCACCGATGCATAAACAAAGGCATCATAACTGGTTTCAAGCAAGTCAAGATCTGCAATCATTGAAACAAATATATGTAATTTTCTTCATCTACTGATCCATGTCAAAACCTGGTGGAAATTCGCGTTCATTCTTTCGAGACTCTTTATTTTTCAAAAAAGTTTGTTCCAGTTTACTTAACATATTGCTAGGAATTAATTCCTGCAACACGAAACAACACTGTTTTAAAGCAACCGATATATCCCTCTGTTCCCTTAACAAGTTTCACAACTTCATAAATTTGGGACATTCGAACACCTAATCTGATTCTCTGCTAACATATATATGCATCAGAGGTGTCGCCTAGTGCACAAAATATGTCCATATATAATATGATGATCCTCCTCAATTTCTCTCGTCCCCAAATCCCTTCTAGTAAAAGCCCAGGCAAGCCTTGTGGAAGGGATCCAATCCCTGATTCAATGTTCATAGATTAAAAGAAGTCCTCCAGTGTTGTCAAGACGCTCATGAGATGTCACAAGTTATGAAAAGCAAGTTTTCAACTGTATACACAAAATGGTAATCCTTCTTAGTACTGCTTAATGTATGCTCAATCTACTATATGGTTATCTTCTCCATCAAATTATCCAAAACATCCCTTTTCGCCGCCCCTTAATCAGAGTCGATTAGTTTTGCTGGTTTGGGACTGGCTTTAGTTTTGCTGGTTTGGGACTTTCTCCTTACTGTCCGAGATGTACTATAGCTTATCAGAATGCTTTTCATGCACTTGTGGGATGTAAAACAACAAAGAACGTACGACAACTATCTGCATTCGCCAATTTCATAACAATATTTCTAAAAACTTCTCTCTGAACTTAGCTCCCTCTTTAAGGAGGAATTTGGAAATTAGTTAGCTTGGATTGCTGGTAATATGTGAGGTCGAGAAATTTGTTTCTTCACTACAAGAGAGTAGAGATATGCAGAGCACCTTAATCAAAAAAGATTACTTTATTAGAGGCATTATAATAGACCCAACACCTCTCTCTCCCTATATATATATATATTTCTTGTAATCCGCTGGTTCTTGTTCAAAGTGGACGGCTTCAAATAACGGTAAAGAAATGGAGATAGTAGTGGCTTCCAGTTACCGTGTGGAGCAGAAACCAATTTGCAGGAAAATCTTTCTTCCCGTGCACCGCAAGATAAGACAAAGCCACAGACAAGAGGATGAACTTATGCTGGGGCGACATTGCATGAGACAAGGTACCGGTCCTGGTCCCGACTTTTACTCTTCTGAGACAGAGATCACGTTTTCTTTGTTTCAAGTTTTGGCTGACTGTGTGCGCGTATGTGATCGTGTTGGGCTGAAAACCCGTGGTTGTTAAGACGGGGTTTGAGACTGGTTTTACAACTACAACCACCACGAGGATTCCAGCGGGTGTTTCATTACTCAAAATAACGATTCTCAAATTGAATTTTTACTCGGGACTTGATTTAATCCTTGAGAAAAAAATAAACAAATTTAAGATTGACCGAGGCTATTTACCTGATGCAAACCTAATAACAATTGGTCAAGTCCGAGGAGCATGCAAAGCCTGATCAAATAGAATAATAAAATTAACAAATTTTGTCATCTTCTTTTCAATTTTGAATCTCTTCGTCTGCAACGACATACATTTGGGTTGAGTCCACTCGAATCATCTTCTAGAAATAGAATGCCTGTATCAGGCTGCAATTCGAGTCTCCTGCTTCAACCCAAAAAATCTGGAAGCAAGCATGCATAAGCCACATGATAAAAGTGTTTAGCCGGCAGCCAACACAAAAAAGAAACCGACACAGTCCTAATATGCATTCGCGGAAACAATACTGCTTTGATTTTTGCTTTTTACCAAAATTGGACGAAAAAAGGAAAGTAGATGCAATGCAGCCCAGAAGATCAGATTGGGTCACTAGGACCAAACCATCTTATTCATCTCTTACATTATATAGCTCCTGGACTGCAGACTCAACATCTCCAGCTAAGCTTGAGTAAGTAAGTGGGTGGCGTAGAGGAACCGAGATTGAGGAATTAAAAACTGAAAGAGATCCAATTATCAAAGTACTCAATATACATATCTCCAGAAAAAATTGAAGTCATCTAAATCTATGCCAGCTGCATTTGAACAAATCAATTAAGCATACTCAAAACTTAACAAAACCAGTAAAGCTAACTCCTTGACTAACACTAAACAGCCAAAACAAATCAATAACATACTACCTACCGTGAGAAAAGTCGCCTGCTTACCTAAAAAGTAATAATCGAGCACAAAAGAAGGATTGCACTGATGCTGGATTGCCAGAGGAAATGAAACTAAGCCACCATTTTGCAAGCCACATATGATTTTCAAGTATCAATCAACAGGTTTTTGACCTTCAATTCGTTATTAATGTAATATATGTAATAAAATGTAAGGCTGAGATTCTGGAACTTAATAACAAGGCATCAAGCCTGACAGTTGGCAATGCTATCGCCAACTAAAGATCAGCATGCTCAAATCACTAGTTCAAAATGAGTAACTCAGTTACTATAAAATGTTTCTACATCCAAACAAAACTAAATATCATCAACTGCAGAAGAAGCATTCAAAGAATTTCAAGCATCCCCAAAAAATTCAGTATAAGATAATCAAGGAGGACAAAAGACTAAATTATCAGTATGATCTGGCCAGCAGCATATGCGCCCTTAAACTCCGCCAATGAAGTGAAAATGAACCAAAGATCAGCCGGAAACACACTAATGAAAAGCAAAAGATAACTTTAAGCCACCAAAAATCTTATCTTGATTAGTTAAGAAAAGGTATATACTGATGTGAAGGAGATACAAACACTTTTAAAAATATAATGAGCATGCTCGATCCTGCAACAAGGTTTTTCAAGGTCACTCCACCTCCCTGTACTTTATCCAAATCTTTCATCTAGAATAGGAAAAAAGATTATAAGCAACTTCTTGGAGAGCTCAAAAGAACTCTCTTTTCAGCATTAATATTCTCTCAATTCCTGGAACTCCAGGTCAAGATAGCCAACTTCCAGCTTTCAACTAGGATAAAAAGAATTGATAAGACAGCAAAATGTCCTGAAGCAGAGATGGTTTACCAAATTTCTGCTCCAATGCCAATAATTCATTTTCCACATCCTAATTCATCAAATAGGGGGCCATCACATACCATATACACAGTGCTTTTAAAGAATTGACACTACACGATTGCTGTTTTTAAAGAATTGAAACTACTCCTCCTTACACATCTCACAATTACTTCCTGTTTGCTCGTAAATGCCATATGCCGCCATATTAAGTGACAATGACTTTCAAGACTAGCACAACTGCAAGAAAAAATTTGACCTAGCAAATCTTGCTTTAATTTCATTTGATTGAAGGACTTCCACATTCTTAGGTAGATTTTCCATGATACATGAAAATCCATAAAGAATCTATTTGCACAGGGTATGAAACAGAAAAAGAGCAATTTTGTTTTAGGAACTTTCCAAGAGTAGCCATAATGAAACTATAACCGCAACATTAAAAAGTAAAACAAAAATTCTACAGGTTCAATATAATGAAGACACAAAAAATAAGGGATCAGCTGATTTCATATTCGCCAACTAACGAAAAGATAATAACATAAATACCCATGTGAATTTAGAACCAAATTTGACAGAGGATAAATAGACAACCATACTCAATTCTCTGTAAGTCCAAGAGGAACAGCCATCTACCACAAATCCACTACAACAAGCTTCAAAGAGCAACCTGAAATCATTAAGCTATCACCTTTTTGTTCTGTTTCTTGTCCTTCACGTTTATTTCAGCACTCTTCACCTTCCCAAGCTCAATCTTCTTCTTCTTCTTCTCCTTCTTTCCACTAGACTCCTCCCCACCCTTCTTTGAAGCCAACTTTTGCTTCTTATGCTCGACAACATTCTCAGTCTTGATCTTAGAAAACAAACCATCTTTCTTCACCTTAGCGACCTTCTTTGGTATCTTCTCAGCTTTCTCCTTATCTCCCTTCTTTCTCTTCTTACTCAAAATCTCACCGCTATCCATTTCACTATTCTCACCATCTTTATCATCTGCACCATCATCGCTACCCAATTCATCCACATCCAGCACCTCACCAATAGTACTATCCATATACCTAACCTCATGAATCCTCCCCTTCTTCTTTGAGTTCTTTTTCTTGCCATCATCAATTAAATCCTCAACATCTTCTTTCTCCAACTCCTCTTTTTTAACCTCCACTTCTTTGTCCTTGGCTCCCTCAATCTTTAACTTCATATCTGGCAATGCCTGATAAACAGGCAAAGCCAAGCTATCCATCAGTTTCAGATGAAAAGACCTTATATTTCCCCATTTCCTAGGCACAATGTCAGCTACTCCATTAATGGCGGTCATCACATTCTCCACAATATCTGTAACTCCCATTGAAACCTTTCCCACTTTCAAAACACTACAGGTCCCAGTTCTCAAATACAGCAACGCTGAACCGCAAGCCTTGTCGATCTGTTCTTTCCAATTCTGGTGCCTTAAATCAACAGGAACTGGTATCTTCTTCTTCTTAAAAAAATGCTTCCCCAACAATTTGGGCAAGAGCGGAACCACCCTCTTATCAGCAAAGAACGTGTTATAGGAATCACACAGCTTCCTCTTAGACTCAAAAGGCCGGTAATCAGTCTTTAATTTCGTGATTTTGATGACCTTCGTGATGGATATGTTGTCATTCTTGATTTTCTTCATCGCAGCATCTTTTGTGAGATTGGACTTGGGACGATCGTCGATTATGAGGCAGAGCTCCGGTGCGTTATCTTCTTCTCCGCCGAGAAGCGAGTGTGGCAGAGAGATTTTGTAGGGGTTAGTCCGAGAGCTTTGCGGGATTTTCTTGAGAGTTAGTACAAGATAAAGAAAATCATCTTGCTCCAAAAGTTGAGGCTTTTCTGTCTTGCTCTTGGAGTTTCTCCATTTGAAGAGAGCATTTACAGCTCTTTCTACAGTTTTTGGGCTCACTCTACTGGCTGTTGAAGACGGCGCTGGAAGGGGATCGGCAGTAGCCATGATAACCAGAGAGACAACGGGGACTGCGTTGAACTAGGGTTTACTTGAAACACAGACGCTTTGGTGCTTCAGGGTTCTAGACAGGAGATTGAGTTTTATGTAGGGTCGCCGATTGGGCCGGGCCGTTCATGCATTAGCTAAATTGCTGGGCCTTTAAATCTACACTTGGGCCGTTCATCCGAAGAAGGATAATAGAATAAATATTGCATTGAACCCAATTTAATTATAGCAACGTCTTTTGTTTACAACTCTGATATGAGTGGTTGAATTCGATAATCAATATATAACAGGTCTGTAATCAGGGTTTAGACAACGGTTCCCAACCGAATCATAAGGGATCGCTCATCTGTAAACCACTTTCTGATCTGTTAACTGTCAAGAACAACCGATACTTTCTATTTTGTTCATTAACTTCCTTCTCTGTATATAATAATAATGTTGTGAAGGAAGCAATTCATTCATTCCACCAGGCACAAGCACAAGCCCCAACATTCAATCACGTTTAATACAGCCAGCCACCCACCATGCATAGGTTCTTTAAATTCGTCGTCTTCTTTGTCCTACTATTTTCATGCCTCGCGCCTTCTTCTGCGGCCGCGCCTTCATTCGCCAGCAAAATTTTCGACTTCTTTTTTCCGGTGGTCACGGTGGAGCTGAGAAACAACGCCACCCACGGCTTGCCCGTCAAGTGCGGGGTTGAAAAATGGAACGATCGGTTGTTGATGCTCAATGCTGGGGATTCCATTTCCTGGCAATTCCGAGAAATTTTGTTCCCACTGAAATGGTGCTACGTTCATATTAATAAAGAAAACCAGGGATTTTTCTGGGCATCCCATGTCAGATTGCAATGCACGCACTGCCGCTGGAGCATTAACGGTGATGGCGTTTATTATTACCGAGAGAAATTGCAGAGATGGAGCAAACATCGTTTGTTCTTAGATCCCATTCAACTTAGCAATGTTTGACAAAACCTGTGTGAATAGAGAGATTTCAATCTTCAGAATGTATCTAGTTTTTCAATTGCTATATATTTAGAACTTGAAGATTACATCAATTAGCCAGAAATGGCCTCTCTGATATAAAGATCGTTAGTTGGACAGAAAAATGTTGCTTTTTCATGCTATTAAGCAAGCTCATCCTTGTTTTGGCTTTTAAAATGTTAACGTAGCCATGCCATGGCCCCGTTTTTGAGTACAATAAATTAATTCTGACTAGCTAAAAGATTTTACAAGAAGGAATGACTCATGGCTGAGATGTTACTCCGTTCGTAAACTTTAAACTAGGTTATTCCCATACTTAGATGCAATCCAACAGGCAACTGTTGACAGCTTAGCAGTTCCGTTGCAGGCTTGTATGGTTGATGCTTAACTGGAACTAGATCAAAGCTTATCTGGGTGTTAATTGACCTTAAAAATTTTGCTAGTACAACTGTACAAGAGAGCCTGGAAGTTGAAACTCCCGCGTCGCTAAGTCTCCAAATGTGAAACGCATACTTTTCGGGTTTCAATTTCAGGACGGTCCAAATCCTCGTTAATGGCAATACCAACACACAGAGAGGAAGAGAAACATTTAATGTACTAAGATTTTGATTTTCTATCAACCATTCTTCCTTAATTTCTTTGTAAAACAAGCTACAACTACCGGTCAAAGATCTAGTCTTCGAGTCGCAAAAGAAGAAACAAACCTGCCAAGAAAATGAGAGAATATTTCAATGCTCCATCTCCCATTCTGCACTCTACACCTACTCTTCAGTTTCAACCTATAAGTGCCCCTATGATCTCTCCATGTCTTACGGATTGACTTCTTGTTTTTTTTTGAATTGTTTATGATATGATAAGACAACTAAACAGCAATTATGGATCCAGTTCCCACGATGAGAAGGTGCACTACGTGGTGACTGTTATTATCAGTTTTAGTATGTAGTTGTTGTAAAAGGAGGAAGCGAAGGAAAGAGAGATTGTTCTTCTTCTGTATCAATAGTTTCTAGAAATCATCATAAAATGGAGGAAACTTTGAACGGGAAATTGGAGGAGATCCAGAAAGTGGAAACACTGGATGGAGATCAAGGAGTGGTTATTGAAGACTCTGGAGGGTTGAAAACCGAGGCTGAATCTGTGAGAAAGATTGTGATTAATGCGAATTCTGAGTCTTTCAATGAAAACCACGATGAAGATGATTCGGGTTTGCACAGTAGCAGTTCGGACGAAGAGGCAGTATCTAAGGGGAAAAGTGCTCAGAAGGTGGATTCAGGGGAATATGAAGAGAAGCAATTAGTTACAGACTCGGTTGCTGATTCAGTTGAGCCTCGGGTTTCTTCGCCACCTGAAGAGTTGAATGTAGGTGTAGAAGTACCAGTTGAGCAATTAGAGGTTCCGGATGAAGTTGCTGAATGGGAATCCAAAGAAATTGAAGTTATCTCGCAGTCTTTGGATGAGACCAATGGGGTTTGTGGTGATGAAACGAACGAGGATACCAAGTTGATTGAGGAAGTAATTTTGCCTTGTTCGGATGAGAATGATAGTTCTTCTCCGGTTGTAACAGGGGTGGTTTCAAAAGGAATTAAGGGCATACCATTGCCGCCTTCTTCTGAGAAGGGGATTGAACAAATAATATTGCCTTCTTCTGATGAGGAAATTCCTCCAACTACAACAGCTGATGTAGTATCAAAGGCAACTGAAGAAAAGAAATCTCAAGATTTGGAACTGAATGCTAAAGAGTCATCGGGTACAGCTGAATTGGAATCGAAGGAAAATGTCGACGAGTCACTGCCCGAAGCTGCAAGTGCTGGATCTGTCGACACCAATAATGCCCGTGAATACAATCCGGAAACCACTGGAAATCCGGTTAGTAACTTAGCCTGGACCAGTATATTGTTGTTAATGTCATGATTCAATTGTAAAACACTGTTTATGGCAGCCTATTATATCTCTGACTCAGCGCACCATACGACCAACTTCATTGAGAAGCTGCTGTGGACTTCTTGATTTTCTGCGTCGTTCTGATGGATAATAAATGAAGGTGAGCAAAACTGCTATGGCGATTTACTTTCTCGGCATTAGTTTAGCTTACCCTTCCCTTTTTAGTGTTGTTTGGGAATTTGTTTGATTATATACTGATCATGAAATGTGCATGAGCATGACTTCAACTCCGTATTGATTGATAAACATTAGGCTTATTTTGATGGATTTTACAAGCTCGTGCATGGAGGGAAGCAGCTATAAGATCTATGCCAGTCTCTGTCAAGTGAATTGGTCCGACTCACTGAAGCATTTGCAAGAATGTTTCGACAGTTAATCAAAATCGTTAAATTTTTGGCAGTGATCAAAAGAACCAAGCAATACTATCTATACATATTATTGCCTTTCTGCATTTAGAGCTTGGACGATTCCTTGTGCAATAATTGTCAGTATGGTTCCTTATAATACAAGTTAGAAACTGATTTATAAGAAGATTTTGTCAATTGTCAGACCATGTTTAGTTACTGCTAACAAAAAGTTGTCTTTTGGGCGGCAGACTCCTTTAGACTGTGGTCTGTTGTCGAATTCTTTTCGATGGTTGAGCAGTTTGTAGGCTGATCTCCACCGAATTTAACCCGAGCTGTTGTCTTGTCCGTCAGGAGAACAATGTTTTGCCAGTAATACTTCACATATAGAAGTTAACACCTTTTACCATTCACCTCAAAGCAATGCGCTACACTAGTATCATGTCTGAAAATATTTTCTAGTACCAAGCCTCATCAACTCATTTTTGCTTGCCTTTTTTCTGGCTGAAAGGGGCTTCATGGGGAGTGCTGTGAAACCAGAAAGCTTGAGGGATCGGTCCAAGTAACTGAAGACTGATACAAAACAGACATTGGTTAAGACTGAACAATTTCCAGCATTTTCTGAAAAAATAAACTATTGATCTCAGGGAGAGCATTAAAATTGTAAGGCAGCTTGGATTTTCATAGCGTGGATTTTATGTTTTGTCATTTGGTGTTATTTTAAAAGTTTGTATTTCCATGTTTTCTTGTGATGACCGGAGTCAAGAAATTGTTGTAAAAGGTCTGCCATGTTTTCGAGCATGCATATTTTCTTCATTACATATAATACAATTCTTATGGAAGGTGTGACAATCTTTTTCCTAGTAACATAATTGATGTAAGTCTGCACAAAGTAAAACAAGTTAAACACTAATCACTACCTTAGAGCCGATAACCTTGAGAATTTTCTGAAAAACCACTCTCCTATGGCAACCATTTTTATTTCCATCCAATGAACTAAAACAAAACTTCTTGCCTTCTACAATATCCAGAACTATTCGTTCAAGACAGGTGTATCTAGTACAAGTTTTTGAACCATTACTAGTTTTTCCCATTTTGTGGTCAAATTTCTGATCCTAATAAAATTAGAGACCAGATGACATCTAAACAGCAAACATTGTAAGTTACACCACTTCATACACTGTTTGTTGATTGGTCAAGGCAGGTTATCAGCATGCTTCATATTCAAATTACGGTAGAATCAGCAGGGATAAGTAAACTAAAGTACAGTATCTACACAAGAATAAAAAAGGCTTCCACAACCCATCAAGTAATGACTTGTAAGGAAAAGTGAGATGCAAGAAGTGAGCTAAAGTGAGATCATGCTTGTTGTACAGCCACCATCATCTATCACTTTGCTTCACATGGAAAAAGGAAAAAGAAGATTTTCAGAATCAGTTTCCAGTTGTAGGGCACTATGATTCATATAGTGGTGCTGAAGTGGGAACCATCATAGTATGGCAACAGCAACTTCCAACGGAGAGCCTTAAACTAAGCATATGAAAAACAATGAGGAATCTATTATTTGACTATTTTAGCGGAGAAGTCCGTTAAGGACTAAAGAGTCAACCAAAATAGACAGGAAAATAAACAAGGACAGCAAGGAAGATGGACAAACAATAAAACAAAGGCCAAAACCAATCATCACCATTAGAAATAACGTCAAAAAATATACCTGTATTTAATTTAAATCAAATGATTCGCTTACTAGAATACTAGGGAAAAAGGCCTTAATGATGATGTATGGCAATCAATACCTATGCTTCATAAAATTGCAATACTGAGCAACTAAACCAGTCATTGAATTATACACAAAGCGAATGCTTCTACTGCCTCCCTACATGACAAACTTTCAGCATCTAGCTCTCACAATTGATTCACGAAATGGCTTCTCAATAAGGGTGTTGAACAAACATCTGGTAGAAGAACTTCTTAATATGTTTTTTGGCAAGTTTGGGTGTCCAACCCATAAATTGGCCTCCATAGCACATGCTATACAGCTAAACATATGCTACTTAGCCTCACGAGAAACATTTGTACATTTGTATCTTGTATCGATATAGGAGTTCTACTATATCAAACAATCAGCCCAGAACATTTACCTCCAATTTGTAATATCCAATACAAAAATGTGGGCTAATAGCCAATTACACTCAGCCAAACATATTTAAAATAAACAGGGAATCATGACCAAAATAAGATAACTATATAGAATAATTTGGTATTCAGAATAATCTGAGTTAACCAGTGATAAAATAGCAAAACGTCCCAAAAGATCATCAAACCACAATCCATAAAGGGATAAAAAATATAGCCAAGCAAAAACGTGAATCCCATTAATCAAAATTGAAAGTTTGGCACATATTTGTAACCTGCGCAGGCAGTCACCGCTTTAACTTTATCTCTTTCTCTCTATTTTGACGTGCAATCACCTCCGTTTCGCATAGTAAACGCAAACCACAGCAGCTGCAGTCACGGCCACAACTGGCAATTGCCAGTATAAATCCTTCTTCTTCTCCACCTCGTCACCGTCCGGGTTAAGATCCCTCGCACTCCCATTAACACCGTCTAAAGTCTTCTCTTTGAATCCATTAATCACCTGTTCAGCCTCCCCAATCTCCTTCTGCAACAACAAAATCTTCTCCTCCATTTCCTTAGACTTCCTCTCTGACTCCTTCAAAATTTGCTCCACAGAATTCTTCTCAAGCTTCCACTTATCCAATTCACTCCCCAAATCATCAACTTTCTTCTTAAACCCACTTATTTCCCTCTCTTTCTCATCGAGTTTCTCTCTCATTTCCTCCTCAACTCTCACCCTTTTACTCCTCTCTTCCATTTCCCTCCCTTCCAACATCCCAACCTTTCTCTCCAATTCCCTAATTTTCTTCTCGCTCTCTGCTTTATCATTCTTCAACTCATCAACTTCCTTCTGTAACCCCTCCAATTTCACTCCTCTCTCTTCCAAAACCCTTTTCAACTCTGCCACCTCAGCACTCGCTTCCTCCCCTTCACTCATCGCCGTTACCAAGTCGTGTTGCAGCCGAGAAACTTCTGTTTCCAATTCCACCGCTCGAGCCGCAATTGAATCCAAAGCCTTCTTATCTCCTTCCGATCCTTCCATCTCAACCGTTAGTTTCTTGATCCTCTCCTTCATTTCCTGGTTCTCAAGCTCTAAACTTTCCATCTTTATAGTAAGTTCCGTCACTCGATTATCTTGACCCGGATCGTAAAAATTCTCCTCCGTCTGATGATCGACGCCGTTGGCGACAGCTGACTCCGCCATTTCTAATCAAGCCGCCTGCAATAACCCAAACAAGTTATCAAATCCAAACTCGTACAGGATAAACAAATAGAACAACGATACAAAGCCAAGGCTCCACCTTTCTTTTAGGGTTTCTGATTAGTCATTCATTCTGAACTCTAAGTATGCACATATATATATATATATATAAAACAAATTTACTGGTTTGTAATTGTATAGCAACTTTACGTTTTTTATTTAAATAAACAAATTTGTTAAAATATGATACATCTCTTAACTAACTAACTCTTCACACATTTGGCCAATTGGTTGAAGGGCTGTGTCTGTTAATATGGATATATTTTCTTCCAATTAATTAATTTTTATTACATGACAATTTAATATATACGTTATTATTATTTTACTGAAATATTTATTCCCCAAATAAATAAATATTATTATATTATTTGTCGTTGGATCATGATTTTGGCATGCCGAAAAGCTTGAGTGGGCTTTTGTGCAAATGGATTGGGCTTACAGTTGAATGATATCCACCCCCCTTCTTTCTATACACCACACAATCCCAAGTTCACATCACTATTTACAAATTTAATAATAACTTTACCACAATTGTCGTTCAGCGTCAAGGAGACCAGAGCTAGTTACTAACAATCTGATTAAAGCTGAAGTAGCAGAAGAATAACAATCCAAAAAAATTACAAAACAATGATGATGATAATAAAGAGATAATTTGCTCCCAACATTAAATTAAATCTGAAAAATAGGAAAAATAAAGGGACCGGAAGGGGTGGGAAAATACGAGGTGGGGGCAGGAGGGGTGGTGGTTCTGTGATGATTCCGAAGGCAGCCCAACAGAGTGAGCAAAGAGTAATGATCGATCGTCAGCCTCCAAATTTCATCTTCTCCTTCTCCAAGCCTTGGATTAAATTAGCAAGAACTCCCATAGCTTTAATCTGACATTGCAAGGTTAAAATATACCCAGCAGTTTCTTCAAACAACTTATCAACACCCAGTGATTCTCCACCGGGCACAATCCTCTGCAATGCCACAATCTTTTTCTCCAGTTCATCTGCCTTATTCTCATCGTCGTCATCTTCTTCTTCTTCGTCACTAGTACTCTGCACCAGATGATGACGATGAACAGCAGCTTTGTTTTCTTTTGTTCTCATTCTTTTCCGGTGAGTTTTAGTTTCATGATCATGCATGGAATAACTCATGTTATTCTCAGGTTTTCTGCGAAATGTGGGTAGTGGGTTTAGTGTATTTTCCATGAAAACACAGAAGAGAAAATTTTTTAAAAAAAAATGGAGGAGTTTTCAGAGAGACTAATACTTAGGGTTGTGTTGTGTTGTGTTGACTGTGAATGAATCCTTAGAGATGAAAAATTGGGTGTTAAATATTTGATTGAGTTCTAGAAATGTCAATGCCAACGAAGCTGGGTCCAGCTAATTTTGTTTGGAGTTTCCACGTGTAAATCACGCTCCTGCACCTGGCGTGGTTATGTTTACCGATTAGTGCTTGCATCCAACCAGAAATGACTAACGAATAAGCTCAAAAGGGATTGAAAAAATTTAATATTAAATTTATAATAAATTTTATATTTTATTATTAAATTTATTTAAATAAATATTTAATATTTATTATAAATATTTATGATTTTTTAATTATATTTATATTATTATTAAAATATTAAATTTTTAAATATTAAACATATTATTTTTATAAAATATTAAGTAGTATAAAATAAAATTAATCTTTATCTATCATTATTTAAAAATTTATATATAAAATATTATAAATTTAAAATATAAATATATATTTAAAAAATATTTATAATTATCTTTAAATTTATTCTAACAGACAAAATTTAGCAAGTTTATAATATTGAAGAAAAATTAATTTATTAAATTATATGGATAATACGAATAAATTGAAATGATTTGGAGGGAGAGAGCCACGCGCAGACGGAGGGGAGTGGGCTGACAAAGGGATGATCAGGTGCGGATAGGCCCGCAAAAACAGAAAAACGAAGGTGGGGAAGGAGAACATGTGATCACATGATTTTCTTGAACCGTAACACCGCCCATGTGCATACGCTCTTTCATTGATAAGAAATGGGGCCCACCCCCAATCTGGAGCCCCGTAAAATTAAAAACAAGCGGAGGTTAATAGCGATGATGGATGGACGGTGTTGATGTTTCCAATAAGGAAGCCAAAGGTCAATGGGACTGTGTGCAGGATTTTGTTTTGTTGGGCAAACGGGGCTCCATCTCTGTCAGAACACAACACCACCGCCCAACCCTTTGTTGCTTTTACGCACTACGTTTTCTTCTATAATTTTGTTGTTATTATTATTATTATTAAAATAATAATAAAAAAAAATTATACGTAATCGTTCTCTGCGATCTCTTCTAAACCTGCAACTGCGACTAGTAGTAGTTCATCTCTATCCCCATCTCCACGATACATTAAGTATTTAGTTGAGAATCCGAACTCATTGCAAGCACAATATATCACACCACCAATCCCCAACTCAAATTCTCAATTATCAGCAGCTTCTTCATCAATCAAATTAGATTTACCCTCATTAGGTCTCGTGTAGTAGTGTAATTTATGAATTAAATGTTAAATTAGCATTACCGTTGGGAGATGCAACAGAGGAAACCTTCTATTCGTACAGAAAATTGGAGGCTTCCTTCTATTGTCCTCATTCCGAATTTCATGACACAATATGTGATGCAATTAGGGCTTTTTACATGCCATGAGCGAAGAAACAAATAGAGCAACGAATATCTTATTCTAGTAATCAACGAAATCCCCATATTAATAGACAACTGCCACTGGTGGATAAAAATCCGACAAGGGGTTAAAAAAGAATTTAGATTTACATATGAATGACACAGGATGAAAATGAACTCAATACGAACTTCCTATATTTTAAATTGTTATTTTCAAGAGACAAAGAAAGAAAAAGAGAATTATCTTTTCGGTTATGGATGGCATTAACGTGTGATTTCTCATATAACCAAATTAGAACTAGTGCCTAAGACAACATGAGAAAGCAAGCTAGCTCTTTGAAGCAGTGGACAAACCTGGCCTCGCCTTTTGTCTTTACACATCCGACCACACAATCCGCTTTTTCTATTTTTTGTCCCAATCCCTTCAAAGAATCCTTCTCTGTGAATTGCTCACCTCAGCTCCAAATGCCTTCACTAATACATTCTCGTTGTCATACCATACTGAACAGTTCCAACCTTTCCATGAACGGCAGCAGTTGCAGCAGCATTGGTGGCAGCACCGATTCCACCATACTGAGCTTTTGCCTGCAATAAGTTTGTGTCGACAGAGGTTCGGCCCTGAACATGTTCCACCTTGTTCACTCCTGGCCGTGTCATAAAAATTGGCTTTGAGTCAATGTCGATAGCTACGCCTGGTGCAAACTTGGCTGCCATGCCACATTGTGGCAGTTGTTTCGCCTGGGAGGACAAGTCCCTTTCAGAATCCATTGACGATGATTTTTCTTGCTTTACTGCACTAGATTTGCGGTAACAATAAGCAGGGACTGCCTGAGGAAGCATTGTGCTTCTGATAAATGTTCTTGGATCATAAGAATCTTTCATGACACCATTATTCTCGTATGGTACAACTGGGCCCACAACCTTTCCTGGTTTGGCTGAATAGAACAGCAAGTTTAATTCCAGTGAAAATGAAAGCACAAGAAAACGATACAGTCACTCGACGAATTACAATATTAGACTAATAGTACCTAAGGGAAATCTCTGTTGTCCTGGCAAGGTCCTCGATAGATTCACAGGCACTGCTTCTGATTCCTTGGAATTCTTGTTGTATACCTCTTCTGAAGCTTGCTGATCTCTGGATGAAGTGATGTTTGGTTGCTCTTTGGGAGGAATGGTATTTGAGTGTACAATAGTTGACCTGCAATTGTCACAGAGAAAAGTTAATCATTTTATTCCATGGAGATATCCAAAGTAAAGCAAAGATCTCTCCGTCACTAAGATGCGTTTCCCTAGAACATGCAAACAAGCTAACAGCAACTAGAACGGAAAGAAAATCCTCCAGAGAGGAGATTCATTTTTCAAGAAAATTTAATTAGAAACCAGAAAGACAATCCCATTTAAAGGGGGCTTCAAGATGCCATTTAATTAAAGAGGAATACAAAATATACACCACAAATTAGCGTCTCTATTGAACATCTGGAAACTCAAACATATTGAGTAAAGATTTAATTATGCAGTGCCGAGTACACAACTAGACCATCTATTCAAGTGCAACCCAATCAAAGAATGAAATTCCCAGTTGTACCATATTCCGCTTACAGATCAAATCTGCACCTAAGCAAATATGTGTGCATGCACACAAACAGGCAAGCACATGTGTATATGTATCTAGGCATGTCAAACACACTTCTCTCCCTCCCTCTCTAATTTTTTATTTACCTAATCAAATTTGGTTTATCCCTGTTGTACTCTCCTACCTATTCTTTGCATCCTTCCAGTTTGCCTTAGTTATGTGAATATCACTAAAGCTTTGTTATGATTTCTACTAAAACTTCTGTAATATATTTCAATGATAGTCACTGTTGTTGTCCACAGTTGATGGGCATACTTCCTCGGTATAACCCACACTGTCACAAAGGCTGAAGATAATACCTCGACTACCCAACAATTTAGGATACCTAAAATACCTCCAATGAATAAGAATTAGAAGGAAATCTGCTATTTCAGTAGAAGGATCCGGGAAACACGAAAAATCCACAAACAGCCTCCAAGGTAAACTGGCTGACAATAAATATTTGTGTAAATTGTGACAGTGAATATTTGAGTAGAAGGCCCCGCAGAAATTGTCCTGAAGGTTTTGAATCATGACCTTAAAATGAGAAGAAACAAAAAGCACCAACCACCAATCATATTTGTATAAAATGTGACACTGAATATTCGGTAGTCTTTTGCCTTCTCTTATTGCTTAACCCCTATCTGCTATGAGATGTAGAGCATTAACAACTCGCTAAATTAAAAGAGTACCATGTAAAGTTAAAAAGATTTCACATAGCTGCAGTTATGAATGTTCTGCAGGAGCTGTCCCTCTAGAGATATTTTCAAGATCTCATGCCCTCGCTATGCTCATTCTCTGGCTCCAACTCTCACTTGTTCCATGAACTGATATCCTAACCCACAACCATGACCAAATTGCACAATGCATTCAAATGACCATTGCCCTGCACTGCACAACAATATGCTTTTCCCAATCATGGTTCCGACATTCTGTTCCCAATATATTATAAGCAATCATAATATCTAAGTAGACCTACTTACCATATAATAAAAGCATCCCCTTGTAATTTCAGTAAGTGATAACTACAACTAATAATATAGTAATTACTATGAAGCATAGGTAAAAGAACTTATTGATTAGTTCCATTTTTAAGTTACGAGCATAGCGATAATAACTAACATTTGATGAACAATGTGAAAAAAAAGCCTGCGAAACCACAATGAATGGATGTATGAATGTACCATTCCTACCTTGGAAGAGATACATGCTTTCTTTCAGGTGGGATTACCGGCCCACCTTTACCACCGTTTTCCTCAAGATGTGCAAACTGCTTTCTGAAATGATCAACAGCACTGTGGACAAAATATGGACTGAAAGTCAGGAAGTTGACACACAAAAGCCATGACTCCTTTTAGATCACCAGTTAACTTAAGGTTACCTTGGATATAGGAAATTAGTCCTCTCAGTTCCATTGATGTAATCCTTGAGCAATTGAGGATGATATTCCAATATCTCTCGGAAAATTAGTTCCCTTATGTCCTCCTTTGTGACCCTCCGCCTCTCAAATTCAAACTCCATCTTGGAAATTGGTTGACAGGAAGGTTCCCTCTCAACTTTGGCCAATCCTCTAAAATAAGGATCTGCTAGTGCCTGATAGAACACCAAACCAGAAATTTTCAGCAAAATAACCATGTTATCGATAGAATGTCAGGTGCAACAATTAAATGGAAAAATAAACAGTATGCTGTTTAACAATTCATAATCTAAAACTAAGATAAACCTGTTCAGCAGTTGGCCGGTCTTTTGGATCAAAGGCAAGCAACCTTTGCAACAGCTGCAATGCTAAAGGATCTGCATTTGGAAATTTTTGGGAAAACTGCACAGGCTGCTTTTTCCTCATGCTAGTTAAGTATCTTCTAGCTTTATCATTTCGAACCTGAATCCAGAAAATACAAAATAAGAGCTACAAATTTTCTCTCTGTTTTCTTTTCTTCTTAGGGTTGGAGGGGGGTTGAGATGGGGCACCAAATTCTATGAGAATAATTAAAATTTTGAGCACCATGAACCAATGTTCAACAGAGAAATAATTAGAATACCCGAGAGATGGTATCTAATGAAGGGGTCCCGAGAAGATCTGTCATCAAATCCAGTTGGTGAACAACATTTTTTCCAGGGAAAATGGGCTTCCCTGTTAGTACCTCAGCAAAGATGCAACCTATGCTCCATATATCAATGGCTGGTGTATACTGCAAATAAATCCCATTAAAGATAATGGCAATTTCAAGTTACATTATAAATAGGGTTCAAATTAAAACATTAACAGAACAAGAAATCACGGTCTACAATATTCAGAAGCAATGAACAAAAATCATAGAAGCCACCAATTTCCTCTCCGGCATTCCTAGGTTAGTAAACTGGATTTAGGTGGTGAAGGGCATCTCTCTTAGAGCTATACAACAAAAACCAGTTTCAAATATACCTTTAAACCCCTTAAAACTCGATGCCTATGAATTCACAGTTGAGTGGAACCATTTTTTAAAAATACAAGCTGGAACAGCAAACATGTCATGTATGGAATCCCAGAGCCATTATTACTGTGCAACATAGTTTGCTAGATTGGTTTGACAAAGCCCATATCAACCTAAATTTCATTCACAAACACTTTACGAGTTGATTACATACTAGGCACCATACTTATCAGTAAGTTGTAGCACCAACCACATATGAAGAGATTGATTTCAATAGTGAACATACATTATCTAGGAAGAATAAATGCAACGTGCCATGAGGCTCCAAACACACAAGTAAATGTGACCTAGATATATCATAGAGCAATACTACCACAAGGATGAAGCAAGCAGGACTGTAGCAAACTACAGATCTACCACAATGCACACCATGCTTATTAAGTTGTCAGCACCTTTAGTTGAGAACAAAGTAAGGAAAGCAATACCTTAGAAAAAAATGAACCACAGAGCTCTGGAGCTCTATACCATCTTGTAGCAACATAATCCTGTAGAAGTACCAAAAATGCCAAAGGGATATTAGTTCCTTTTCTGTTATATATAAAGATTTGATATACCACACACTCACACACATACAGATATAGAGACAGAAGGAGAGACATACCGTCCAGATAATTGTTGTAGGCGTATCATTAAAGGCAACTCTCGCCAACCCAAAATCACAGATTTTAAGTTTACAGTTTGCATTTGCCAATATATTCTTTGGTTTTAGATCTCGATGGTAGACGTTTGCTGCATCCAAGTAGATAACCATTAGATACAAGGGGAAGAAGCAGCAAGAAAATGAAGGAAAGGCCAACATAGAATGACAAAAAGGCACATAATCCAAGAGGCAACAAGCATATAAAAAAGAAAACAGCCACCCATAATCATATTATTGCATCTAAAATTATTGGCAACCAGTCAAATCCATTTTTGCTATTAATAAAAGATTAAGAGAGGTTGAAGTTCCAGATAAAGTGAAAAAATGTTTGAAACAAGTGGATTACCTGTGTGAATATATTTCAATGCACGCAGGAGCTGGTAAAGGAAGAATTGATAGTGCTCTCGCGTCAAATCATCATTCGCCTTAATGACTTGATGGAGATCTGACTCCATAAGCTCAAAAACAACATAAATGTCTTTAAAGTCCCTTCTCGAAGGTGGAAGCACAATGTGTTTAATTTCAACAATATCAGGATGTCGTAAAAGTCTAAGTAGTTTTATCTCCCGAAGAATACGAGCAGCATCTGATGTGTGTTCAAAAATATCATGAATTTTCTTTATTGCCACTTTCTCACCAGTATGAGTGTCAATTGCAGAGCAAACAACACCATAACTACCTTTCCCAATAACTTCCTGAATTTTATACCTATTGGCATCACCATATTCGGAGAAAAACTCCATTTCTGTATTACTCTGCACCATGGAAATAGCCAACTCAGTCAACACCTATCAAATCAAAAAAGCTCATACCAACAGATTCATATACCTACATATAATAATACAGAGCCAACAAAATACTTTTAAGGTCAAATTCATCACTCATGAAAATTGAAAAACATTTTCAAAGTTAACAGGAAAACTTGATTATGATACGGAATCGCAAGCCAACAAGCAAAACTCGAATAAGCAGGACAAAAATAGAAACATTACAAAGGCAGCCATAACTATTTACAATACTTCTCTCATATTGCATTATTACAAGATACAAAACATAGAAAACCCATTATTATTTTTCTCTGTTCAAAAGCACATCAACTAAATTGAACTGCACAGTTTTTAATTCAGCACATCTCCAAAACATGAATATCTAACACAGTACAACTTAGAATTTCTTATTTGAGGAATTCTATCAAAATGCCATCTAGATAGGGTTCTCTCCCAATTGAAATCCCCAATATTTTTAAAAATTGCCTGAAGGCATAGAATTTAATCTAATGCCATTCTGTAGAAAATAAAAAATCCAATGGTCTACAACTAAAACCTACATCAATCATTGTAACCTCTCGTCAAAATGCATACCTTTTGAAGGAAACAATCATATTAACAGCTACTAAATAAAAATTCATTAACAGGATCTCAGAAAAAGACACTATTTGTCAAAGCTCGAGTAGACAAAACGATCCCAATGAAGCTGAGAAGGAAAAAATAAATAAAACACGGCAAGATACAAAACATAAGATTCTACATCCTTAAGCAAAAAGAAATAACCACATACAACTGATAAATTTGAAAATATTGTGTTCTTACAAGCATGAGCTCACATAACACCCACCAAAACCCCATTGACTTTTTCTGTGGCTAGCATATAGAGTTCCCCTTCCCAATTAAACGCCAACAATAATTTTGACTTCCCGATTCTGTGATAATAGCGAGATCAAGGTAGCAGAATTTTAAACTTTGATCATTCAGTTAGTTTAAAGTTTAATGTGTAAATCAGTTTCCCTCTTTAGATATGGCAAATAATGGAGTTTGTAATTGTTATAATGAAAAGAAAACAGTCAAACAATAATTCTACAAAGTGCAAAGAGAACGAGAATGCCTATTGGTATTCCAGCAGCCTCAGGATCCAATTTAACGCCAGTAATTTATCCACGTGCAGAGAATCAAAAACAAACAAAAAGTAATACAAACAAACAAAATCAGCTCCGTTTTAAAAGAGAGACAGGATCTAATGAGACAGCCTGAGAAGCATAAGCAGGAGCATTCAATTCAAAGAACAGCCACTTCCACCCAAAAAAAAGAGTAAATTCGCTTTCAGTTATGCTCAATTCCATCAAACACTGTATCGCATACGCATACTCACCGTGATCACAATCATCAATATTCAATACATAATACAATTTCAACAAACACAACATAGGAATAACCTTCTTGTGGTGATCTTGCTGCATAGTTAGTGAAACGTGAGAGATAATATTAATAACAAGAGAAAAAGAACGAAATCAAATCAGCCGCATTTGCCCCATCTGCCTCTGCTTCTGATGACAAGACCGCAATCCCACCATAATCCTCTCCTCATGCAATTTTCACCAACCGCCGAATAACCATCAACCACAACTGACATAAATCACCGCCTCTTTCAAAACGGAACCATACAAAATAAAATTCTGCGTAAACAGTCTTGGATCTTGAACCAGCTTTTAGATGTAACCGCGAGACGTTGAGTGTAGAAGCTGCAAGATCTCAACACCGACAGTATGAAGAAGCTGCCGCGCAAAGAGAGAGAAAATATTGAGTATAAATAATTAAATGTCTTTTTCTTTGGGCGTGAATCTAGGAATTTATAGAGACGGTGTATTTTTATCCGGGTTTAGTTTTATCAAATAACGTATTTTTATACGGATAATGCCAGTTAAAATACGAAGTGGCATTGTGGTGTAAATACGCGAGGGATGAAAGAACGGGGATGGTTTGGGCAGGCTGGTGCAAACGATAGAGTGAATTTCGAGGACCCCCTTGCATTTTCGCGAATTAAGTTTACTTGTCGATTCTTTTTGTGAAAGATTTTGGACTTATTAGGCCACGTGGAAGTTTTCTAGTGGACAAACAGGAACAGGTGTACCCGGGTGGAACGTTGAAAGTGGCACGGGGTCTTAGGGTCGTTCGATTCCTTTCCATGCAACTATATACGTTAAAATAAATAATTAATTAGATTTGATTTTGTTAAAAATCAATAAAGCATTTTTTTCAGAGTTATTAACTTATTATATTGTAACACGTGTAAAACATGTCAAATGATTTAGGACACTGTCTCTCCTGCGGAATCTCCAAGGAAAACCTTCACCGAACCCTGTGACGGTGATGTCAAATTAGTTGCCAGAAACTGAAAACCAGCCCCACACCAAACGGTGTGTTACAATTTTGACGTTTAATCCTATTTAATAAAAACTTCAGTTTTATTTACACACAAGGGCTCCATTTTTTTGTTATTTCATTTGAGGTAAAAAGTTTTCATTTCTTTTTCTCTTCTTCGTAGAAAATTTGCAGGGTAAGCGGGCGGCTTCTCTCAAATTCGAAGACAACAGAAGAAAGAAATTGAATTAGTGGATTTTACATTCAGCATCTACCCTCAAAAAAAAGGTATTAAGAAGAAAGAGAGAAAGTAGGTACAAAGGTAGGTAAAAAATTAGATTTAGGATTTAGTGTTTAAATTTAATTTAATATATTTATTATCTTTTAATCATCTCTGAAATAATTAGAGTTGAGTTATATTAAAAAAAATAAATGAATAATCACGTACCAAAAACTTATTACACACAAGAAATGATTTAATTTATATAGATAGAGTTATAAGAATACATCATGTTATAAATTATAATTATTATTTAAAGTGAATTTAATATAATTAAACGATAAAATTTATTGTTAAATTAAAATTAAAAATAAATATAAAAAAATAAAATATTACGTATTCTAATTAACAAGTAAAAAATACGTGTCGTATTAAAATTTTTCAACGAAATAGGAACTAATATTGCCGCTTTTCTTAGAATTGACTAACAAAAATTTTCTTGTTTGGCATATTCTAAATCAATGGGAATCCACGGATAACTTTGCAAAATATGCTTTACATGTGTTGGATATTCTTGTCACGTTATTATTATTCGTTTGCATAATGTCAACTAATCATATAATAAATTAATATTGAATTGGAGCAATCACTAACTCACAATTATTTTAATAATAAATTAACAAAAGCGGGTTGGTTTCTTGTTCTCCGTGTTTGATCTCAAAGAAAAATGCTATGCTATGGCTTTGAAGGACAAGTGAGGCCTATATTTCTGCTTTTGTTATATAGATTCAACAATTGAATGGACCGAGTAATTCACCAATGAAAAAGCACGCTTGTCTGATCAGTGGTAACTGATTGGATTTGTGATTAAGCCGGCACTACCCACCCACCATACCATTATTATTATTAAATGTTAGGTATAAAGCATGAATCAACAGAAAGAAATCAGAAAAAGCAGTGGAGCACTACAATATGAACTGGGATCATATGGTTTTGCCATTTAAGTAAAGCACGATAAAGCCATAGCGCAACACAGACAAAAAAGTATATCCAATTCCATTTTCATTTGTTCTCAAATCTAAAAATATATCCAACTCACCACTCACCTTTCTCTATCAATTTCAAAAGTATGCGGACAAAATATTAATCATATTATTAAAATACCGGGTTGTAGAATAAAAATATTGTTTATAAATATTAGTATAAAAATAAATAAATTATATTAAAATTTAATGTTATTACATATTTTTTTATTTTAATTTTAAAATAAATAAAAATCATTATAATTAAACACATTTTTACGTTGACTTTGGTCACGACTCCGCGAAAGCATTTTAACTCCAAACTGTATAAAATTTATATTTTATCAATTTATTGTATAATTTTAACAAGTAATTTAAAATCATATTATTTTTAAATTAGGCTGAGATTCGTATGGGTCTCTGAATATTAAAAAGTCGGATGAACTAATTTAAATTACTTATTTACCCTCTTCCCTATAATATATTTTCTATGTATATAAATTCCTTAATCAAATACATACGAAAAGTATAAGAAACCGTAAAATATACGGTGTGGGGGGATACGCCCACGATGGGCGGGAAGCGAGAAAGAGGATATCCTTTGCCGCCGCCATCACAGGTATATACTTAAATAATGATAAACTCTGTCGCACTCCCCACGTGGCCACAAGATGTTTTCTTGAGGCAGTGTCCGTAGACCAAGTAGCTGCGGGACCCTTGTGTTGAAAAAAGTGGGTCCCTTGCCGTCGGCTGGTAACCATCGAGAGCCACCGCAGCCAATTCACCAATACTTGCTTGGAGGTTTTTTTAATTTTTTTGTGGATTTTGAAAGGACAAAAATGTGTTAAATTGATAATCCCTTGATTGGCTTTGTGTTATTACAAGACTTAATTACTTTGACAAAGAGATTCAAGGATTGAAGAAATGAACATTCCTCGTACTCATATTTCAAAGGAGGGATAATAATAACAAATCTTGAAGGTTTGAACTTTGAAGCCATCTAACCATCAAAATTGAAAGTTGAAAAAGTAAGCAGAGGAATGATTTATATAAGATTAAATCTTTCCGGTTTGTATCAAGTACTAGTATGAACAAATTTGACCGAAATAAGAATAAATCCTTTTGACCTGTTGGACTTAGAACGTGAAGGAAAATAGGACTAAAATATTCGGCCCATTTCAATTGTCAGACAATTCGTACCACTGAAAGCCGACTTATTGTTGAAGCTTACATGTTGTGCTAACACTTGCCATAAAAGGAAAAGCCTTGGCCCACTTGTAAATTTAGCCGAGCCCAAGTATAAGTCCAATTCCAAATCTTTTAAAAAGATCTTTCGTGTTCGTTAAAATATCAATTACGTTATTTTTACACGCTATATGATAATTGATTTACTTATTATAATTACCTTTATAGTTTATTTATTTATTTTTATTTACTAGGTATTCTTAATTCTTATTAATATTATGCAATAGAATGGAATACACATTGATTACTTTTATGGCTGATTGTAAATCTTTGGCCGTTTATTGAGATGATTTTTTTGCAAGCTTTGATCTTTTTAATTGATGTTGGATGCTCGGATTGATTCTCCTTTGCCGCACTAGCAAACATGGGTCCCAGATATTTACATAAACGTGTCGAAATTTCATTGGGAGAGTTTATTCCCCCAGTGTCCCACACGCGGAGCGGCTGAAGCCCATTACTTCTGCCGACGCAGCAGTACCTCATTAGCACCAGTACGTTAAACAACTTGTGGTTTTCCCCTGCACCCTATCGTACTTCCTATCACCACGTGTGGATTTCTCTTTGGTTGCAATAAACCCAAAGTAAATATCCATCGTCAATCCTCCGACCAATAATATTCTGCCACTGTCGCAGCAACCGGGACAATTTCTCCGTGGCAGCTACGTAATTAAGACAAACTTCAAGACTAACTTAACTCTTGAATTTATCTAAACCAGATAATTAATTGGTTGATTTCTTTTCTTTTCTTTTTTTTCCTATCATTGCTACTGTGTCAACGGACGCCAAACAGAATTCAAATAGAGTGGAATCTTTATTATAATTCCCGGACAGAGAGAGAGAGAGAGAGAGAGAGAGGAGAGTATTAGTTCATTCTCCCAATAATTTGTGTTGCTGTCGTACTAGTTGTTTATTACTAGAGTTCGGCCTTGCTGTGCTTCCCTCCAATCAATTCATTTCTCTCAGATATTTTCCTTTACTTTCTCACTACTTTCCCGGCGAGAGAGGAGGAAGTAGAAGAGTATAAGAAAGAAATTTCTCTGCTTCTACGAAACTATTTCTCTGTTTCTCTCTCTATCTCTTCTTGTGTTGATATTATAAATATATTTACTCTTGATCAGGACAAAAACTTCGTTCCAAATTTGCCAAACACAACATCATCTTCTTGAATGGATTCTCTTTAACTATTTAATCTCTCTTCATTTATCATTCTCTCGAAACAGGTACTCTCTCTCTTTCTCCGTCTCTTTATTTTTTTTTAATTTTTGAATAATTCGTTGTTAATGATCGAGTTTCTTCTGTTGAATGCTATATTTGGGTGTACTTTACTAAATTTGAGTTTAGAATTGTGTTCATTTGTTGTTGAGTATGCTTTTTTGTCTGATTGAGTTGGCGTTTTGACCAATTATGAGGTTATTGCCTTCGGTTTTTCCTCTTTGATTATGATTTTATCCAAAATTTTGCTTTTGACATTTCATGTTGGCGTTGACTTTCAACAAATGTTGTTAGTTCTATTTGATTTGGATGTGATACGTTGTCTTGTACTATTTCTGCTGTAATTATTAGTTGGTTGAAGTTTGTAATTTAATTCCCGTTATGTTAATGATCTTGAGCATTTGCCTGTTCGATCATGCGCCGAGAACAGAGAGAAAAATGTACCTTATTACATCCCTTGTAATAGAAGTGGGATAGAAGTGGATATTATTAGTACTTGGTAATTACTTTTCATTCAAAAGAATGATAAGCATAAAGCTGAATTTTCCTACTTAACCTGTTGTACGTGATTCATAGTTGATTAGTTTATGTAGTTGCAGTAGGGCATTGAAGTATGTGAGAAGAAATCATTCTGTCAACACATTCTCATTATGACTTTCATAAGAGCTTCTACAATAAAAAATCAATGAAAATGACGACAATTGATTAAAAAATAAGTCGTGTAGAATGAGAATTGATGAATTAGTTTTCTGATTTGACAGTAGGAAAAAGATCGTTGAAGCGCAATCAGAAGTGCCTTTGTCCGAGGTGTTCAATTAATCATGATGTTTGGTGTGATATATGTAAATAGGCTTTTGGACCTTGTTTACATTCACCTTGATCACTTCTGAAGAGTTTAGCGAAGCACTTGAATTAACTAAATTCGTGAAGTTCCAATATTTATACTGTCTTTCATTTTTTGGCTCAATCTATGGTTTTCTGGGTAATCTCCAATGCTTATTGATTTATGTATGTATCCTTTGTTATGAATGGCACTTTGATGGTTTCAAGGAAGTTAAGCTAAACTTCCAGGTATCTTTTACTTAAATCTGCTGCAGTAATCGATCATGGAACAACAATTGGAGGATTCAGGTTCTGGCCATTCTAAAGGTGTCTTCTCTCTCTGTCAATCTGATGAAAGCTAAGATACAAACATTTACTCTTATGTTACAAGTGTAATTGCTGGTATCATATTCTGAGTGGTCTTTTGATCCATGTTTTGTAGATTCATCTAATATTCTGTCACTGACCATCCCTAGAAAAGTGGGAAGTACTGTGTGGGGGATCTCATTGGGAACAGATGCACATCATACATTGAATGATGCAAGCTTGTTTTCCAGTTCATTGCCTGTGCTTCCTCACGAGAAGTGTATGTGCGAGCTTTTCTTACAAGATTTAATAGATTTCTATTACTTAAAATAATTTTGGAGGCCTTCTTTTGCCAACATGCAGTGAACTTTGTTGATCCCGAGCATAATGGTCAATCTGTTGATGATATCCCACCAACTTTAAACAAATCTGACCTGGAAAATGAAGGCAATGATCCACTTATAGGTGTTGAACCAAATGGAATTGGAAGCTTGCTTCCTGGCGATGAAGATGAGCTTCTTGCCGGCTTAGCAGATGATTTTGACCTGAGTGGGTTGCCGAGTCAACTGGAAGATTTGGAAGATGATCTATTTGGCAGTGGAGGGGGGATGGAGTTGGATTTTGAATCCCAAGAGAGCCTTGCTATCGGAATATCAAAGGTTAACATATCTGACAGCATTGCTGGAAATGGAATTGCTCACTATTCTCTGTCAAATGGTGTGGGAACAGTTGTTGGGGAACATCCATATGGAGAGCATCCTTCAAGAACTCTTTTTGTGCGAAATATCAATAGTAATGTTGAGGACTCAGAATTGAGATCTCTTTTTGAGGTATATACTATTGTTCAAATTTTATTTTATAAAATCATTTGCATATTTTGGCATTAAGTGTCTACAGGCAACTTATTTACGTAATTGCCTCTTCATCTTTCTTTGCTCTTATTCTCTCTCAAAAAGGGGAGTCCAATTTAATATCTTTGCTATTACTTCTGTAACTTGGTTATTTTTTATATTGTCATCAACGTGGGTTTGACTTGCTATGGACATTTTAACATCTTGTATAGAAAAACATCATACTTGTGAACAAAAAACGCATTAAAGGCTTAAGGGAAAGCTTATCTCATGCTTTGTTTCATATGCCTTATAAATTATTATTATCAAGTTATAAAAAGGAATTTAATTAGAACCCTAGTGATTTGCTGAAAGTGCTGAACTCCCTTTTTTTTACGGGGGTTGGGTTGGGAGATGATGAAAATTATGTTTGTAATTTGCTGGTGTTATTTCTAATTTTTCTGCATTTGTGCGGGTGAAAATAGGTTTTGAACTTCATTTGCTAGCTAACATGCTCATTTGTTTGGATGCTGCTTTTCTTGTAGCAATATGGAGATATCAGAACCTTATACACTGCATGCAAGCACAGAGGTTTTGTGATGATATCTTACTATGATATCCGAGCTGCTCGGACTGCAATGCGTGCACTGCAAAATAAGCCCTTAAGGCGAAGAAAACTGGATATTCATTTTTCAATTCCCAAGGTTTGAATCGGGATAGCTTGTCATACAATTATGTGTGGATGATGGTTCCATCAAGCATGTTATTCATGAATTATTTTTCTTGCTCAATTTCAGGATAATCCATCAGAGAAGGATATAAATCAAGGGACTCTTGTGGTGTTCAATTTAGATGCTTCAGTGTCCAATGATGACCTTCGTCTAATTTTTGGGGCTTATGGGGAGGTCAAAGAGGTGCATATTTGCCAATATATGTTTGTTGATTCATTCTTATAATATACCCTCAACACAATGCTAGTTGTTTAACTGAGATGTAATTTCTCTCTGTACAAAATGCAGATCAGGGAAACACCTCACAAACGACATCATAAATTCATAGAGTTTTATGATGTGAGAGCTGCAGAGGCAGCTCTCAGAGCATTGAATAGGAGTGACATAAATGGGAAACGCATAAAGCTTGAACCTAGCCGTCCTGGTGGAGCGCGTCGAAAGTATGTATAGCTTTGCTGATTTAAGTATGGTTTTGTAAAATGAACTAATCTATTCCCTATTGTTTTCAGCATGGGTTAACTCATTCAAACATTTTGTGGATGACATGATTTAAGTTGTTTATTGATTGCTAAAAGGAGTTTGCTGTGAATTTTAACCAGATATCTTGGTTCATATTCTTTTGAAACATTCTGAGAATTTCCTTATGGTAATCAACAGCATAGCAGTACCTTAAATCCTTAGACAATAACAATTGTTGCTTTCTCTATGCTTCTTAGATCAGTAGGTTCCACCTGAATTGTTGATGATATTTCTACAAGTTATCAAACAGTAAGATGTTATTGAGCCTGGCCTCTGACAACAGTTTCGGTTGCCATCATAAAAGTTTTTAGGTCCTTTGTTCATGAGAACGAAGCAGGCCATTCTAGGATTTTAAATAGAAAATAATAGAAGAAGAAGTATATTTGTTAGAATTCTTTTCTAGGATTCCTGTCAACACTTTTGTAACTGCTGTTCCTTGGTTATCATTTTTTCAACAATATACATCTGCTAACAGTAAACCCACTGACACTTTTTCTTTCTCTTAAATAAATATTTACATGAATGGTTATATGCTTTATAAAGTGATGGATCCTCTCTTCTGGGGTGTGTGAATGTTATTGTACATTTTTGTTCCATTATCAAGCTTTTATGTAAATATTCCTTCTTGAATCCTGTTTAATTGAATTTGTTTGATTATGTTATATGTCCTGAGAAGCTGTAAAGAAAGAAAATGAATAATTTGGAGATATCTTTTTATGTTTAGCTTGATGCAGCAATTAAATCAGGAACTAGAACAGGATGAAGCCCGAGGTTTTCGTCATCAAGTTGGCTCGCCAGTGACCAACTCTCCTCCAGGTATAATAGCCTGGTAGTTTGTGACTGTCTGAGAAGTCAGCAATCTGTGTACTTGAACTTATTGGTTCCTATTGGAAATGCATTTTGTATTATTAACTGAATCAGTGGCACATCTGTGACAGGTAACTGGGCACAGTTTGGTGGCCCGGTTGAATGTAATCCTTTGCATGCTTTTAGTAAGTCCCCTGGCATGGGAACACTCAGTCCTATGAATGGTAATCATTCGCCTGGGTTGGCTTCAATTCTTCCGCCTCATCTGTCTAACTCTGGAAAGGTAGCTCCCATTGGTAAGGACCAAGGAAGGGCTAACCATACAAACCAGATTTTTACTAACATTGCTTCATTGCAAGGAGGAGCCTTTCAGCATTCTCAATCCTTTCCTGAGCAGAATCTAAGTTCAAGTCCGGGACCAATATCACCTTTTGGTGAATCAAATTCAAATTCTTCTGGTGTTGGAACTTTATCAGGTCCTCAGTTTTTATGGGGAAGTCCCACTGCTTACTCTGAGCGTTCAAGCTCTTCTGCTTGGACAACTTCACCTGTGGGGCTCCCATTTTCGTCTAGTGGACAGGGACAGGGGCAGGGCTTTCCATACAGTAGTCGTCGAGTATCTTTTATTGGTTCTCATCATCAGCATCACGTCGGATCAGCTCCCTCCGGTGTTTCCCTTGACAGGCATTTTGGATTTTTCCCTGAGTCACCAGAACCAGTTGCATTTGGGGGTATGGGTGTAAGTCACAACAGTGGGAGTTTTATGATGAATGTTGGTGGCCGTGTTGGTGTTGGCCCTCCTGGAAATGTGACTGATAGTGGTTCACCTAGTCTCAGAATGATATCATTGCCAAGGCATGGTCCACTCTTCTTTGGAAATGGTTCTTATGCGGGACCAGGAACAACCAGCAATGAGGGATTAACTGAACGTGGTCGCGGTAGGCGTGTTGAGAGTAGTGGCCAGATTGATAACAAGAAGCAGTATCAGCTTGATTTGGACAAAATCATTAGTGGGGAAGATACTAGAACTACTTTAATGATTAAAAACATCCCTAATAAGTAAGAAAATTTATGAATATCCTTAATGAAATTAGTTGCAATGCTTGTGCATTTCTAACAAAGATGACTAATTCTTCGATAATTTTTTTTACTGTCTTACTTTTAAGGTATACTTCAAACATGTTGCTGGCTGCCATTGATGAGAATCACAGGGGTACTTATGATTTTCTGTACTTGCCAATTGACTTCAAGGTACTTCAAATTTTGGTGTGTGTATTTGGATAAGAAACAAATTGAAATATCTTTATATAACATTTCAAATTTAACTGTTTCTTCTGATAAGCTATTTTTATGCAGAATAAGTGCAATGTGGGCTATGCCTTCATCAACATGGTGTCTCCTACTCTCATTATTTCCTTCTATGAGGTGTGATATGTGGCTGCTTTACCAATCTTTTCAAAGTTTATGCAGTTAATGTTTTCTTTTATATTTTTATGTGATGAAATCTGAAGAAGTTGGCTGAATATTTATTAAATGGTAAAATTTATTTCTGGTCATCCCAATAGAAGATTATTTGTGTTAGATATCCATTAAGTCAATCAAGAACTTATATGATGAAAATTTTGTGCAGGCTTTTAACGGGAAAAAATGGGAGAAATTCAACAGTGAGAAAGTTGCATCGCTGGCATATGCCCGTATCCAGGGCAAGGCTGCCCTAATTACACACTTTCAAAATTCAAGTCTAATGAATGAAGATAAAAGATGCCGGCCGATTGTCTTCCACTCCGAGGGCCAGGAGATGGTTGATCGGGTAATTTTTCTTAGTTCTCTTTTCTTTTCTTTTTTCCAAAAACAGTGCATATAGTGCTTTGTGAATTGAAAATTTTCCTGAGGTACTTATTCTTTCTTGGTGTCATTTCTCTAACCAGTACCCTTAGCATTCAATAGGATTTTTATTCAAACTCCACATAAATGTTACTCCTATAAAATAAATGTTCATGCATTGAAGTTATCTTTATTGCATAACTGGTGTTTTGGGAATGTATAATGTAGAAAAATTTTTAGGTGCCAAAATTTACTCTTTTAACATGAAGATTAGAAAGTGAGAATTCTAAATACTAAGTGGTTTGAACTTAGATATATCTGTCAATTTTAAAGTTGTCCAGCATGGCATAAAGACAAAAAAGGAAAGCAGAAGAGAGAAAAGGGGGATTTGATCCACGTGTAAGGAGTAGTGGATGGATAGAGAGAGAACAAAGTTTTGTGATCCCAGATGCAAGGCGAAAAAGGAAAGTGGATGGAAGGAGAGATTTAGTCTGAAATATGAGGACAAAGAAAGTGGTGTGAGAGAGAGTGACAGACCCAATATTTGATTTGAAGCTTTTGTTATCTGACTAAATTTTTTTTATTGACTTTAACCACATATATTTGATGCGAAACCTAATATTTGTTAAGATGGAGAGTTGGAAACCTTTAAAAAGACTAAAGAAAAGTAAAAGAAATGATAATATCGGAGGGGATTTGGATGAGAATGATTTTGTGTTTAGAATATTACTGTGGAGAATCTTTCTTCTTATATATATACGTGTATATTTATGTAAGTGAGGCAAAGGAGTTTGATAATGTGACCAAGGTTTGCCGCGCTACTCATGGTCTCATCTCTGAATTAATGTCAAAACTATAACAGCAGAGTAGTTAAAAGTGTATGAGCTGATCAAAGTCCATATGTAACTTACACATGTGATTTACCTAAAGTTACTCATTGAAGTCTTTTCTGACTATTTGTATACTTCTATGGGATTCTCCAGGAATCTTTTCTCTCTAGCAATTTGAACATCCTTATTCGTCAGCCAGATGGGTCATATTCTGGGGATTCCTTGGATTCCAATCTGGATGAGAAGCCAGAGAAGATTTAACAATGTCTTTCAAATTTTACTCTGGGACTCCACAAATGGGGGCTTGGAGTGCTGACTGATTTACAGGTATTTAAGTTTATAAAGTTTGGAAGAGAAGGAAAGTGGTGTATATTATGCATGCACTTTGGACAGTGTCCTCTTTTCAGTTATGGACACTCCATATATTCACTAGAAAAGCTTCAGAGCTAAGTAGCAGAGAGCATTTTCTTTATATTTAGGGCATCAAATTGTTATTGAACCAGGTGACAAGAATAAGATGGAGCATATCGCTGAGATGGGAAGTCTCTGCAGCCATACGCGTTACTCCATGATTGTTTATATCCGTAAATATTGATGCTGGAATCAGGGTTTAAGGGCTATTTAATTGTATAGTAAGAATAAGGAGACTGCATTTGTTGAGCATGTGTAACAGTGTTGTTATCATGTAGCTAAAGCCTATGCAAATGTGTATTTACCGATGTAAATGGTTGTACAGATGTTCCATTAGCCTCTGACAAAGTTACTGTATCGTATCTTCCTGAAGTTACCCAAATCTCATTTTGTAATCATGTGGAAATTGTTTAGTTAGCTGTTTATTATTCAAAAGCTTAACTGATTATTTTGTGGACGACCAGCTGTTGCACACATGGCGGGTTATGGCTAACATCCTTTATACCGGCACATACATGTATGTAATTTATAATTTCCGTAATTTCATTGTTGCAGCGGATGGTTATCTGTGACGAGAGCTTGATAAAGCTTATTTACATAATATATGTAAACAGTAAGATAATAATATTAATGAAATAAAATTATTTAATTAATAAATTAATTAAAATATATTTATTAATAATAAATAAAAAATTTATTATTTAATTAATATAATAAAAAAATCATCAAAATATTATATCCCATATATGACAATTTCCACCGGGTTAAATTATATGTACGGGCATAGATTACTTGCATAAATGGAACTGTGCTGCAATGAAGTCATCCACCCCATAGTAGGGGCTAGGCAAGTGCCTCGTCATGCACCACAACAGCTGACTACTCAGCAGCCCAGAACCAGCTCTTCAGTTACCCGCTCCTTCCCTCCTGACCTCCACGTCGTCCAACTCCCGGCTTTCGACGTCTTTGCGTCATTGTAGAACATATTCTCCGCTTACGAAAGTATGTTCATTTCGAGTTGGGCAAGCCAAAAGCTTTGATCGTCGATATATTTTCTAATGGAGCTTACGCAATTTGCAGTGACAAGGGAATACGTGTTTACCCTTTCTTCGATCTGTCTGCCACTTTTTTCGCTTTCTCGTTGTTCCTTCCTCCGCTATATCGTGAGGTGGAGGGCGATCCATTGATCTTCGGCAACCGATTCAGATTCCTGGAAGCTAATCTGTAAGAACTGAATATCTCATGCACGAGATCAAACGAAGCTGTGATGAATACGGATTGTTTTTACTTGATATGAGCACGCTGCCTTTGGCAACTGGTATTTTTGTTTATTCCTCCAAGGATCTTGAATTCCTTTCATTCCGAGCAACAGAAGACAACTCTTTCTTTCGAGAAATACCTATACCGCCAGTTTATTTTATTGAGATCTGATCAAGCAAGAAGAAACAATGCACGAGTCAGACACGGAGTGTCTAACATGGTAGAATAAACAACCGCTGGACTCTCTTATGTTTGTATCTTTCGGAATCGGCGGCACATTGAAGGTTGACCAAATCACGGAGTTTTCATGGGATCTAGAATTGAGCCAACAACGTTTTATGTGGCTGGTTAAAAAACCAACCGATGCTAGTGCTCTGCAACATCTTTCACCGCGTGTAGAGACGTCAATGCTCCTGAAGCGTTCTTAAACAGAACTCGAGAAAGAGGACTGGTGCCTTATCTTGGGCGCCGCAATTGGAGATGCTCCGCAATGCATCAACAGGTGGACTTTTCTCTCACTGCGGGTGGAATTCAACGCTGGAGAGCATAGCTCATGGCATTCCCATTATCACTTCACCACTTTATGCACAACGCGACTATGCTTGTTGACGTGGTTGGTGTGGCGGTTCAGCAGGGTGTTGAGCCGGGAAAGGCAGTGGTAGGAAGAGAAGAGATTGCGAGGGTGATGAAGTTGGAGATGGAAGGCGATGAAGGAAAGTATTGAGGCGCAGGGTTAAGGAGCTGAAAGAAAGCGCTGCAGTAGCGTTGGATTATGGTGGCTCATTTTCTGAATCGCTTTGTCGAGTTGCCAAAGAATGGGAACCTGATTTTAAAGAAGGCGGCAAGCTACAGAGTAATCGGTTGTGCAGTTTATCATGTGTATGCGTCTAATGGACGAAAGGGTCAAGGGAAGGTACAAAGATGCAAGTGAGTGTACAAAGATGCAAGTGAGTTTACTTCCTTTGTAATTATTAGCAAGTCTTGTGATATAATACCACATGAACAATAGAAATGGCTGATGGAATTACAATGCTCATAACATTGCACGCAAAGTAACAATTACGATCAATAAGCCCCTTCAAATATCAATCTAATCTGTAAAGCATCAGCAATCGATCCTGCGAGACTCAAAACTTCGAAAGGAGCCAATTTGCCTTGGCTTTGACAGTAAGCGGGCAGTAATAAGTTATCCATAAGGAGGCAAAAGCAAAGATCATGATACCCACATAGAAGCACAAAATTTTATCATTTCTATCTCAAATATAAAAGTATTAATCCAATACACAATTTTACAATTCAGCAGGCAGCACATTGCTATGATATGAATCACCAAGCTTGTGTTTGGATTGGAAGTTTGCGTCCCAATAAAACAAAAAATCATCAAGTTTGTGGCAATCAACAAGCTTTAATAATTTTAGGGTTCTAACCCCTGGTTTAATCTCCATCTTATAACATTTCCGAAGAGAACTACATTATCCAAGCACAAAATTCACAGTGATTTTTTATGATATGGGGATATATTTTCACAAAAATACACTACCCTGTTGGGAAATTTTTAGAGTAAGAATTTTGTGTTGCAAAATTAGTGTAGTATTTATATCTACAATTTTTTTCCAGTGGGGAAAGTATCATGTATCATTTGACCCAGGGCAGCCTACAGATCAACCAAGAGAATCATAACAGCAATTCAGAAAATTTACCTTTAGTAGCTCTTACGGGTCTAGGATTCCCATTATCACTAGTCTGAGTATCCCAAGATCAATGATAATAGAAGTTTTCACACACAGCTCTCTCTATAAAGCCATATCAAGGTAGGTAGGTATAATCACAGTCATCAAATAAATCTACATTTAAACAAGATTGGTACAAGTTATATGGCAGTTTCTCTTGTCAGAGAAAAAAGAAGCAAATATAGCTGATGAATTTGTTGTGAAGCTGGAGGCAGCATTTCAACTCAGAATCAGTTTTTTTCTTTTTTCCCACTTGAAAACAGAACTAAAAGTCCCAACTGATTTGAAGCACAGAAATGAGGCAGAGAGTCATACATAAACAACTCTATGCTTGATATAAGTTATATAACAAACTCACATACAAAATAAAATCCCAACACAAAATAATAGAAAACACGAACAGATATTCTGTATCATAATTTAGAAGCACAAATTGGAGGAATTAAAATATGTTTTCCAAATATTAAACAAGAGAAGCATGCCACACCACTTCTTAATTTAAAATTATTTTAAGCAAATCCAATTGTTTAATGCTGTCAGATAATGTTCAAGGCCACTATTGGGAACAATTCTTCTTCTTCTTTTACTTCTTCATTCCCTTTTTGGGGATTTTACACAATTAGCAAACAATCTCCTTCTTCTGCTATATATAAATCCTTCTCAATTAGCCATCCCTTTTGTTATTCCTTCATATTTACAGCAATATAATTAAGAATGTTATCATACAGTACAGGAAAATATATCCTTTTTTCTTTTTTATTTGTTTCCTCTTTAGATGCCCTCTTAGACATATAAATGAATTCATAAAGAAAACCCATATCACATTCAAGGAAGTAAAGCTATACGAAACAAGAGAAATCCAACACAAAATCGAAGTAAGTTTTTCAAACAGAATAAAAAGAGAAACATAGTTTGGTTTAGAGACCTCCAGTTAATGGATTGAAGAGTCTTGAGGTCAAGGTCTTCTCACTCTAAGCAATAGAATAGATGGACTTGCTTCTTCGGCAACACTGCCTTTATTCCTCTCTTCTTCTCCATTCTCTTTGTTCAGTTCTTCTGTACTACAGTGACAAAGAGAGATGTGGCGGAAGGATTTTAGAGACAATGTGTACTTGTACGTGCTTTCAGACCACTCCTGGACTTAAGAATCAACATGTGTTTTCTTCCTTGAAAGAAAATATTTGTGTAAGGTCTCATCGCATGGATCAATTATAATATGCTCGTCATGCATTGGTATCAGCCTCTTAAGTTTGCATTCTGCATTCGCAAATGTTAAATGCTGACATTTAGTACTATAATTATAAATCTTCCCCTTTTCATAATACAAATTACGAAGTTAAACCCTTAATACTAATCCATTGTTTATTGCTTAATTACATTCCACACGATGGCTTGACCAATTGTATAATATACAAGCAATTAAAGTGCTATGGTATGAGATGGTATGAAATTAACCCTATTTATTAATGAGAAAATATTAAGTAAAATGAGCTTATTATGTTGTTAGTATTATTGATATTGTAGTACTATCTACTAAATAAGATAAAAAAGAAAATTTTTAGTAATAAATAAAAAAATTAATAAAAAATTAAACTATTTAATTAATATAATGAGAGAAATTTATGAATTTTTTTATATTAAAAATATTAATGTGACAGCATCATCTTATCTAATTTTTTTTTATTAATTACATACTTAAAATAAAATACATAATAGTTAAGTTATGATTACCTATTCAACTTTTGATTTATGAAAGTATGACTATCCATCCTCAAAGCATGCACCATGCTAATGCTAAGCTTCCTCTCTTATACTTGATCCTTCTTTAATTCCATGCCTTGTTTTTCTAAGTATAAATGTATTAGTTGCATTCTTTAATCTTAATTTAATATAATTGATCGATCTTGTTGTAAGAATAATTTAATTTGTATTAATATATGACTAATGACTCCAATTAATAGGATCTCTAATTAAGTTCATGCGAGCACTCGATGTGCCAACTCCTTAGGGGAGTTGGTTTTGGTCCCTTTAATTCCACTAATGTGGTGGCCTTTTTTCCTTCACTTAACAAAAAGTATTATGGGTTTGATCTCTCACAAAATTAAGTAAATTTTGTATTAAAAAAATGCTAAATTCCCTCAAATTTCATAATTTTTGTACTATAATAAATTTTATGGATTAAATTAATTAACAATGACGGCAATTAAAATGATTTAAGACGAGATATTTTTATGGTAATTTTTTTCTATAGCTTAATAAATATTAATTTGTTTAAGTAGAAAAAAACATTGTTTACAATGACAGTTTACAATTATGAAGTCTAATATCTTAATTTATTAAGTAATATATAATTAAAAATAATTAACATTAAGTTAGAATTTGTTTCCGCAATGAAACATAATAATTTTTAAATGTTATTATTTTTGAAATAAGCAATAAATTTACTTTTTTTTCTTCAAAATTTTAAGTAATGTTGTAGTATTTTAGCAAAATAATTTGCATCTTATGTTATAATTCACATGAAAAATTTTGACTTGTAAATTTTATACTTACAAGTGTATTTTTTAGGTTATTAGATAATGTGACATATTAAAATAAAAATCTCAGTTATTATAGTACCAGGTAATTATACCTGTTAGTACTTCCAGCCATATACATTGCATGATTCAACTAGGGGGGTGTGTATTTGTCATTGATGTATGATATTTGAGATTCATGTAATGTGAAGCCTCATCCATGCTCATGCACTGTGTGCTGCTCCTCTTCCAAACATTATACATGATAGTAGAATAGTATGAAATTAAGAAAAAGACATTGTATTTTCTAGTTTATTAAAACATCTAATGTTTCATGCAGACAATATACATGATAATCAAATGATTGAATGTTCACCAAACTATTAGGTATTAACGATAATTGCATGATTTCAACAGCCAAACCAATGAATTCTCAATAGTAATCCAATTCTGAGATTTCATGGATACATCCCGCAATTAACAATATTGTTATGTCATGTTAATTAAGTCGAAATTCTTGGCTGTAAGAAGAAGAATCTCATAATTGGGCAACTGTCGACTAATTGTGGTCTTAATTATCGTATTTAACTGGAAATGGATTAGCTACGGAAAAATAATGGTTGTGATTATGTGAGAATATGAGATTGGGAGAAGATGCATAGGCCGATGGAAGTCAATATGCATGTTGGAAGTGAAACAAAGTCATTTACCTAAACAGCTGTAATTTTGCTGATAGAATTTGACTGCGGGCCATTTTTAAATTATTAAAAAAAGGTCAAATTTGCAGATGGTATCGGTTATCTAACATGGGATTGGTCCTTCTAGTTAAAAAAATGGAAAATGAATCGAAAATTGAAACCTCCATTAATGAAGTGTGTTCATAGATTTTCATCTCCTGCCCGTTGATATCCCAAAAATTGAGCACAAATTCCGATGCTAAATGAAAATTGTTGAAGAGAGACGTATATAGAGGTTAAAAATTTTCAAACTTTTAAAGACGGTCACCAAGAATCCAACCTAACTATTGCTGCTTTGTAGCTGGCAAAGGAAAGGAAAGAAAAACTGTACGAGAATGTTCGTAGCAATCGCATTTCTGCTTTGAATCAAATGAAAGAATTAACCAGAGAAGGGAAATAATTTGACACTGCAATTAATGCTAGTGGTGTGGTGTCTCTGGTCAACTTCCCCGCAAGACCCCTTTAATGACTCCTATACATATTTTCTGCTTCTCTTCCTCGTCTTTACAAATCCTCTCTCTCTTTATTTCTCTCCCCCTTCTCTCTGACAGTATTTTATCTTCTTTTCTCTTGTGTTAACGTCTTTGAGATAGGAGGAAAAAGCTTGGTACATCGCTAGCCATGGTTTTCCCGACAGTAGTTATCAGGCTTGTTGTAGACTGGCTCCTATACCAGCTTCTTGCTAGTTCATGTTACAGAGCTGCAAGAAAGATGGGAAACCATTGTTACTTTTTTAGGAACCCATATTCTAAATCATCGCAACAGCAACTTCCTTTGTTTCCTAGTGTTAGCAAGTGTGATTTGGAAAATAGAGGGTTGGAAACAGTTGTTTGTGACGTGCATGGTGTCTTGTTAAGATCTCAATCTTTCTTCCCTTTTTTCATGCTGGTTGCTTTTGAAGGTGGCAGCATTTTTAGAGCATTTTTGTTGCTTTCCTCTTGTCTTTTCTTGTGGATTTTGGACTATGAACGTAAATTAAGAGTCATGATTTTCATAACCTTTTGTGGGCTTAAAAAAAAGGATGTGGAGAGCGTGAGTAGAGCTGTTTTGCCTAAGTTTTACCTTGAGAATCTCAACGTCCAGGTCTACGAAGTTTTAGCTTCAGCTGGGTCTAGAGTTGTCTTTACAAGTGTCCCCAGAGTTATAGTAGAAGAATTTCTTAAAGAATATTTAAGAGTTGGTGTTGTAGGAACTGAATTGCACACCTTTGGACAATATTTTACTGGTTTGGTTTCTGGGTCTGGTTTGCTTGTTAAACATCGAGCTCTTATCGACTATTTTGGAGATGACCAAAAGCCTGACATTGCCATCGGAAGTTCAAGTTGCCATGATCAACTCTTCCTCTCCCTTTGCAAGGTATTCTTGGACCGAACTTTCATTAGTTTTCTTCTAGTGATGATTTATTTTGTCAAAGAAGTATTGACCAATTTGGAAAATTTCTCATTTACGGCAAAACAATTATTCATATTTGTTGCCGTTTTAGGTAACCCCTGTACCTAACCAATTAAGTGTATAGACCCAGGCCCTTCCGCGGTGTCGCCTTAATCCTAGGCTATTTGGGTGGTCATTATCACTGCATGTTTTAGTCTACTTACATAATCAAGGGCTAAACCTCCTTTGTTTTACTTCCAACTTTTTCGGTATGTCGGACTCTTACAGCAAGTAAATCCTACAAAAATTCTCCATATTTGCAAGAAAAGGTTTCTTGCTTTAACAAACAAATAGATAATCACCTTCAATTGCAACAAACACATCACTTCTTAAACAACATATTTGTAATTATGCTTTCTAATGTTGTATTTTTCCATTTCTTGAATGTGATTATGACAGGAAGCTTATGTGGTGAGCCAGGAAGACAGTAAGAACAATGCAACTTCGAAAATGCCAAGGAACAAATACCCAAAACCTCTCATATTCCACGATGGAAGGCTAGCATTCTTGCCCACTCCATTAGCAACTCTTTACATGTTCTTGTGGCTTCCACTTGGAATCATTCTTGCATTCTTTAGACTCTTTGTCGGAATCATGCTTCCTTACAAGTTAGCCATCTTTTTGGGCACTTCCAGCGGTATAGGCTTGAAGATTAAAGGCTGCAGCCCTTCATCACCGAATTTAGCTCACAGAAAAGGAGTTCTCTATGTTTGCTCCCACAGAACTCTTCTAGACCCAGTTTTCCTTAGCACATCCTTAGGCAAGCCTTTGACTGCTGTCACATATAGTCTAAGCAAAATGTCAGAAATCATTGCCCCGATTAGAACCGTTAGGTTGACCAGAGATAGAAAACAAGACGGTGAAACCATACAGAAATTGCTCAGTGAGGGTGATTTGGTGGTTTGCCCCGAAGGGACCACATGCAGAGAGCCCTATTTGTTGAGGTTTAGCTCATTATTTGCGGAGTTGGCTGATGAAATAGTTCCTGTAGCAATGAACACACATGTAACCATGTTCTATGGAACAACTGCTAGAGGATTGAAATGCTTGGATCCCATCTTCTTTTTGATGAATCCTAGACCGTGCTACTGCATTCAGATTCTGGGAAAAGTGCCCAAAGAGTTCACTTGCTCAGGAGGAAGACCAAGTTATGAAGTGGCGAATTACATACAAAGACAACTGGCGGATGCTCTGGGATTTGAGTGCACTACATTGACAAGAAGGGATAAGTACTTGATGCTTGCAGGAAACGAAGGAATTGTCCCTGATCAGAGAAAAAAACCTTAGTTTCATTAACAAATTACTAGTTACCACCTACCAGACCCATCTTATGAAATTCTTACCATTTCGATTCTTCTTTCCCGCACTCCCCTCTTTTTTTGACCTTGTCTTCTGCACTAGCTATAATTTTCTCCACCTATATGGATATTTTGTTAGACTTTGCCAGTAGTTGTGATTAATATATCTGGTCATTAAAGTTCCTGTTGCAGAAGAATCATATATATGATTGAGGGCGTTTTGTTGTAGATTATTATATACAAAATTCAACCAAGTGTTTAACATGCAACATCCTGATCATTCCCAACATACGTTCTGTAGTTATTTTGCAGTATGTTCATCAGTCTTTCCAGGATAATCTAAATCCAAGATATAATACAATGGAGCATTGCTTTAAAAATTTCATCTAAAATGATACATACATACATTCGTACATACATATACATACATACATACATATATATATATATATATATATATATATATATATATATATATATATATATAAAAGAATTCATCACTTAACGGTGGTAAAACAAAATCTTTACATGTGTAAATATACTTTTAGAATGTAAAAGTTAATTATGCTGTAGAATTGGTAAAGACATGGCTACGTCTCAAGAAAGTATAAAATTTTATGATATTTGGTCAACGTCTTAAATGTCATAGAAATTGAGTCACCTCCATTATCAATCAGTAAGAGAGGTGGAGTGTTGTCGTGAAGTAGTGATTTCATTCTCTGGTGCACAACCGACGATGATAATGCTTGTAATTCACGGCGGACAAACCCCAACATAAATCACTTTAAATAAAGCTCAATATTCATGCATGTGAGGTGCAAATTTTTTCATACATGTGGATATAATCCTAGGAATAATAGAATGGTTACAGTGTTCAAGATTTGTCTACTATATCTTGAATAACCGGATGATGTTGATGGGGACTGAGTATTAAATATTAATTATTCGATCTTGCTTTCTTACAAGCAATGGTAGCTATGAATTTCCTTACAGGAGAACATAATAGAGATGCGTGCATGGTTGCAATAATCTTACTGCAGTTGCAATGAATGATGCGTTAAATGTGTTGAGTTGTCTGTCATTCCTGTGATAAATATAAATGCATTTCTGCTGCTGAAGACACACCCATTGGTTTTAACAGTGGGTTGTAGGTTTCTAAGTTGTAGTTTACTGTACGAGTGTGATAACATTATTTAATAAATATAAAATTATAAATTAATAAAAAAATTTAAAAAATCACATGATTTAATTTTATTTATTTATTTATAATATAATATTGTATACCAAATTAAAGGAAATTATTCTCGTGACTTAGTCGTTTGCAACATAGAAGAGGTGAAAGTGTTTGCCTGCCAGCGAATCTTTGGCATCGTTGACGATTGTTACGTCAAAGCCCTTTTGATGCTTCGTGGTCTGCCCATAAGGAGATTACTCCGACAAAAATGACCGAAAGAAGCCGGAAAATGATAGGAGTGTTTGAAGATAAAAACCTTGATATTGTCGTCAGCATCGTTGTCTTCTAGGCTGGCAGCGAAGGTGATGTCCGAGGAGGAGGAGTCGACGGTGGCTAAGAGAGGTTGGAAGAGGTGCTTGTCGTTGTCCATGAAGGAGTGTATGTACAAAAAACGCAATAACATCAGGTAGTACAATATATTTATGGTCCAAACATCACAAGCCATGACAAATGCAACAATAATTGAGTGGGTGCCAACGTGAAGAGACAAAGCTTATCGTCGACATGTCCAAATATATTGCAGAACAACAATTATTTGGATAACATAATTGTCCAAATAGGGCTGACAAATTCAGGTCAATTTATAAACGATAATGCAATACAAATATCATATGAAATCAACTAATTAATTCAATTTGATAATAAATTAATATATTTAATAATTATATTGTATTCGTATTACTCGTTTAATAATTTAATTATTTTATATTCAAGAGTCCCAATTTGAAAAAGCCATTTAATATTACTGATTTTTTTTAACAAATTTTGTTTATGTTATTAATTAGTTTTAATGCTTAAATAATTAAAGGTTACGATGAAACTAATGGCAATAATTTAGGAGGATGGTAATGAGAAATTAGTAAGGGTATCATTAGATTACAATTAAGGATGCTAATACAACTTAATTGTTAAGATTAATGATAAATTAGATTTTAGGGTTTTACGAAAATTAAATATTATATTTTTATAATAATATTGAGGACGATATACACTACTATTTTATTTGATATCGGCCGTTAGGAAATGACAAAAGCCCCTTAAATAAAGAGATGGACACGAACAGGATGGCTTATATGTCAGTGATCCTAAGGACACTGCTTCTATTTGTCGTTACTCAGAAATAGCAGGGCTGTCGGAATGTAGTGTTCCTTGTTGGGTTGGACGAATGGGCATTTTCTGTTAAATTTATGGATCATTTACGTTGATTAATTGTTTTTTATCGTTAACAAAACAAGCCCAAAAGTCGAACACAGTTGTTCTGAAATGTTGATGCTTCAAGAAACAACAGACATTTTAGTATGATTTCTAGCTACCTTTACAAAAGATTTTGCTGTGTCTCTCTGTGTCCTGCGGTATCTCTCCATCACTAACTCACTACGGCATTTACATTTCATGAAATGCAAATGCAACCTACAAAATTCAAGTCCCTAGCTAGTCACTCGGCAATTCAGCATATTCAAATCTATGCCTCTGCAAAAAAGTAAAACCAAAAAAGATCCCTTGAAGGTAATTGCATCACTCAAATTTTGATTCGATTCAAAGAGTGAACGCAGCAGCTTGCATATATTTGACCAGCTGAAACATCAGGAAGCATAGCACAGGCAAGAAAATTGGCATGCGACTGAATTTGGCAGCTGCAGCAGATGCAGTGGGGCTGGGAGGACTAGGAACCGCACCATAAACTGTTGCGCCGTCGGAATTTGTTGTGTTTAAGATTGATGAACTCGTGCTGCAAGAATTCCTAGGGCTTGTAAGAATTTGTCTATCGAGTAATGGCGTATAAGAAATAAATGAAGCGAAAAGGGGAATTTACCTGGTGGATGGATACTGACATGTTCCAATACCTAAAATCAGGGCAAAGGTAAATAAGAACGTTCGTTGGGCATAAAAAGCTTCGTACAAAAGAAAAAGTGAAGATACTCACTAGGGTCTGTACTAGTTGTAACAGCAGTTCCTCCAAAATTGCAGCTACTCGGAATCGGATTCTTCTGATAATATTTATTGAAAGCATAAGAAGCATGGTTACGAAGTGTGTTGGGATTGTAACAACTTCCACCGGACTGAATTGCTGAGCAATCAGCACCACCATAGCCACAGGCATAGTCCAAAGCAACTTGTAATGCAGTATGTGATGCGCTTTGGCTAGCAACACACCAGCTTGCTCCGGCAGATACCGGGGCTGTCGTGGTGGCTGGAGTTAGGCTTGGAGTCATAGCTGCAGGCGATGTTGTTTCCGGGGTTGAAGTAGGGTTCATAATTGGAGTTGGTGAAGCGGGAGTGGTAGGGGTTATGGTAGGAATTGTGGTTATTGGTGTGGTAATGTCTCTTCTAGCGGTGGATACAGTAACAGAAGTTAATTGTCGTTGTCTTTTAGCAATTCCTGGCTGTGTAATATTTTCTGATGCTAATTTTGCCCTTGTGACACTTGAACCTAAATTTGAAATCAATGGAAAAAGTTTCAACATAAGAGGAAAAAGGTTGTGTCTAATGTGAAATGGTATTGTGATACATGATTTTTTTTTAATTTTAGAATAATTAACATTTAATCTATAATAATTTTGAAATCCATTAGATGGAAGAAAGAAATATGCTATGGAGATCAAGATCTTTGTCAAACAATTTCAGAATTCAATATCAACCACACAATGGTATTCTTCCATATATCTTTGCGCCATGAGTTGGACTCAATTATGCTGCCTGGCAGAAGGAACGACTTCTCAACTTGAAGAAGAAGACAACAAGGCATGCATTTAATTAAAATGGGGGCTTATGTAGGAAAACAGGTCATATGTAATAATTAAGGACAAAAAGAACACAGAGAAAAAGCAAAAATTGAAACAGTAAGCACCATTGAAAATTTGAAGAACTAGTAGTTAGTAGAACAAACTCTTTAGTAATATGATAAGAATTGTATTTGGAAAAAGAAGAGTCGATTTAGTTTGAAAAAGAGAACAATACCCACATGGGAAAGCAATCAAAATTCTATGTCCAACATGTAAAGTAATCAGACATTGAATCAGAGAATAAGAAACTTTGTCCGAAATTAAAATGACCAAATTCACAGCTTCCTGTTCATGTTTCAAAGAACTGGGTTTTTCTTCTGGGTCATGTCGACACTCTCACATATGGCAAATTTACAAAAATATAACACAAAATTGAGATTGAGCTGGAGAAGAGAAAGCAACTAGCAAGAGTCACCTGAAAAATGGAAGATCAGACAAAATAGTAGGAATAATATTGGAATGAAAACTGCTCCTCCACCCATTTGAGCAGACCATCAAAGCTTCTGTTTTGCAACTTATTCTCTTCTTCTTCTTCTTCTCTTCTTCTTCTTCTTCTTCTTCGTTTCGATCTTGTTCTACTGGCACTCAAGTTCAAAAGAAAGAAAGAGAGAAGCCAAGATATCATATACTAAAGGAAAAAAATATATATGAATGATATTGTGGAAAAAAGAAAACTTAGGTACTCTTTGTAATAGTAGTGTAATATATATAGAGAGAATTGGGAAATATGGAGCGGGGAAGGTGCAAGCAAGAGGAGAAGAGGAGAAAAGAGAAGGGTGTGTGCATAAGGGAGGGAAAAGATTGAAAAGAAGTAAAGGAGAGAACTGTTTTGTAATTTAGGTTTGGTATGGGGACTGGTAAGTAATAATTGTAATAATGGTGCTTATGTCTCCATATATTTGGCCTTGTCTTTTTCTTTATTCATATTTATTTTATTCTTCTCCCTTTTCATAACACCCAATCAAATTATAAATCAAGGTGTATGCATATTCACCAATTGCCCACTTAGTTATATAGTTTTGATTTCATTTTACAACAATTGTAAATTAAAAAAATATAACACTTTAATTTGGTATATATATGTTTAATTATTCTACTTGAAATTCATTATGGGAACAAGAAAATGATTACCTTGGCCAACTAAGAAGAGATTGAAGGAAGAGAATAAGAAAGAAAGAAGAGAAAAGAAAGCAAAGAGGGCAGTGTGTTGTGTGCCTAGACTAGACTAGACTACACTAAATGGTTGCAATCAAGTACTCTTCTGTTTGGGTTTTTATCTGTTTTTATGGTGATTGGGTTCATCTTTTTTCTTTCTTCTTCTTGTTGGGTGGTTGTTTGAAGGTGACTCTTAACATCAACCGGATGCCAATCTCTCTTTCAATTCTGTATTATGCTTTATGAAGCAATCTTGTCAAATTTTTCACTTCAAAATCAAAATGTAGGAGAGAACATAATGATGCTCTCTCCCTTATAGAGAGAATAAATTCATCTCCAATCTCTGTCTCTCTGTCTCTCTCTCTCCTCTTCTAAATCTAGGAAGTAAATAAAATCTAAAATGAGTGACTGTGAAACCGGAATTAGCTGTAAATGTGGACTGTCCAAAATTCTATCATGAATGTGCGCTTTTGACCACCCATACACTATAATTTATACCTAGCCCCCACTCAATTGTGTAATTTATTCCTAGCTCCCACTCAATTTATCAAGTTCCAAAATAAAGGCACTTCTTGCTTGATTGTTGCCTTGTCACCCCCTTTATTATGTACTTGTTTAATTGAGAAAGTATTTGACAGAGACTACAAAGTATACAATTTTCTAATTCCAATCTTTGAGATGTCTACATAATCCCAAAATCACTTTGGACAAATCACTTGTTCATAATCTTATCAATTGGTGGAACATATTTCTTTACATTTGCTTACTATAAGATAAATTCTCAGTAATCAACAAAATTATGCTATATGGTTCTCAACATAATCTCTTCAATTTTCTTGCAAGGATACAAGAACAAAAGCAGGTATGCATGTGACCCTCATCTCAACTAGGCAAAAGCTGAACTCTCCTTGTATAATCTTATCATTAACGATTCATCAGCAAGGAATCTAAAGAGTGGCAAGCATCTTAAACTCTTTTTCTGGCAACATCCAAATTGTTTAAATTCTTGTTTTGGTTGTAGAGAAACCAAAGGAAAAGGTGAAGAAGGAAGAATATGATCTTTATCCTTTTCCTCATGAATTTATGGCAATAACAGCAATTCACAGAAAGTTATTATTGTCTCGTATAGTCAATTAAAATATCCAATACTGCTGCTGTTAAGTGACTTTCCCTGAATGCTTTTGCAATCCTGTTTTCTGCCCGCTAAGGGATAACAAACAGAGAAAACAAGAACCATAGAAAAACAAAAAATGGCAGCTTGTTTTTTGTCACAAATTCTATCGTCCACTTCCATTTCCAAGTTGATTTCGGATCAATCTTACCTCTCTATGCTAGACAAACGATGCACGTCCATGAAAGATCTGCAAAAAATCCATGCCCATCTCATCAAAACTGGCCTGGTAAATGACCCCGTTGCCGCTAGCCGTGTATTGGCCTTCTGCGCTTCCCCAGCCGGCGACATGAACTATGCTTACTTAGTCTTTAGACATATCCAGAATCCAAATCTCTTTATTTGGAATACTATAATTAGAGGCTTCTCCCAGAGTTCATCTCCTCAAAATGCAATATTTCTGTTCATTGATATGTTGGTTGATTCATGTGTACAGCCACAGAGTTTAACTTATCCTTCAGTTTTTAAGGCATATGCTCAGCTTGGTTTAGCCCGTGACGGTGCTCAGCTTCATGGTAGAGTTATAAAACAAGGTCTTGAATTTGATCGGTTCATACATAACACTATCATTTACATGTACGCGAACTGTGGATTTTTGAGTGAAGCAAGACAGGTGTTCGATGAAGATATGGAATTTGATGTTGTTGCTTGGAATTCAATGATTATAGGCATGGCCAAATGCGATGAAATTGATGACTCTAGAAGGCTGTTTGATAAAATGGTGTCGAGGAATACGGTTTCATGGAATTCTATGATTAGTGGGTATGTCAGGAATGGCAAGTTTAAGGAATCGTTGGATCTTTTTCGCGAAATGCAAGAGCAGAAGATTAAGCCTAGTGAGTTTACAATGGTGAGCTTGTTAAATGCTTGTGCTAAATTGGGAGCAATTAGACAAGGGGAATGGATTCATAAATTTTTAAGCAGGAATTGCTTTGAGTTGAATACCATCGTTGCTACTGCAATTATAGACATGTATTGCAAGTGTGGTAATCCTGAAAAGGCTATCCAAGTGTTTAAGACTGTCACCAAGAAAGGATTATCATGTTGGAATTCCATGATTTTAGGCCTAGCTATGAATGGTCATGAGAATGAAGCAATACAGTTATTCTCCGAGCTTGAATCTTCGAATCTTAAACCGGATTACATTAGTTTCATCGGTGTACTAACAGCTTGCAATCACTCAGGCACGGTGAGTAAAGCCAAGGATTATTTCACACTGATGATGGAAACATACAACATTAAGCCATCCGTAAAACATTACAGTTGTATGGTTGATGCGCTAGGCAGAGCTGGACTACTTGAAGAGGCAGAACAGCTAATAAGAAATATGCCTTCAGAACCAGATGCTATAATATGGGGGTCTTTACTCTCAGCTTGCAGAAAGCACAGTTACATGGAGATGGCTAAACAAGCAGCAAAGCGTATAGTTGATTTGGATAAAAAAGAAAGCTGTAGTTATGTACTTATGTCTAATCTTTATGCTGCTTCCCATCGATTTGAGGAAGCAATGGAGGTGAGGCTTTTGATGAAGGAAAAGAAGATAGAGAAAGAACCAGGGTGTAGTTTGATAGAAATTGATGGCGAAGTTCATGAGTTTATAGCTGGTGGAAGACTGCATCCAAAAGCTCGAGAGATTTACCTTTTATTGAATAACTTGGAACTGTTATTACAAGATATGAGATCACATATAGGAATTCTTTAGCTTTTGTAATCCTGAATTCCAAAGAAATGTTTGTGCTATGGAGTTGTTACATATAATCTACTCAATGGAAGTTACAAGAACTAAAATAATAAGTAATGCTTAATGGAAGCTTAACAGTAGTAATGAGATGACACAAAGGCATTGGTGCTAACTAGATAATTAGCTTTTTGACATGGTTTTCCCTGGAACCCAAGAGTAGACCTCTGGAGGTGGCATAGGACCATTAGTAAGCAGGTTTGGCGGTAGCATTCCATATAAATCCGAGATATCGAGGTGGTGTTGACGACCATTTTGGTAATGCTGGTTCTGCATGGCTGCAGCAACTTCATCATCATCTAACGGAAGACGATCAAAAGTAGCGTTCATGAAAGATGCAGCCACGATCACAACAGGGCCTGAAGCAATCAGTGCACCAACCACTACCCCACCCACAACCTGTCCCTGAGCTCCTGCCATGTAAATTGTTAGCCCTGTGATTCCCGGAGGAGCTGGCGGAGGCAGGATTGATCCCAGGAGTGATAGAATCTCAAATCGGCCGTGAAGGGTCACAATTGCCCCGGATGAGGCTGGTTGGCGCAATGTAACGTTTGTTACACAACCACTTCCGCTTAGTATGCATATCCCGCGTTGCTTCCTTCTTGCGAAGTCAGCTAAGCTCTCACTCACATCACAGCCCGAGCTCACCTCCATTGCATGTGCCCGAAGAGCATTGGCGCTGTCTCGGGTGACGATGATGGGTGGCTTTGGCTTGTTCTTTGAGCCAGCTGGCCTACCACGAGGCCGCCTCATGTTATCCCCGTCAGCAGCAGAAACTGGTGGCACCGCCTTGGCTATTATGGGAGGCACAAGTATAGCATCCATACCTGATCTCTGATGACTACCTTTATCTGGTTCTTGGTTTCGATCAACAGCAGCTTTGGTTACAGCTGAAGGTACAATCAGATCAGTGCCCCCACCCATGCTTGCAAGTTCACTTCCTTCGCTCAAAATGACATGATCTTCACAAAATTTGTGCACATTAGGTGAGTTTAAGTAGTGGAATTCAACCAATAAATTTATCTTGTGAACAGAAAAGAATGATTGCAATTAGGAGACGGTTAAGTGAGACCAAACTTATAATTAATGATTCAATATATTCATACCACAGCCTACCTTCCAACTGATCATTCATGTCAATTGCCTCCTCCAACAGATACACAAAAATATTCTGCTAATTTTACAGAGGGCAGAATACCACCCTTGTTTAACTTATAATTCCTGTATTATGTCTCCACAGTTTATGACAGAAAAGGCTCAAATTCCTGAAGTTGCAATGCCTAAATTTTAAACCATCGATCAGAAGAGTCGAATTCAATTGCTATATTTTCCCAGTACCCATGCAAGAAAAGTAATAATGATTTAATCATAGCAAATGCTTCTAAATTTTGAGCCCAAGATTAGGTTACAGAACACAGCTGGATCAGCTTTACTATATGGTTCTTTGTCCTACTAATCCTGTCTGAAAGCTTTTCCCCGCACTGTAAGAAAATTGAATAAGCAGGGCTACCTCTATAAAATGAGAAAGTATGCCCCAACACAAAATTTATATAAAATACAATGTTGAGGCAGAGAGTAAAACCGGTCGAATTCTATTAGAGGTATGTACAACTGGACATCACAACACTTAAAAATTCAACACAATCTTCTTTTTAACTCTTAAAAACACCCTAACCTGCAGCTTTCAGAAAACAATGAAGGCAAATTGGGCCGTTAGTAGCTGTGCTGCCACATCTGGCATAATTGCCAAGAAGCCATGCCCTAAGAATCAGTCAGAATAAAATCACCAAGGTCTTCCCGATGATGATCATGTGATCCCTGCAGAAATATACGTATTTGGGAACCCTAGAGCTTCATAATGCTGAGAAGCCTGCTGATCATGTTGATATCGTGCACGATGCTGATTCTGTCCAAGCAAGCTATGATATGCACTGGTGGAAGGCATTGCCATCGTCTCTGGACCAACTCCAAAATCCCATACAGAAGAGCAATTATTCTAGTACCACAGAAAAACAAATAGCAGACCGGAGATAAGTTAAAAGGAGAAGAAAAGTTAACAGTTTATAATTGCTGGGGTTTAAGCTCCAATATGACAAAAAATTAAAGAAAAATTAGATTCAGATTGAAAGCCATTATCTGGATGTCAAGATTAAGTCCCTTTCAATATCCAAAATTATGCATTTCAATGATAAAGCACACCCATGACTACCACCATCACAACAAGTACATATAAAAAGGGAAACAAGTAGTTAATACTTTTACCAGTTGATGCAGGGTAAAACTATTTCCATCTGGATAGTAAGAGTGCAGACTATCATAACCAACTGCATTGCTCATAAGGGAGGTGGACAGGTTACGTGGAAAGCTTCCAGGAATCTTAGCAGAACTCCTGACAAAATTTCCAGACGCAGAAGGTCTACTATTGGATGGAGGCAAGCCACCTAAAGAGGCACTGTTTCTATACTCCAGAAGATTGTAGTTCATGCCTGCCAGAGAATCATGGAACCTACTGTTCTCTGAATACGCTTGCCACAAAGCAGATGGAACATTTGATTGGCTCTGCGCCATGGTGGGATAAGCAATCACATTGGCTAATTCGCCAAAAGGACGTGTGGCTTGAGAGTAAGAATGCAATTGATGGTGCTGGGGAATTACAGTTATGTTGGCCATGTTAGAACCAGGTAGCACATGTGGAGATAGCTGAGGTAAAGAGGAGAAGCCGGAATTCAAATCCTGCACAAATACAATTTCATGAATACAACAATGATTTTTGAAGTCTACTTTCTGCAGGTCTAATTGTACAGAAAAAGATGGGCCAAGCTTTGGATGGTGAACACCGAAGTGTCATAAGGAATGGATGACATCATAATCATGTTAATGGCTTTAGGGAAGAAGAGGAGTTTAATCTCGTCTCAGATCAACAAATAGGAAAATTCAAAATAGTGCAATAGCAGAAGATATCCACCCAAATAACATAACTCTATGATCCAAACCCTTAATTCCAATTTCGATGGTTCGATCTTCTATATACAATCATAAGCAAAAGATGATAAGGTTATTATGATTAAGGCTGGCAATTTATAACACAACTTATCGAACAAATATGAAAACAAAACAAAATTGGTAAATATGAATTAAATGATTATAAAATAAATAACACAATACGACATGACTAATAATCGGATCGGATTTAAGTTTATAATTTATGACACGTAAATCATTTATGACATGATTAACTAATTAACTATATTGTATTAATTTATCAAATAATTTTATATTGTTTATATTCTTAATAAAATATAGTTATTTATCACGTTTTAAAAGGTATTTAGTTATTGTACCATAATGGGTGATACAATTACAGCATGTTTAACTGTTTAAAAACCATATCATATTAAGGTTTTTAATTCTTAATACAATTATTAAATAGGTCAAACTTAGGTTGACCTCTATTTGACACGATAGAAATATGAATCGCGAATCCATATTACCACTCCTAATTATGTTCTAAATCCAAACTCAAAATTTCACCTTCTTAAAGATTTAAATTTTAAACATCAAAAAATGAAGTTAAAGAAGTTACAATTGTCATGCTTATTAAGACTAGACGACCATTTTAATGTATACCTCTGGCATGGGAATATTATGATCATTTACAGATGAGACAGCAAAGGCATTTCCTGGGGGCATTGATTGTGTTGCAAAAAATGGTGAGAGATCTCTCATTCTAAAGGACTGATGATGCAATGCCAATAAATCACTTGTTGTAGATGCCATATGCTGTGAAATAACACACACAGTAAATACCAATGCTTAAACATGTCACACAAGTTCAAAATCATGAAAAACATGACGGTGACACAGCTGTAAATAGACAATTGATTGCACAAATAGGAAACCATTGGCGTAAATAGCCAACAGAAAGAAGGCAAGCATGGCAAAAACAAGTATGGTTGCAGTACTGATAAAAATAGCATAAAGTTTATCAATAGCCGATAATGAAGTTGGTGAAGAGTTATCTACTAAAAAGTATGGTGGCTGTGAAGTTAACATCAATGGTAGTTAACCTTGATGGTAAACAATGAAATTGCAATGTTATCATGCTTTATGAAATTGCATAGTTATTACCCTTTCACTTGCAACAGAAGAAAGATTCCTCACATTTTGGTCTACCACAAATGAGATGTTGGAGCCAGATTGCTGAATATTATGGATGCTTGAATCTGGTAATGACAAAGGGGAAGTATATTGATGCCCATGTGTTGTTTCAGGAAGACCTTGCTTCATCAGCTCTGGCTGTGAAGATACAGGTGGGTCATAATTCCTAGCATCTGTAGTCACTTTCTCAGTATCATGCCTAAAACCACAATGATCATCATCACAATCTTCTGAATTTCTGCACAGAAAGGAAAAAGATCTTATGGACCAATATCAACAAAAAGGCATGTATTGGTGCAAAGCCAAAATTATTCATGCCTGAAGCTAGGGTGCACAGCAGATGAACAATATGCCGCTGAGATCTCCAAATTGCTTTCTGTCAGATTAGATGCCACTGCCATGGGAGAAGCAGAAGAAACTCCAGAATTATAGGTACCAAAACTCAAATGCGAGCAATCAGCAGCAAATGCTTGCAAATGATTGGGAAGCACCACTCCACCACGATCCTCTGCTGGGAACATCACTGCCTCCTCTTTCCCGATACTTAGCTGCTGCAAATTTGCCATAGCTGATGACACTGATATGGCATCATCAATAAAAGATGCAGAACTGTTTGGGAAAGGCAAATTTGGCACATTGCCTATTCCTGAAATTTAAGAAACAAGGAAATCCCAAAAATTAAGGATTGTATTATGGGAAGATAAGAAACTACTTCCTGTGCAAGAGAGTTACTCATATACTACTCAGTTTGAACTAATTGTTTGGCATGAATAAGATCATTTTACAAGAAAAGCATTAAAAAACAACTGTTGTATGTCATTATTTGCCTCCAACTTAATAATATATATAAAATAAGAAAACGACCAAAATACTCTCCAAGAGAAATAACACCCAAACCTTACCGCAAATTTACACGGCAAAGCATCCAAAACACAGATTCAAAATGAATTAAGTTTTATTGACAGAGTCTGAGTTTGAATTGGTTTGCGAATAAATTGACAAAACATACTCCTTAGAAAGGTTAGTTTGGCAGGTCAAATGGAAACTAAATTGAATAAAGCATAATTCCTAGGTCAACGTAATAGATCTTTATGCAGTCAATACCTCAATATCACTAAGAAATGAATACATTTGATGCACAAAAGAATTCACCAATGACTGAAATGGCAACAAACAAGAATCAGTAGTTGAATGATACATAACCATGTTTCTATTTTTATTCTAACAGGTGAATCTTCCCCATTCTGTAGCTTTCTTCAAAAAAGTTGAAAATCTAACATATCTCTCCCATCCTTTCTCCACTCTTTGATTGTTGAAGACAGAAATACAGGTATTTTGGCCAAGATAGATCTTGATCCTACAGCATTTTTCCTTTCAAGTTAATTGAAGGTCAACAAATACCAAAATTGGCACAGATCTCTCAAACACATGAAAAATGTGAGGATAGAATGGTTCAAAAACTAAAGAGAAATCTTTTCTCAACTTCTATTTCAAATTTAGGGCATTAGACATCAAGACCTATCTAAACTATTTTCGTATAGAAGGACAAGGATAATGCTCAATGAGAACCAGTAATAATATGAAAATATATATATATATATAGCTTGCACATCAAGAAATTGAAAAGGAGGGACTATGGATCAACTGACAGAATAATCTGTTGAAAATAAAAGATTAAGCACAGAATAACATCACATGCAGAATAACATCTATCACATATAAATGTATACTTTGGATGCAAATATAAATGTAGGTCACGAAACCAACATCAAACGAATTTAAATGCAGTCTTATTGACATTCCAAAATCATTACAAGGACACAAGGTTAAAGGTAAAAATAATAACAACAATATGAGAATATAAATATATATGGAAAATTAGCATTCTAAAATGGACAATATAATTTATTATGATTCATCATTGGTACGGCATCAATATTAGTACCACAATAGTTTTCCATAGGATTATATGATACGAACAAATGACAAACCAAAATCAACCTGAGAACATAAGAAATTACCTTCCTGAAGCTTAAACACTTTCCATGAGCATCACAGTAACTTGTCTCCTTAAGTAAATCATCATTAGCTGCTCTTCCAGCATCATCAGCAACAATCTATCTACTAGATGCTGAAGCAGATCCATTGTTGTCAGAACTTTCATTCTGTCCACCCAAATCCCTGTCTGGTATTTGAACGTCATCTGATTGGGAATACCTAAAAAATTCAGCTCTATCACTACGTAACCAATTATGATTAGAGTACACCTCAGCATCCAAGGCAGCAGAGGCATCTATGACCAATGATCCGGTGGCAGCAGGTAAATGCTCAGTCACAGGCCATTCACCATCAATATCATGCTGACTATCAGTCATGCCAGGCCCACGAATCATCTCTGAAAAACTAGAAGGGTGTGAAGAGTATGGGTCTTGATGCAGTTCCGACTCTGGAGATGACAAAACTGGTGGAGATTTCATGTGGTGGTGAGATGAGTTTGATAAAACTGCAGGTCGATTTGTGCAAGGTATTTCACTTGACATTTGCAAGCCTTTGATCTGTGGCCCATCCTTTCTCACAATATCAACCATAGAGACATTGCCTTTGGAAACCCCTGGCAATGTAAGCTGAAGTCCTGGATACAATTGCACAGATGGAAAGATGGTATCACCCATTCCTATTAACTGTTTTCTATTATCAGCATTCAAAAATTCTCTGCAAAAGAATTTTGAAGCACTTAAATAATATAATCAGACATTTGATCAGAATACGAGATGAAACAGAGTTAAATTTGCTTGATATAGCAAACAATAAAATGAGTGACAGTGAGAGGGAAAAACATAATATACTTGTTCAGATACATAAAAGTCCAATTTGATACTGAATCCTTTTCTTTTCTTACTCCAACTCAATTGAAGCATAAAGCAGTCAACTTCCTGAACAACAGAGTGATCAATTCCAATTACTCTGAACAAAATACAGCATATGACACTAAAGTTATGTAACCCCCAGTAGCAAAAACATATTTGTAGGACAACATGATTCTCGCTCCCAAAATCACCCACAAACAGGTCCCTATTTTGTCCTGAAAAACCTCTGCCCTATGGTTAATCAGGAATTTATCCAGGGTTCCAAAACTTGAAGGCTTAAACCGCTTTTAAGAAGCACAAAGACATTCACCCCTCCTCTTCCCAAAACCATGTCATTACAAAATATCATTCTTCCACTTTTCAGGGAGCCGATATGCTTTAGAGTCAATACATTTATGCAGCAAAATCACAACAAGATCTCTCAGACAAAACATTTTCTGAATGTGAGTTTTTTGCAAAAACTGGTAGCAAAAAAAATAGCATATGTAATGTTAGTGCACATGCATGTGTAGCGTCTCCACAGTATTCAAAATGCTCATCACAGAAAATACACACTATCCAAAAATGATGTCTATGGATAGGATGGGCAAAAAGTCCAGAATCATAAGTCTTAAAAAGAATGTTATACATGCAAAAAGGATGAGCAGCTGGCATAAAACAATAACAGTTAGAATTAAGCTACTGATAACATTCCCGAGTTATTCCACTCAAGATGCTTCCTACTAATATTAGTCTCAATTTAGAAAATACACTCACTTCATTACCAAGGAAGGATTTGATATCAAAAACCTAATTAAATATTTTTCCTGTCAGATGATATATATCCTTTTAGAACTAACCTGTGAGCGGAAGGCAGCTCATTTACAACCTTTCCAATTGCACGATCCATATAAGAAGATTGTGAGGATATTGATGGAGCAGCAGAAACCATCTCTCTGTTGTATGCAGTCTTACCAAGCTCTGCAACGAGAAACACAAGTTCACACGGCAAGAACATGCAATATTGTTGCATGCATCATTGAAGATTTTGACATTGAACGGCAAGAAGAATGCACCGTTATAGTTGTTTCCTGCAGAACCAGTTTGTCCAGCAGTATGTTCACTACCAAATCTAACTCCCCGATTAGCAGTTCCACTGTTACATAGAGCCTTTGATTCTTTTGTCTCCTTCATCTGAAAAGATCAACTTAAAAATGTAAAATATGAAAGAATGAAAGATAACAGAGGCCTGAAACAAATTCCTCCATGTTAAATCATACAAAGAATAAACAGAAAGCCAAAAACCTACACGAGTGAAATTAAACTAAGCATATTGACATAAATTACCTCTTTTCTTCTATCACGTTTGTTCTTCACTGGCTTAAATGAATCTACAAAATTTACAATTTGGTGTTTAACAATAACATATTCAGATTCATGGAATAAAGACAAGTAAAAAAATTTGATAAAGAATATAAGAACGAAAAAAGATGAACAATTTGATAAAGCTCAACGAATGCTCAAAATTAACCGCTTTACACATGAACAAACAACTAATTGAATTGTATTTGAATATATTTCTTTAATAAAAAGATACACACCTTATCCAATAAAAAAAGATTAAGAACAGACACAGAAAAGTATACTACGTAATTTCAAAATAAAAAACGGCGAGGAGAAGCACCGAGAGTAAGAAATAAAATTTCAACAAGAATCTCCAAGTTTTCACAGTATCCAAACAAAATGCAGCAGAAAAAGCGAAGAGAATTCTTTTCATTTCACGTTTATTACCTTCGTTGCCTCTATCCCTTATAACTTTCTGTATTGAATGAAAATTAAAGAAATGCAAATACAAAAAAAAGACCTTGAGATGGGAGACGTTGAACGGCTTCATTAGGGTCCATGTTAGACTCCATTAGAACGGCATAGATCTGGCTATCCGTACAGTTCTCGACTATCTCCCTCAAATGCTGCACTGTCTTCTTAACTGCCGCCGGCATCTGCGGCTCTCCACTCGGCACATTGCTATCACACTTGCTGTCATTCCCCATGCTAACTCTCTATTCTCTGTCCGTCTGTCTTGCAGCTCGCTCGCTTCCTCCCCTTGCTGCTCTTTCGGATTAGCCGACCAATCAAAGCGAATGAACGAACGAGACAAAACATATGAAACCCGCGCAAGCAAAATCTCTTTGGACCAAGCAGTATTACCATGTATATCACCGTGTCTTACTATTTGTCAGCGGCAAGTCAGTTAAAATATGCCACGTGTATCAATCAAAACGTCGTACACCGTTGATCACCAAGGAGAAATTTTGGACGGTTGAAGATTCTAGAATGAAAAAATATTAGAGTAGACCTAAATTTTTTAAATCACCTGCACCTTGTGCCCTAATAAACGATGCATTCATTCCTTATCAACCACGAAATGTTTTCGAGTTGTCAGCTGCATCTCAGAAATTTGCTATCTGCCCACGACATGAATATGTAATCAATGTTATAGGAAACGCTCATGTGCTGCGACCTCGCCGCCCACCATTCATTCAATATCTTATCTTCATCACCACAAATATGCACTAGTCTTTTTAGCAGTCATATTAAACACGATCATACTTAGTCTATTCATTTAACTAATTATTATTATTTTTAATTATTCAAAACGTTGAATTCTAAGATCTATTAGACAAAGGTTTTTTTGATTCAACTTTCAATCTAGTAGATAGCTTAGACGCATCTTTTTTCTTGAGTTAGACGGCTCTTAGTTAATGTGTTACATATATATTTGCTACTTACTTGACAGAATTATCAATCGATCCAAGAAAGTTGTAGATGATATATTTCTGGAAAAAAGTGTAGGCTAGTTAGCCTGCGCGAGTGCCGACAATACCAATAATGGGTCATTTGTCAACTTTCTTGTTAACTTGCAACATACATATGACTGTTAGATGAATCAACGACCCATCAAAGCCAAACTTGCATACATCAACTGCCATTGACTAGCAGTTTTATTACTTCGGCATTATTTTTCTCCAGGGAAAACCAAAATGTCTCCAGAACGCTACCCAGACCAGATTGTCACTTTAGCTCATCCCATGAAGAATCAATAATATGGATGAACCTTTTCTCTGCAAAACAAGTTTAACAGAAGAAGGAACCAGCAAAACATCATCAAAAAAAAGAGAATTCCCATCTGGGTATCTTGATCTTGGCCCTTCCCGGCGCCAATCTACTGCCCATCTTCTCACAAACGATGTCATTATTCCGATCATCACAACACCAAAGACTCCATCTTATGTAAACCTCATTGCCAATTTGAACAAGCAGAGAAAACTCACTTGCCGTTCCCACTCTGCTCCTTCTCTCTTCACTCAGGTTAAGGAACAATTTTCAGATTCATTAGACCCAAGACCACCTCCAAAATCAACTCCTTTGATCGTTCAGCAGGCATTCATTGGTTTGGTTTTGTATATAATTGCTGGTATTGTTATATACATGACCAGTGGAAGCTTCAAAGGAACTACTACTTTCAAGCCTATAGATGCTTTGTATTTCATTGTAGTTACTCTCTGTACAATTGGCTTTGGTGATATTGTTCCAGACACAACGTTTACTAAGCTTTTCATTTGTGTTTTTATATTGGTTGGATTTGGTTTCATTGATATTCTGCTAAACGGGTTGGTCACATACATTTGTGATAGGCAAGAAGCAGTTTTGTTAAGCACTATGGATGAGAATCGTTTAAACACAATGGTGAGAACATATGTGATAGATAAAGAAAAAGGGAGAATGAGAATAAGAATCAAAGTTTGCTTGGCTTTGGGGGTTGTGATTGGTTGTATTGCTGTAGGGACAATTGCTGTGCATTTTATTGAGAATTTGAGCTGGGTTGATAGTTTTTATCTCTCTGTTACTTCTGTAACAACCGTTGGGTATGGGGACTATGCTTTTACTACTCTTACAGGGAGGTGTTTTGCAATTGTTTGGTTGCTGCTAAGTACATTGGCTGTTGCCAGAGCTTTTCTGTATTTAACTGAGCTAAGGATTGATAAGAGAAGTCGGAGAATTGCAAAATGGGTTCTTCACAAGAAGATGACTTTGGGGGATTTAGTAGCAGCAGATCTTGATAATGATGGTTCCATCAGGTATTTGTATTATCTTCTCTAGATTCAAAGTTATATTTACAAAGATTAATCGGAATCTTAAAAACATCTCAGCAAGACTTTCTTAACTTTATTTCCCAACCAGACACCTGGTTTCAGTTGATAGAATACTTAACAGGTGCAGAAAACTTACCAATCTAGCTCCAAATGATATTCTTATACAAGGCAGAATCAGTCCATCTGCATTAGAAGAAAAATACATAGATACCAGCAGAATGTAACCTTGCAATGAAAGTCCTGTAACTTCAATAGATTGAAAAAATAGAATACCAAATCATACTATAAGATAAAAGTTAGGACTTATGTTAGGAGATCATGAGAGAAAGTAAACAGGCTATTTTTACGCATCACACTATTTGATTAACAACAAAGTGCCTTCACAGAAAGTAGATGGAGAAGTTCAGGGGATGTCAATATCTTTTTGACATCAAATGCAAAGACTCGATAGAAAGTAAAGCAGTATCTTGTGAAAAGAAACAGTTCTGAGTAAAATTTCAGTGGATATGTTTATTGCTTGGCAATCCTGGTGGTGTGGGAAAATGATATTTCATTAGTCGTAGGATTCTATGAAAAGATGATTGAGATCTTGATACAACAATCATGAATAATGAAGTGATTTTTCATGTTCAAGAGGCCCCAACACTGACAGATAGAGTAACATATGTTCGAAAGAACAGGTGCATCATGCAAGCCTAACATATGTTTCTATTAGGATATTTCTTGCAGTTTTTCTAGATGAGTTCATTCTTCATATGATAAAAATTTATTATCAGTTATTCACCTTTTTCTATTCCTCAACTGGCTTTGTCAACTTTCTATATTAGCTCAGTTTTTCTGTAGATATAACTACATAACTATCTAGTCGATTTCTTTCATGCTTGCAGTAAATCAGAATTTGTCATATACAAGCTCAAGGAGATGGGAATGATTGCAGAGAAAGATATTCTACAGGTCTGCAAACAATTTGATTCGTTAGACAATAGCAAATGTGGCAAGATTACAGTTGCCAACCTTATGGACAGTGACTGATTCAAACTATGTTCCCTATTTGGAATTAGAAAATTGCTGAATGTACAGAATCATAAATCAAGGAAGCACTAGATGATCATTATTTTATTTTGCATACATCTGCTACAGAATGTATATCCCATATGTAAGAATCTCCAAATTTTTTTAGAGAAGCGTTTACAAGACGATTTTTTCTTTTTTGGTCATATCAACTTTAAGTCACTTTTCCGATCCTTCCAGACCTCTGGTTTCATGAAAACATATTTTTATACAAGATAGAGTTGATGTTTCATAAGCTTGGATTTCTCAAAACAAAACATAAGAAACAGCAAAACAACTTGCACTATGTATTTTGAACTTTCAAATAGAAACTATCATGCACTTCTCAAATGCCTTAGAAACATAGCTGGCAGCTACACTCACCAATGGTTTCTTCATTTTAACTGCAAGATGAGATGTACAACAATCATGTTGACAGGTTATTCTGCTAAATGTCAGCCGCTGACAACTTTGCATTGAGTCCCAGCAACTCATTCCAAGGCTTTTGCATTAACAATGCCCTCAGAATTTCCTGGCAACCACAAAGATCAATATCAAAGAAAAGAAACTGTATGTGAAAATCACAAAAGAAAAATCAAATAAAAGAAAAAGTTTCAAACACTGAAAAGAGTTACCAAATGTTCCTGGTACAACCTAAGGTAATCTTTTTGCCTTTAATCACAAGTCTGAAATCCAATATAATCCTATCTGCAAATTCGACTTCTAATCATGCATCTGGTTAGCTACTGCATACAAAATTGGTGAATTTACTATGTAGATTTGCAACATAACAATTGTTTTTACATTGTTGCAAGCTTTGGCAAATGGTACACAATAACAACTACAGCTTTGAACATTTCACTATTCTCAATGGCTAACATCTGTAAGGCTAAGTGGAATAAAATGCAGAAGTTAGTAACTTTTCCTGGCAGTTAGAAACCCAATAATATGGTTATTTAAGAGTGTAAAGTAATCTTTCCAAGAAGAAAGGCCACATGACCTTAATTCTCATTTAAGCCAGTCAAGCTAAGGATGCCTAGGGAAATCACTTTGCAGTTTGCTTCATAGGTTACGTCTTTGTTATTGCTTGATAGAAGGGAAACAATTATAACTAGATCTGTGTACAACGCTCATTAACACTGCCTATAAACGAATGATCCTAGGAACCTTCTGAAATGTAAAGAATGCAGTTATCCAGCCAGTGAAACAAAAAAAGAAAAAAGAAAAAAATGTATTTGTAAATCAGCACCACGTGAACTAGTAAGGGCAATAGTTCAGATAAACCATGAATTGTAAGTCATGGTAAAACTTAAATCATTTAACATTATCACAAGGAAATGAAGTTATTGAAAGAACACAACATTAGAAATCTTCATTATGTAACATCTAAACTCCGGCTATCCCAAGTATTCAATGTAACATCTGCAATATACATGTTTAATTATTACTGTTTAAAATTCCTCGGGCATGAAGCACTGCATGTATTACATAACATGTCCAAAATAGGTTGTTCACTTACTCTGAAACACCCATGCACTATACAGATGCATATCATGAAATTAACATTGGTTAGAAATAACACTGTATTAAATATCTTGGATAAATATTTGACTCTCTGAAGCTAGTTGAACACAACATGTCCATTGTCATAATATCATTATTAATTGCCTGATGAAACGCAGGCTGAACATTATGCAAGGATAAATTGTGAATGAAAGCCTAAGATTCCACATACGGTCATTTTCAAGCTTCCACATTATGTGGCCAATCTCTCATTTTAACAAACTTCAACAACAGAAGAAGACAGAAGTCTGTCATTCTACTGCATATTGAATATGTAATAACAGTGCTTCTCTATTTTGTTAGAAAATGACTCCTGCTGAAACTCAGTCACTGTTTGGAGGTAGAATTATCAGTTTTTGCTTTGGATTAAAGAAGCAATGTATTAATTCATGTAAATACCTAGTCCTCAACTGAAGTGGAATAACTAAGTATGTTAAAACAAAGCTTTAACTAATCTCCGCCATTGTCTGCATGAAACTTGCAATTCTGTGAACAGAACAACAAAAAGTGTCACATCTCTAAGCTATGGTCTTAATTGTTCCACAGTATTAACAAGTATGAAAAAGGCACTTGCCTCCCTCTAAGGCCATGAACAGTCTCAAGAAGTTCCATTGCTTGCTGCACCTTTACATTTTCTGGCTTCTCCTTGCTATTGAGTATTAGAGTTGAGACATTTAAAATGGTGACAAGTTCTGCTTCAATATTGTTAAGCTGTTGATCTAGATGTTCCAAGAAGCCGTAAAAAGAGGATATTCCCCTCAAGCTACTGATTGTGTAATCTTCAGCATTAATGTTCACACTAGCGTATCCCTGACAGTCCTCCATCTCCCGATCAACAAGTGAAATTGCTTGATTATCAGCTGAAAACTGCAAAACTTGGTTGCAAGTAGTACCAGGTTTTGAGCTATCAGGGTTGGAATCTTTATCCTCAAGTTGCTCTTCTTCAACTTTCTGCTTTGGCAATACAATTCGAACTAGTCTGGAAGGATCTTCTGTGTCAACTTCAAGATCCAAAGCAACCTTCCCTATCAGTTGTGTTTCTTTTACAGATATTGCCTGAAACCAAAATAGATTTCTGCTCATGACATAAAGTGGAATCTTATGTTTTTATTGAGACTACTAAAATAAAAATAGATCGAAATAAAAAGAATGGTTCAAGGGGAAGAGCACATTCACAGTGGCTAAAATTAACCTTAACATGTTTTTTGTTTCCTGATAAGAATCCTAGTCTAAATCTATAATTACAACCATCCAATGGCCATTTCTGGCCATAAAAATGATAGACTTCTATTGGATGCTTTGCTGTTTAACAATGGAAGAGGAAACTGGATATCACATGAATGGATATAAAGAAGTCTAACAAATGCATAAAATATCAATCGCATTTGGTTTTTCCAAAAACTGGATCTTTGTGTTGCAATGTCATGCTGAATATTAATACTGTAATAACAAGACAGGGTGGATCATAAAGGAGTCCATAATGTAGGGATAGGTCATGCTGGTTCCCCAGGAAGGACTTCTGTGATGATTAAAAATATTAGAGATGACACTCTAAATATGACTATTATGAAAGATCAACCAAAGAATCAAAAAGTGGTTTGATACAAAAGAATGAACCGGATAAATGATGTAGCATTCTCCAACAATCACAATTGGCACAAAAAATGATGTACCACTAAAAGTTTGATGGATTTGGATGCCACCAAGCAAGCATTAAGCATTACAATATTACAAAGCATAGGAGAATCCAGGTTCTGAATCTGCTTGATTTTGTTTGTTGCTTTGAATACCGTCACCTTCAATTAACACAAATTTTTTTTTGAGAGAAAACAATACAAAAGCTGTGATTTTCTGCTACTTGGACAAAAATGTGAGACAACATAAAAAACGAACAACAACTTTCAGTACTTGTTCCATGAATGACGGCATAGAGGGTAGAATACTGAACATGAGAATGATAATAATAATTTCAACAATCACATCATCTATGTTGGAAACAACAGTCTAATGCTATCATCAAATCAACTAGAAATTCCACAATAACAGTAGTTTCCTATCATTTCTTGATCTTCTGTGGCTGCTTCAAGATATCAACCAATCTTGTAACATCTGCAACATTTGTCTTCCTTTTGCTGCAGATATGTAGTGCCTATCACACAATTGATTCAAAATTCAGAGATGACTTCAACCAAAATGAGCTTATTGCATTATTTTTCTCACCGACATGTACATTGTTGGGACCATCTTCATGGTTAAGTTTCAATAATACTTGTCACAAAAGAGAACATGAGACACAAATTGAAGAAAGCACGAACTTATATCTTCAAAACTTTTAACATAAGTCGATAAAATGTTACTAAACATCAATATTAATCTATCACAACATGGACATATTTGCTAAAATAAGTTTCTCAAAGCGTCTCACAATTTTCAGTCAGAACATGATCCTCCGTTGACAAGACTAAATCTTTGTGAGGTAAAAGCTCTTCACTTACCTCATTAAGCTTTGCAGTGAGCTCATCAAGCAATTCAATCCGATTCTTTGACTTCTCCATAGTTCGCATGACCTTCTTCTTCTGAAATAGTAGTTCCCTTGCATCATTTTCCTTACCGGAATGGACATTGATAGCTGCCCGTCGTTTAAGCTTCTCTGCAGCCTCAGACAACCGCAGGAGTCTCAGTCTTGCACTGCTTGCTGAACAAACGATAATGCATTGAATTCAGACATATTTCATAGCCATTTTAATACCCAATTCAACACATTCGATCGTCACAACAAACGAAAACGTCAAGGGTGAACCCAAAAAAGAAAAAATCTTTCAGTAATCAGAAACTTGAAACCCTGAAAATATCAGATGGCCGTTTTATAATTAATCGAGTACAACAAGATCTACTCATCATGTTGAACTTGAAATCTAATTAATAAAAATTCCAAAACACAAACGAAACCAATTAAATAAATTCTCCATAAAATTGACAAGCAAACGCAAAATCCTGAAATGGGTTATTACAGTGGGGTTACCTTTGGCACGAGTGGTCTCGGCTTCGACGTGAAGTTGGTCGAGCTGGGCACGCAGCTGCTCTGTGTTGACGTTGGAAGAGAGGCAATTTGGCCTTAGCACAAATGGCCGGCAACTGCAAGCTGCCACAACCGAACTGCTGTTCAGTATCATCTCTATGTTATTGCTAAAATTCTTAAAGCGCTTATCAAAATCCCAAATTTTCAGCTATATCCATTCCAATTTCCCAACCGACCAACAAGTTACGAAGCCGTTATCTTTTAGGTCATTTTATTGGTTATTTTCTTATGTATTTTTTTATTTTTAAAATTAATTTATTGTCTTAATATAATTATAAAATCTCTAAGAATTATATTAATTTTTGCCCTAAAAGCTTATATGAAGAACATAAATTGGATTGGCTTGAGAATCTATAAGCATAATGGATGCCCTTAAAGTTGTCATGTCACCACCATATGCTTGAAATTAATTAAAAAAGATTCTTCACTTGTTCTTGAAATTAATCTTATTAACTTTTAGAAATCAAATGGATCCCATATGCATCCACAGAAATATAAATTCCTTATCTTCATTCAAAATATGGTATAACTCTTGGGTCATTAAGGATTACATGCAACAAAGTTCTTTGGTCTCGAGAACACCCAAATTGTGATGATAAATAGGATTCAATGGAGACTAATGAACAAGTTTGTGCATACATATTAATCTCAGTAAGCCTAATGTGTGACCCCATTCTCTGGTTTTATTCTTTAAATTTGAATCCAATTGTTGGCGACTTTCTTGCTCTATAAACAAGTCTCTTTAGCTTATTAATTGTACAATTTTTGATGTCTGCCTCACAAACTAATCATTCATTGTCAATCCATTCATCACAGTTAATCTCATCCTTGTTCTTGTTTTTTATTTTTATGTAGGGATTATTTGACCAAATTCTAGGTAGTCATTTGGGTTTATTAACTTGAATATCCGCCCCTCCCCCCAAAAAACAAAGATTCTACTTCTAATTTCATTAGACCTTCTCCAATGGAGCACCTACATTTTGTTGGATTTGTAAATTGAGGAAAATTAAACTCATAATTTTCAAGAAACTAACAAGTTTTCTAGTCTAATAAAAACTTGCAACCTTGTATAAACTGTATTCATATTTCTGGGAATTAAGTCACTTTAGAGTGCATTTAATTTAAATAGGAAATCAAGGGATCAAGAAAGCCAAATTATAATAGTAGACAATCAAATGATTAGCAACTGCAGAAAGTATCTTAAACATAAAATGCCCAATTAAAATTTTCATTTGCATATAGAAAGATCATCATCCATCCTGTCTTCTAATCTGCATGTTGCAGTTACATCAATCAGCCTCCATATATTAATTAATACTGTAAAACTTGGTGCTAATAAATGCATCATCAACTCCATCAATCGCATATCTCATTGAAGGCCTTTTGTTTCCATGCATGTTGTCAGCAGCATCAAGCAGATTCCCTCTCCTTCCAGGGAGAGACCACAATTCACGCTTCCGAAAAAGGTTAAGGATCAAACAGATTTCGCAAGTTCATGGAGCTAGAAAGTGAAAATTATTAACTCCCCACATAGGTAGGGGTCAGTAATATCAATTCAATGCTCCATATGATATTAATTTATAGAGAGAATGGTGAGCTCACGGCAGCTGTTTGTGGAAAAATGGGGGAACAGAATCTTGCAATAATCCATAATCAGGAACCTGGGTAAGTTGCTGCTGCAGAGCAAGATTCTGATAATACATTGAGTTTGGAACACCTTGGTTATTATTTGTCGATGGAAGCAAGTGACTGATGACTCCGTGGGGAAAGCCAGGCCCCATCGATGCAGATGCCAGAAGAGAAGGTGACAGCATTCCGGCAGCGTTGCCTCGAAGTGTTGCCGGACAGTGATGGTTGTGTTGTCCTTCATATGTTGTGATCACGACTGTTGGATCTTGGTATGATCTTTCAACACGTTTCTTGACGGTGCACTTTTGAGTGGTGCATCTGTAGTAACTTCTGCAATACCGAGTTTTTATTCCAACAAAGTTTTATGTGAATATCATTTATCAAACCATCGTAAATGATGCTGTAACAACGTTATTTGTACCAAAACCTATTGACATTAATTGTGTGATGCAGTAAGGGTTTTGTACAGGCAGTGATTGGAATGCAACTAAGGTAGGTGGATCTGGTCTTCTATTTGATAAAGCAAGATTTCACTAGTATGATTGGTTTCTAAAACCACATTATAATTGCAAAGCCTAACTTAATGATAATTCATCAAATAATACAAGTTTCAAAAATTCAATCTTAAATCTACCATGTTGCATCCAGAAATTTAAATTGGGAATTTCAGTCTCACCATTGTGATACAAATAAGATTTCAGGAAATTGAAAAGAAAAGGAACCTTGGATAAGGGCTATTTTTGACTGCCTTCTGTCCATATTTTCTCCATCGGTATCCATCTTCCAGATGATCGACCTCGCTCTTAGTCAGGAAGGCAAATCGTGGCTCCTTTTGCTTCTTCTCCTTTTTCGGCTTGTTCCTGATCATATATTGATCACAAAATTAGTTCACAAGTGAATAAAATACATATGTAATTTCCTTGATAATAACTATGTTTGCACATAAAATACTGATGAAAATTGATATCTATTAGGGTTTTGTAGCTTCCTTGTCTTTCTTTCTCATTTATGATTTAGAATAATTCATGATAGGAAGACAGATCGGGTCAGATTCCTTTCCCTGAGAGGGGAAGAAAGTCTAGTTAAAATATTAGTAAGCTGCAGGAAAAAAAAATCTCAAAAGAACTATAGTCACAGAAAGACTTTGAAATTAAGTCTACCACTCATGAAATTAAGGACATGCAAACCTATTAAGCCTTACTTGAAGGGAAGAAAAACCAAAAAACCTACACTTTCTTTGACTTATCATCTCCATCTTCCTGCCCTTTCAGCTGCTTATCTTTCTTGTTATTCCCAGAGTCTTCATCAACCGCCGCTTCGTTAGACGAAGAAGATACAGAAGAATTTGGGGTAGATGGATTGTTATTTTCACTGGTCGTCATCCCAGCTGAATCTCCAACCACAGTAGCAGTCTTCTTAGAACTCTCTTCCATGGCCAGGGTAATCAATTCAGATGATGAGCAAGACAAGTCAAAAGCTCTGGAAAGAGAGCTATAATCCATGGAGCCATGCAAGCAGTCAGTGAAGCTCATGTACGAGCTGGGATCAGGAGTTTGTAGGTTTTCTGAGGGTGCTGGTGGATTATAATACATGGGAGGATTAATGTCTTGAAAGAAGTTGAAACCCAAGCGGTTAAAGCCTTGGGGATTGCAGTCGAAAGGATCATAATGGTAGGAAGCTTTCTTCTCGTGATTTGACATAGATTAAACTGTGAAGATTGAGAGGAAGAAGAAGAAAAGAGTGAGAGAGCACAAAGAGAAAGCAAGAGCTAGCTAGCTTTGGTTAAGCACGGGTCTCTAAAAACCCTTAGCTTTTTATTCTTCTTGGAAAGTAAGCTTTGAGTTTAGCCATTGTCCTACTTTTATTGGGGAGAGAGAGATTGAAAGGGTCCAGAGTTGTTTGGCTGGTGGTAGGTTTGGCTATTCTCCATTATTTTAGCTCAACCTTTTTCTTATTTAATTAATTTTCTTAAATCAATTATACATTAACATATAAACTGTTTTCTCAGTTCAAATGCTTTGTGGTATAATCCATATTTATCAAATATTTTTATTATTTTTTATTTTAGAATGTAAATGGTAAATCAAATAAGCTAAAATGAGTATGAAGCTTAATGCTGTATCAAAAATAATTTTTAAATATATCTAAAATTGAAGTAAAAAGAATTTAAATCACAGTCATTATGAAAAGAGAGAATGCAAGGGGGGTTTCGGCAGCTTAACCAAGAAGGGAATTGAGGCTTGACTGGTTATATTGCATTGCAAGCCGTCGCAATCGACGGCATTAATAAGCGCAGGTAAAGGTGGTCAATGTTTACAACTTCCCGGTTTTCTTTATTTGCTAAGCATTGCCTTACACGTGTCGGCGTTTTGGGCACCGGCATTTGACTGTAACTGGGATCTGTTTTGCTTTGTGTCTTTGTGGGTTGGGTTTATTATGTGTTGCTGACTGGCCTTTCACGTCATCCAATTCTCCGTTACCTTCCGAATTTTGTGGCCCTCTTTCTTGTTCACACAGCACAAAAACAAAACTTAAGTCAAACTTTTAGCCTCTGAAACGGCTGAATCTACTGCCACCCAATCCTGTTTTCTTCTCTCTTCCTTCGGTTCAATAAGCATGCACGTTGCCGCTGCGTTCTGCCCATGTCGCCCATATCATCTATGAATTTCAATCATGTGCGATATAATAGGTGTCAGTCAAAGCTTTTCAACGGATTAAACTCTCTATGTATATAGATTAATTGTAATGTCACCAAATAGATAGTGTAACTCCACCTAATTAAGCTTTGAATCGCAATTAGAATATCATTAATTACGCTTTGGACTTGAAAAACCAGCTGTTGACTAAACTATGTGATTGTTTCAGGAAAATTCATGATACCAGACAGCTGTACAAGGGAACGTGATGATCGCTGTTCTATTTCAATTATTCCTCAAGGAAGATATGGTCAAATGATAACATATGGAACTAATTCAACGCAGGTTTTTAACAGCTTCTCTAGGTACATATTAAACAGCCAAGAATTAATACTTTGAATCTAAATTTCCATGCGCTGGTCTGAATGAATCCGTATTAGGTATATTAACATTTTGCATGATTGGCAGGCTATCAAGCACAAGCTTGTCCTGTGTGACTTGTGCTTTAATTAGTTTGCAACCGGCTATACGTATCCTTAAAATGGGAATGACATGCTGTCTTTCCCTAGCCGATAGTTGTGACATGATTCATAATTCTGCCTTGTTATAAGCAGAAGAATCGAAGTCAAGAAAAATGGGCTAAAAGCGGCGAATCATTTTCAAGTCGATGCGATGCACACATCCGAGCCTGATTTGAAAACAATGGGATGATTAACATACGTTTTTGCAAAGCAATTTCACATAATTTGACAGTGTCAAACTAACAGTGATCATCATCAACTGCACACCAAAACGATGATGCCAATAATACTGATTTGATATATGTGGAATGGGCACATGGCATGACTTGTGGTGTTCAACGATCCAATCATGGAGAAAAGACTGCAGATTTCTTTATTCGCATGATATCTGAGCCAATGTACATATATCACGCTGTGGGATATTCTAATGTTTCTACAGTTGATGCCGATGGGTGGTTAGATTGATCACTATTTCGGTCTTTATATGTCAAGTTATTCAATATTAAACCAAATGATAAATGTGCGCGGGCGCGCACACATTTAAAATTTTTTGTGAAAGTTATTTGATTTCTAGGGTTATTAGGCTTTTGTTAATTATGATATCTGCTTTTCAGCAAGTTTGATGGTCAGTCAATTTGCTAGGGTTTTAGGTAACTAGGGTGAAATATATGAGGTCAAGATACAACAATTCCTAATGGGAAAGTGGTGGTTGTAAGGTCCTGAGTGAGAATATTGTCGTCCAATCTGATATATATTGCATAATATGGAAGGAATATTTAAGGATGCAACTTCCAACTTTTGATAGGAGACAACAAAATCAAAAATTAAAAACCCAACAATAAAAGAGCTTGAGATTGTTGACCTTTGTTTTCCGTCGGCTTCTACCAATGAATAAAATATGATACTTAATTCAGCATTAAAGCATTGTTGTTGTCAACGAACGAGAGCTGGTTATCCGTTAGGTGTGAGCTGTAACCTCACGGAATTAAAATACAATATATACACACAAGTACCCTGACCAGGCTCTTCCTCTTTTCTCTATTAAAAATTCACAGTTGGACGTCCATCAAGCAAAGGATATTTACCAATACCAGTAACATGATAACTTCACAATTATTAACTTGTTTGAAACAACTCTGCATTTTGAGTATCAAAAGTATCTTCGTGAAACATCGATCACAGATGTGAAAACTACTGTCGTGTTTCTTGTGGGCAGCAGACTAGCGGTATTCAAACGTGACACGCTAGAGATGCGTAGATTGCATTTGGAACTATACGCAGCAGCATAACCCACGTGCGTAAACATGTGGTTCTTGTCTCCTAAGCTGTTTTGAATCCCATTTCAAACCGTGAATGTATACATCAAATTTTGATCGTATTTTGTAAAGGATACTCTCATAGTCTCGTCATGTTAGGCAAATGACTTTTTTTCTAGCCAGTCTCGTCAATTATCGTAATCATTGTTAATATTCTCTACCTAATTCAAGGAAAAAGTTTTATTCCTGTTCCTATCTATGTATAGTCCCTAAGAATTTGTAATGTATGTTTACTAACTGTATATGCATGTGTACACAATCTTAAATCAATATAGTTTGTGTAAGAAGTGATCAAAGAAAGTGCTGAAATTAGTAAAGAATGAGAGATGACTTTAGGCATTATATTTGATTAGATTAGCAAAACCGAGGTTGCGACCAAGTCCTACAAGTCATAGTTAGATACATTTGTGTTAATTATTGTAGTTTGGTATCTTGTCTAACTTAGCAAACCGAACCCCCTCCCCCTCCATATATTTATATATTTGCCTCAATATTGTCAAATTAAATTTGTTTAATAACTCTAATTGCCATATAATTTATTACAAGTGCTTCCTGTTTTTTGTCTTGTGTTTCGGTTTATGATATATGTTTGATCACATAACGAATGTGAAAGGATTTCTAACTCGAGTGTTTAGACCTGGAGATAGAAGAATCAATTCAACCCAACGTTTTTAAAATAATAATAAACAAGTAGTTTTCCGAATCATTCAAACATCTGCAATTCAGATCCAGGAATGAACAAGATAATACAATTATTGTTCTTTGGAGAGACGGAAGAAGACATGGATCTATTAATTGACAAGTTGACTATTTAATGGTTCAATCTTTGTAAATGCTCAAGTCTCAATTGAAATGGCTCACAAAGGTCAAATATTCACCTAAGATCACTGCTAAAGCGGTTTTCAAAAGGGTAGCCATAGCTATTATTTAATTCCACACCCACGTCATTAATTGTGACTTCGGTTGAATAAAGATTGCAAAATGCTAATCTTGACTTTGGTGGTATTGTCCTTTTTATTATTGTTTATTGCAATGACATTCTAGATACTATTTCGTCTTTCAATGGAAAGAGAGGGAGAATTTGGAAACATTGTATATTTTAATACACGATTTTCTTCCAAGTGATTATAGATAGATAAGCTAAGTATGCATAAATTGTTGTTTGACAAATCATGCAATTTATTCTCAATCTATTTCACATTGTTGACAATTTTAGACCCACTTAAATATTACACACACACACACAGCCATCTTTTGGGGCTATGCATAGAGGAGTTATCTTGCAACTATCACCTCATGTTAGCATACATAGTTAGACTTAGAGAATACTACACAAGTTCATAAAATTTGAAAACTAATATAAAAATCCAAATACTTGATCATCGACAATGTACTTCACTCGATTCAATTTTATACATGTATTTATTGTTTATAATTTTAAATTATTGAATAAGTAAAAAATTAGTATTTTTTTATATGTACATATTAAATCACCTCGTGTTAAAAGAATCAATTCGATTGTATATTGTGTATAGATTAATTATTTCTCATAAGAGATAAAATATTAATACTATTTTTTTTAATTATTTTCTAGAGTCATACCATATGAAATAGTCTTGTTTACCATAAGTAGTGATTATAGGTGCACAAATAACACAATCAAAACTTTTGCTTGCGATGAATTAGGAGGTTGTCAAGATCACCTTTTTGGAGGAGTGTGGGTGGGCGTTGTTGAAAGGGGGGGTAATTGTCATGATTTTATAGATGGTTGGTATGGAGCAAAAATGACAATTTGCTACTGGCTTTTTAGATCAAATAATGGACCTCTTAAGTCTTCTTGATTGTCTTTTCAATTTGATGGCCTCATCCTACCAAATCCAAAAGTAGAAGAAATGTTAAAAGCAGATAAATGTAAGCATAGTCAAAGTAACTATAGCCCCACACTGGAGTCTACGACTTGAATATATTTGGTATCAATCGATTGGATATTGCAAAGGAACTTTTGCATGTAGGGTCAAGAATCATGAGCATTGATGCATGAGCTACGGACCCGTTTCATTTGTTAAATACAGCATGATAACTTCGATTTATCATAATTTTACGTTTCTTTTTCCTCGACCATGTTGCGGTTTGGGCTTATCTGACATAACCAGCCAATAGAAATTATTTGTTTGAACAAGGCTTAGCAACCATGGGCCATGTCTCGGTATCCAACTCAATACGTTCAACGGACTAAGCACTGGGTCATCATTTCTCGTAATTGATCTCTTCGTCGTTCAACTACTTTTGTTCTTCCTTTCGGGTCTTTGGTTGATTAGCTATGGCTTTTGCAAAGTTTACCCTCGCTTTCTTGCTAATGGTTACATCGCTTTTTTAAAAACTCTCAATGTGCAGTTGTTTGCAAGGTTGATGATTATGCTGGATGGACAGTCATTGGCAATGTCGATTACAACAACTGGGCTTCTATCAAAAACTTCCAACACAATCAGTATACTCGTTCTTCCAGGCCGGTTGCTTAATTCTTTCATCCTTTCTAATTAAGATATTTAACCTTACATTGATATCATTCTTAGTTTTATTTTATTACGTGCGTGCAGTATTCGAGTACGACAACCAGTTTCACAATGTGAAGAGAGTAACCCACCGAGATTTTCAGTCATGCAATACAACCTCTTCAATCGCTGCTTACACCACTGGTTCGAACTCTATCAAGCTCGAAAGAGCAGGCCATTACTAATTCTTGCGCGGTTCCGGACAGAAGCTTGACATCATGGTCTCTCCAGCTTCTCGACGACCCACCCAGTCCAAGCGATTCTTTAGTGCGTGCCATCAGGGTCGTCATCTTCATTGAAGGAACCTAGTTCAACTAATGAGAATACTGCATCGTCTCTACAATTGTTTAATCTTTGGCCTTTATTGATTACCCTAGCAATTTTTGGTACTGGTTTTGCATACTAGCAAGAAGTACAGGTTCATGTGAGTGCACGTCAGGATAAATTTCAATCAATCAATAAAATCGAAATATTATGTATTATATTTGGATTTAAAGTATTTATTTAAAATTATTTTTTAAAAAATAATTTTAATAAAATTTTTTAAATATTATTATAGATATTAATTAAATAATTTTAATTAACTATAAATTAGTATTTATTTTATATTCAAAAAATAAAATGTATTAAATAAATAAATTTTAATTTTTTAAAATACAATTAATTTCTCCGTTACTCAGTTAACTTATGGTTGCATTTAGTCGGAAACAATATTATTACAAAGCAAACAAATGTTCAAATACGATTCTGTCCTTGAGACGTGCGCGTAGACGCAGGCATATGCATGGAGACATTAATGGAACAGGAACAACAACACCTTAAAATTAGGCACGTTTGAATAATAATTCCAATAAATGTATTAATTCATTGTAATTAATTTATATATATATATACATATAAGTGTACGTGTACTTTTTATTATGCAAATATTAAATGAATCATACCCGTTAGTTTATTATAATTTATATAAATCTCATTTGTAGAAATAAGAATAAATAAATTAAATTATTATAAAATAAAAAAATATAATAATTAATTATTAAAAAATTATATATATTTTTTAAAAATTAAGACATTAATAACACAAATTAATATAACACACTTAACACTTTTTTATAATATTACAGAAGAAAAATTATTAAATAGAATAGTTTTATAACGTTAAATTAAAAAATATATTTATTAATAAATATATTTTTATTTTAATACTGAATTCAAACACACTGCCTAACATGTCTGTCATGTCCCTGCCGTCTTCCGCATCATCATCATCAGAAGGACGAACCGAAGTATGTACGAGTGTGACAAATGTGCAAGGCAAGGCAAGGCAAGGCAAGGCAAGCCGAAGGAGCGTTCTTTGCTGACTGGGCCACTTTTTTAGATTCCTGAAAAAGCTAACCCGAAACCTCTATACCATTATGTTGAATTCTGTATCGTTTGACCAAACTATGAATCCCCCTCCTCCGACATGGAATATGTAATACAACTGAGTTCTCTTCTTGTTTTTCTATGAACTTGGCTTATTTTCAATATTTAGATCATTTGGGCTGTTTGTTTCTCTGCTTCCATCAGTTACAGCTTGCATTGAGCAGACCATGCATTATTGTTGGGGAAAAGAAAACTGAAAAGTGTACAGAAATTGAACCACGGCCAGGAAGCAGAAAATTGAGAAAAGAGAACAAACACAATGGAGCAAGCATCATTATACTGCAGTAGTAACCCGTGCATGCGATGAGGAACAAAAAGAGAATGATTGTGCATCAGTATGTTTAAAGCAGAATGAATAATATATATGCAGAGAGGAAAACAAAATATGAAACCAAGTATGTAATATAACATTCCAAGAGCAGAAATCATTTCAGAACAACAAAATAAAATAATAATAATAATAATAATAAATAAAATTATCATTATGTATGATGTTTTGGACCAGCCATCCATCTCTCGAACACATCTGTACAACAAGAACCTTCTTTCCCTCTCTTTCTTTATCTTTATATTTAGCTGAGCACCTCTCTTTATCCTCCACAGCTTCATGGACTAGAAGACAGCAGCGAAACAACTGTCACGACTTCATGCTCCAGAGGAACTATCGATGATTCAATTCCTTTCTTGCTTGCGGGAAACTTTCCAAAAAACAAAATTCTGAAATGTAATACATCATGGTTATCAAAAGCTTTAAGTGTGATGGAAGGTAACAAACCACCCAGGTGGCCATTTGTTTGTCAGTTCTATACGTGAGTTGTCTCAGATATATGGCTCCCAGAATCTCCTACTTTGCTTTCCACTTCAGTTGATTCCTTCATGGATTCAATTTCCATGCTCGCTGTGCGACTCTTTCTGTTCCTTCGATCCTGGGAACAGATTTAACAACCATCAAGTCACATGCTTCTTAACAAAACTTTAAGCACGATAAGAATAGTACCACAGTACTATAATGTCCTCCATCAACAGATTCATTCAATTTCCATATATTTATCATTTTTGAGTAACGAAAGAAACAGACAAGGGAAAAGCCCTTACAGACCAGGTGAAACCTTGGTCTCGCTCTAAAACCCAATAACAATTTAGGAATTTCGTGGACAGGTAGGCATTCGACAACGCAGCTCCAAATATATATTCATGGCAATAAGCATTTTGGCTCCTATTTACACACAGTATTTATTGTCTTTTAGAGTGGAGTCAGATCGCACTTGTGCATCAATTGTTGCCAAGAGAACAGTCCACTTGAAGATAAATGTAGGATCAAAGTTATTAGAAATATAACAGGATGAATTCTCAAGCAAACTAAAATTTATGTGTCCTGAGTCAATATTAAGCCTATTTGTCAAAATGTACTTGCATGAAAGAAAATGCATGAACTGAGTCTAACTTACACAGAATTCAAAACAAAATGCAGATGCTCAGAAAGTAAACAACTCTTATCAATCCTCAGAAACACAAAAATGGTACCTCACGGAATGGGTAGTCATCAGCTTCAAGCATCCGTACAACTTGACTCATTTTGGGTCTCTTGTCTGCATCAGGATCAACACATCTAAGTGCAACAAGAAGTGAACGCTTTAATGCTCGTGTCGCGGGCTTAACTTCAAGATTTGGATCCACAACTTCCTCAACTCTCTGTGTTCCCACCATCATCTTCAGCCACTCAACAAGATTGACCTGTCATGAGCATACAGAGTGCTTAATAGATATGCTTCAAAAACAAGTCTGGTTACAAACTTTCTTAGCAGAAAGCACCGCCCCATATCATGGAGGGAAAGACAAAGAGAACCCTAGACAAACACGAACTCAGTATCTACAGTCAATAAGTTAAAGAATTCGATACCTCAGTAGCAGGTCGACCGTAGTCCACAGGGTCCCTTCCAGTAACCGCTTCTAGAAGTAGGACCCCAAAGCTGTAAATGTCACTCTTTTCATTTAACAAGCCAGTATTAGCATATTCCGGTGCCACATAACTGATTGACAAACGGAATCTCCCATCAGCAAAAATGTTGCTTGTATTAATGGTTTATTCAGTAGGACAATAAGAAACAACACGTACCCAAATGTTCCCATGACTCTGGTTGTGATATGACTCTCTCCTGAATCCAAGAGCTTTGCCAAACCAAAATCAGATACCTTTGCATTAAATTCATCATCTATCAAGATGTTGCTAGATTTTATGTCCCGGTGAACTACTTTTGGCTCTATTGCTTCGTGCAAGTAAGCAAGCCTGCACCCCAAAAAATTATATTTTTTTCTTTTGAATTTTGATCTTTTTAAAAGAAAGGAAATGAAAAAAATTGGCAATAATTTAAAATGGCTCAAACTCAAATGAACCATTTGAAAACAATAAACTGCAAAGAACTTTTAGCATCACAAAAGAACTTGGGTTTTGAATTATCATATAAACTGCTTTGAGCTGGAAGATGAACTTACGCCTTGGCAGTACCAATAACAACTTTCATGCGGGCCTCCCAGGTGAGGGTACCATGTTGACGCATAGCCCCATGCAACCATTGTTCTAAATTGCCATTGTTTACATATTCATACACCAGCATCCTACATAATTAAAAAGCACAAATGATCATCGTTTCAAAGAATTTGTTCTCTAGGCCACAACTCAAGATGAAAAAATTTAATATGGAACAAAACAATGGATTAATCAATGAACAGAAACTGAATCACACACCTGTGAACTCCTTCTATGCAATAGCCCAAAAGTCGTACTAAATTCTTATGTCGTACATGACCAATAGCTTCCACCTCAACCCTAAATTCTTTCTCAGCTTGTCCCCTGAATCCCAATTCAATACACAATTACCAATGACATCAAATAAAGCATCAGAAAAGTAAGATATGGCGCCTTTAAAATATCCTTACAGATTATTAAGAAGCTTCTTCACCGCAACCTCAGTTCCATTGATCAATCTACCCTTGTAAACAACTCCATATCCACCCTCACCAAGCACATTATCTGCTGAGAAACGATTTGTTGCAACTTCAAGATCCCTAAGAGTAAACCAGTGGCCCCAACCAAGATGCGAAATTTCTGGCAAGCCAATTAAGGGGGAGGCTGTCACCAGCCCTCCATAAAACAATGAAGAATGCTTTTGAACAGTTCCAGAGCTTCCTTCTTCCCCTGATTGTGAACTACATGCTCTCTCGTGATGATAAATAGAGCTACATTGACTGATGTTGTCAGGATCACTCGATTTACTTATCCCTAAATGAGCAAGCATTTTCTCTGAATTCTTGTCACTTGATTTATCATGGACCGAGAGAAACACACTTTCGGGGTGGTCATTGAAATTCTGACCCCCAATTCTGTCAACCTTGATATCTTTAGAAACATTTGGAATTTGAATACGGGAGAACTTGTCCAATGATCTTCTAGATTTCCTCCGAAAAGACACCCATACGGATAAGATACAAAGAATCAAAACTATGAATGCACCAACTGATATACCAATCAAGACCCATAGTTTTAAACCCAAAAATGATGTCTTCTTTGATAACTCTGTATTTAGAGAACCCTCAGAAGACATTTCTGATCTTCCAGATATAAATAGTCAAAATTGCTCTTGATCCTTGCTGCTACCAATATACTAAGTTAACACGTTCTCCCCTGAATATTAGAAATAACACATTCTCCCCTGAATATCACTGAATTTTCTAAATTAAAATATGAAAATTTCAACTTTGAAGAAATCTGATTCAGAATGAGCTAAGTATAGACAAAAACAAAAGTGACCTGCACATTTAAAGCATCCTTATCCTAATCCAACACTCAAATCTCGTGCCAGAAAAAAGTGAAAAAAAATACATTAATTCACTCTGAATGAATTGAATTAGATTCTTGGCTTACAATGTACCTATTAAATAGCATGAAAAAGAGAAAGGAAGAGAAAAGAAAAAGAGAATCTGATACCAAATTTAATGAAGCTCAATTACATTTTTTATTTTTTTGGCATTGTTCCTTCAGCAAATACTGATTCCATAGGAAAATCCAAGTACTATTGGAGGCTTTTGACAAATCAGTAGAAACTCATTTGCATATAAGTCACCTAAATAACAATAATATAATCAACTCGTTCCATTCAAAAGCCGACGCAAACTTGCTAATGCCTATTCGACATTATTCAGAACACAAATCCAAAACTCAGAGCGAAAGGAATATTATATGAGAAGGCATCACTTATGATCCAAGCAATAGTGAGAAAAAGGGAAATGAAAATGCGCAGAAAAGTGAAACAACCAAACGAAAAAACAAAGGGCAAAAAGAAGAGAAAGAAGAAGAAAGTATTTACATTATTGGTACTGATCTAAACTAACCCCCTTTGATCTCCTCCCTTGAGAAAGCACAGAAAAGAAAGGGCTGCTTCGTTTCGAACCAGCAGAGACTGAATGAGCATAGATAGGTCAATGTAGGCCTCAAAAAACACAAATCCCACCAAAAACCCAGAACAAAAAGGGCACAGTTTTGCAGTTGTAGAGGAGTAGTTTGCAAGGAGAGGCTTGCTTGCTACCTCAAGTGGGCCAAAAAAGAATTCACAGAATGATAAAATGAAAATGGCAAGCAAAGTCAAGGCCAGACAAAAATCCCATCTTTGAAGGAAAATGAATAGAGAAAGAGGGTCATAAAGTAATATTATATGTATAAAAATTAGAAGGGTAAGATAAAAGAGGTGGGTGAAATTGGTTGGTGAGTCTTTGTGAGGAGTAAGAGAGGGGCCTCAAAAGGAGAGCTGGAAAAGGAAGCTTGGTTTGCAACGGAGGAAACCAAACCAATCCAATGAAAGAGAAGACAGAAAACAGTCAAGGGAAAGCAAAAAAAAATCGAGGTGAACAGATGTGGCATTTATGGCTGGGCAACAACAAAAAAAAATTGTCAAAACACAAACTTTACAGTTAAAAGAAATGAAGACAACAATGGAGTCAACTTAACAGAATTTAGAAGTACAAATACAAACTAATCTACCTTTCTTATTAATTCTTCTCACCTACCAATCTCAGTCTTAAAATATAGCAAAAAAAAATGAAAATTATTTTCTAATTCATTGTTTATACAGCTTTGTATGAACAGCTTCATCACACTTGTCATCTCATTCTCTACTTGGTATTTGCAAGTATGATTGTCAATGCAAGCAATACACTGTATTAAATTAAATTCTTTGCTAGCTACTACTTTTAGGGTTTTTATTCTTATTATTATTCTGGATCAATGCTCCAAAAGGGTTGCCCATTTAATTTCAATTATAATTTGACAAGCAAGATAAATTATGTTTTAATTAAAATTGTATTTAATTACAAAGGACAAATATAACAAAATTAAATTAAATTAAAAAATAATATTTAATTTATCGATTTTTAAATTAATATAATTAGGTTAAAAAATAAATAAAAGTCTTAATCATGCACTTGACTTATTAATCTTGCTGTGTAATTCAATAGCAAATAACAACTAATAATAATAGTTTGGTTAATGTAAATTTAGCTAAATTTAAATCATTGTACTCCCAACGGCTCTTAAGGGTAATTACGTCAATACAGTTTGACTAAAGCTAATATATTAATTATTTATTTAATTTTCTAGAATATCATCATGGCTTGAAGGCCTCTGATTAGAACTTTTTTTTTATTGGAGAGTTGATTTATTTTTTTAATAAATAAATAATATAACTTTTTTTAAAAAAAAATTGATTAAAAAAATAAAATGGAATCTAATAAGATGTGATGTGGTCTCATTAAAACGCAGCAACGAGGTCCGTTTTAACGGTCGTAGGAACCTTGACCGGAAGGTCGAATCGTGGCCGTGCGATCATCGTAAATCATCGTGCGATCATCATAACGTCTTAAGAATAATTCATCCGGATCGTATTTCATGCGCAAAATAAAATAGACCACGTTGCAGTGCAGCTTTTTACAGAACCCAAAACTAGCACGTGCATCACGTGCATGGCACCTGTAAGCAATATATATATATATATATATATATATATATATATATATATTTAAAGTTTTAGTTTTTTTCGGCTCGGCTCAAGGTGTTTTATGGTAATTAAAGAAAAATAATAATTAAATAAACGAGTCAACGGCGTGTCGCGTGAGGAATGTTTGAATGCTTTGGAGGGACATAACATAATGAAAACGTAAGATATTTTTCTTCGATTTTATGAAATAATGATAATAATAATTAAAAAATAAATATTAATTACTTAAACAGATGCATGCAATTAGCAATACATAATTTATGATTAGTAGTGGTAAGTGTATATTTTTCTGACTTATGCTTTGTGAAAATTCTAAGGAACACTCACCATTTTTCTATGTACTGATTACTAATCATTAAGAAGCAGTGGTATTGTTTTTGTTTAATTTTTTGACTTGAGAAAGTTTATGATGGCTTCTCAGTTGCATAATAAAGAGAGAGAGAGAGAGTGATTCGTTTGATTTGAAGTGGGAATGTATGCTGTGTTGATGATCTACTGTTTTGAATAATTTGGTCAGTCAGTGGCAAGTGGAATGCTTAATGATGATATGCTGTCTCATCCATTAACAAATTGGAATGTGACAAGCATTGCAGCACCGGTGGACACAGAATGAAAAGTAAAGATGGAGATCTTGCAGTCTTGTAATTAATTAAATTGACAAGTTTGAGAGGTTGCAATTAATTTTGTTGGTTTGTTTCTTGGATGCTTGCAGAAGCAGTATTGTTATTATTATTATTATTATGAAGGACGGAATTGTAATAATATATGATAATATCAGTTGATTCTAATTTAATTCCTGTCACAAACATACCATCATCTACCACATTCCACAATTATAGTAATGATTATGATGAACAACATCATAATCAATCATGTATATTATGAGAGACATGAGCATTGATTTGCTAATGTTAATTATGTGGAGGTCACTGTGTAAAATGAAGCTAGACCCTAATTTTGGGTTAAAACAGTAGCTATTGCACGGTGAGAAAGAAATTTAAAAACCAGAATAAATCAATGAACTTTCCCCGTTTGTACGTCTTCAAGTTACATTTACATCCATTCTCCCTCCAAATTCCCATCAACAATGACAATCTCACAACACTCTTCAGATTCACATACATATTAACAAAAAGATCACTTTCCATGACACAACGCTCGCGGCATCTGCCCAAGCATTGTTACTAACAGGGTCAGCAAGGTGATCGCCCAAGTTCTCTAATGGCCCCTTCCCTGTAACAATTGGCTGAACAAAGCATCCAAACGTTGAAAACATTGCTAATCTTCCATTCTTTATTTCCTTCACCTTCAGCTCAGAAAAAAAAAGCTTCAGGATCATCTGCCAAGCCCCAGAGGCTCAAAGCTTCCACCAGGATAAAGAGGATCTGTAACTTCTCCCAATGGTCCTCCAGCAATTCTGTAACCTTCTCGTCAAAATAACCTGTGTTGCCCAGATTGCTACAATACTTTGTGCATGGATCAAACTGTGCGGCAGCTTTGAACCAATCTGCTTCACCAAACTCGACAACATTGCGAGCCTGGAGCTCAGGGAAAGCGCAACCTAGGACTCCAAGCATTGCCCACCTGGCGTGGATAACTTCCAGCTCACGGCTCTTGGCAAAGGTTTCTGGGTCTGCTGAGAGGCCGGCAGTGTCCCAGCCAGAGTCTCCAGGGGGAATTCTCCGGTTAAGTAAGGTGGGGCCTCGCCAGAGAATGGACCCAAGTATTTGACGCGGTCAGGGCCGTGCCACGGGCTGCCAGATGAAACTGGCTTGGGTTTAGCAAGCTGACACGGCCTTCTCCGAGGATTTCAGTGAGTGTTTTGTTGTCGATGAGAAAACAATGGAGTTTGGTTTGCTATTTTGATCTTAAGATCTTTAAATTTGGCTGTTTCTGCTGTACTTCGGACCAATGGAGAGTCTGCATATGTTCGCGGAGCTAGTTGTAGATTACGTAGTTTCAAGCCAATGAGGGAAGTCCACGGGATGCACCGGATGGCCAAATCCATTATCAATATCTGATAAGGATTGGAAGATTTGGAGGGAAGAGCTAGCTAGATAAAATACTTTTACAGCTGAGCTTGAAGTTTTTCGGCTAAACTTACATCAACCTGTGACTTCAAGATCCTGTGAAACTTTTCTATGAAAACTAAAGGAAATTATACCACTAAAAAGTCTGGGTTCCTAGCACAAAGGATTGGAGTTTGATTTGCAAGTAAGTTATCTCAAAAATACTTAGACACAATAATTTTTAAATTATAATTATATATAAATAAATAAATAATACTAAATTTATGTATTAAATACTGTATTTATTGTGTCTTTTAAATCACAATGGAGGCACGCCAGCCCAAACTAAGATGAATTATTGGTTCGAATTCCCCACCCCCAGTTGCATCCAGTTCCATATCTAACATCTGTTCCACAATTTCTATTGAAAATCAAATTACAAGAATTTCTGTTCAAAGTGGAGGAGAATGGAGTAATTGAATCATGATCATCATCAAATCTACCAGAGAAGAAAAGCAAGCGGATGAGCAAGTGTTCTGTTTAGATAATTTGATTAAGAGGCTGGCTTTCAAGCTTCCTGATTTTCAGTAAAAACTGATTACCATCATAGATCTTAAAAGACATAAATAAAAGTGCATCTTTTTGCCCATGAATGTAGGCTGCATATCATACACAACTGCGGACAAACATCCGAGTGCTTAGGCAACGAAGATTTGAATATACGATGAAGCAGCACTCTCTCTTTCCCGCCTAGCTTCTTCACACCGTTGCTCTTATAGACAACAAGCTTAAGCGCTTCTCGTCCTTCCTCCACAATTCCTTTTTCCTGACAGCCGTCAACGGACCTGACCCTTGGGGATCATTGTTGCTCTTCATTTTCCCATTCCCAGATTTCTCTCAATGGCAGCTATTGTTGAAGCAGCATCGTATCTGCCTTGTCTTTAGATTGATATTTGCCTTCCACATCCAATTCAACTTCATCTCCACTGCTGCCACGACAACTAGAGCCAACTGTTGCGACTCACCATTTATATGAACTCATCCAGGGTCATGATTCCTTTTGTCAAATTTGTATTAGGCAAAATGTGGGGCTGCCCAACCGAAATAATTTTGCTGCATATTAGGTGGGGATGTGACACCGTGTAATTTGGGCGTTCCCCTGCTTTGGGTTTGAAAACCACTGCACCCACAATTAGGCAAGTTTTAAGGCATTAACACTTTTGACTTTCTGCAAAACCTTGAAAGACCCAGGACGTTCACCTAGGATGCATATGTGAAATTCACAGTATCAACTTTTTTTTTAATATGCTAGAATCAACAGGACTGCTTTCTAATTCAGGGGCACAACTGAATGGAAAACAATGAAAATGCAAAGAATAATTTGCGAGGTCACAAAGATCAGGCAAGAGTAGAAACTTAAAAAAGGGGAAATTCAGGGTAATGAAAACGGGTTTTAGAAAGAAAAATGTTTTGAACAGCACCCAATTTTTTTTTAAGAACAAGTTAACCTTAGTTTGGATTCTAACCCGGGACATCTCCTACATCTCCAAAAAATCTATCAATTGAACCAGCAACACCCACTTGAGCTGCTGCAACCATGAGGAGAAAAAATTGTCTGTCTTAACTGATTACACTGTTTTTAGACACTATGATCATCGATGGCATCTTGTTTGTGCACAGGCTAGTGGTAGTAATTTTCAAACAGCAATTCATGAACGTGTAAAGATATGGACACTACTAACTCTTTCAGCAACCAGCTTAAAGAGAAATATTATCAAAAGAATATTTCATCTTGCAACTTTGTGCATACTATAAATTACTGGGTTGGCAAAAACAAACTTGGTCTTGACAGGACTCTGTAATTTTACATCAGATCAAGAGGACATAATACAGCCAATTTCATCCCTCAAATCCGATATCAGGCACAAATTTCTTTCATTCTTCATCTGCTAACAGGGGACAGCAATGGGAACTGAAACAGAATTTTATTTATCTATTTATTTTTAACAAAGATACTATCACTCTTATTTAAAGATTTTCTGATAATTTTTACTATCATCGACTAACAATCAAAGAGGACATAGACAACACCAATTACATTGTCAGTCATATAAAAGTGATGCCTTTTGCCTAACAACTTTTGTAAGCTCAGCAAGGTTTTTTTTATATGTTTCGAGAGCAGGATAGCGTGCCTTTTAATATCTTCCATGCTCTTTCTAGACAGAAACTGATCGCACAACCCAAACCAACGACAACAAAATGTCATAAATTGAAAATATCAAACCTGTGCAATCACATTGAAAGATAATCCAACAAATATCATCATATTCAGATTAAAAGAAAGGACCCACAAAAAAGAAAAAAAAGAGAGAAAGAATGAATTAGTTAATAAAATTTGAAAGTAGGGAAAGAAGCAAGTACCTTCCAACAGGGACGGCGATCAAGGCCATTCTCGCGGCAGATTTTCTTTAGAACACTTGCACAAACAAACACCTGCCATATTACAAGCTAAGCACAAATGCTCTTGATAAAAGTCAGAATGCTTTCAGAGAGAACTGAGAAACTTTTAGCAGCGTAGGAGAGAGGAAGAGAGAAATAGTCCAAAATATCATCGAATGAGAGCCATTGAGTTGAAGCTTTCGTACCTTGGACATTATTATTATTCTTTTCTGTTGTTGCGGTGAAGAAGAAGAAGAAGAAATGGATTATTTTTATTGATTTATAATAATTGCTGAGTATCCAAATATATATATTTATATGGAAAGATGGATCACATGTTAACAAACTAAAAAAGAATACGACGACGATGATGATGATAATAATAATAATAATTGGTTGAATTAGAATGAAATGGAACGAACTGGTTATTTAAAATTCAATTCATGAATTGTCAATGGTGAAAGCCACAGTTTTGTAAATAAATAAATAAAGATGATCATCTGTGACAGGGAAGAAAAATCACTAATCTTCAAAAATAAATCACTCGCGACGAAACATATTCAAGTATAAATATCAATGGAGGAAAAACGAATGTGAGATGATGCTATGAACCAAAACTTCACTCTGCTGCCGTCTTATCTTTCCTCCCTGCGAGAATCATAGATATCTGGAGACCTCTGCTGAAAGCTTGATTGAAGAGTAGACGTGTTTGGAACTCTGATACGAATGGGAACCATGATAAAATGGCGATGGGCATGAACAGTAACAGTCCCATTATGTACTCGTATGCCCTGGCTAGCTCTTTTATCGATTCCCATAATCCTAATGCTTTGAACAATGGCCTGCAAACTTGCCCAAGCTAAGGACAATTCAAAAGAAACACTAAGTTATATCTGTCTTCCTAGCATACTCCAGAAAGTTTGTGCGCTCAGAAACAATTATCTTGTAATTTCTTAGAGAAAAAAAAAGAAGAAACATATTAAAGAACTGTGACAGTGACTTTTTTAGTGTATACATTGGATTAAGTAACTTGGATGTTTGATCTGCAGGAAAATAAGTAGATTTTTCCTGCAAGAACTTTTAGGATTGCAATATAATGCTAAATTTGTGACATTTTGAAAAGGGTGGGGTAACATGAATACATACATACATATATGACCCAGTTTATTAAAGTGTTTATAGCATTTGGCTTACGTCATAAACTGCCGAAAGTAGTTGAAGATCAAACTTACCAGTAGGAGGGCCCAACCAGTAGGCAGAAATGCAAGCAGGCAAGCAAATAAATCTGATATGGTGAGGCCGCATACTACAAATAAGACAGTCATGACTGACATGAAGCCAAGGAATAGAAGGGCTTTGAGAATCCTGAACATGAGCTGAAAATCGGTACTAAATCTACGTCTGCCCATGGATACCATCTAGCAGAAATAGAAAACGAAAAATAAATAAATAATTAATAAAGCAAGAACATTACAAATTAATACGTAGGATTTTCCACCAAGAAGTTGGGCAAAGTTATATATATAGAGAGAGACACACACACGTGTGTGTGTGTAAAATTGGCCATAAGTGTTAACAAATCATTTCAGCTCTTCTAGAACAAATTTACAATTTCAGCAATTCATTCCATTAGTATTGTGGGTTTTTGCTTGCATACCTTTAGAACCAGAAGAATAATTACCAGAACTAACCAAGAGAGCCCATACACCTACAAAGAATTGAAGTATACAATAATTGATTCAATAGAAAAGCAAAAGGGTGGCATGCAACAAAAGTTGTTGACCAATAAGCTAGCAACATTATTAAAAGTAAGAAAATATACCAGCACATTCTTACTGTGATGAGCTAAATCAAGGTGGTAGACAATTCCATACTGATAAATCAAGAAGCGAAGAAGAAGGATAATCTCAAGAATCCTTCCCCTTATATTTGTGTGTTTGAGGTGTTCTTGTTCTCCATCCCACCATGATTCCCAACTTCTATCTGGCTGGATGCCAATACCACCACGATTTCCCATCCACCTTTTCCAGTCTGTCCAATCATCTACGGTTTTTTGCCAGTCAAAACCAGAAGGATTGAACACAAATGGAGCAAACAACCAAGAGGCAACCATGAACCAAATAGAGAATGTGATAAACAAGTAGAGACTTGAACTGCGATATGAATTCCCATAAACTTCATACAAGACCAGCAGTATAACCAGTTCCAGTCCTTTGACAAAGTGACTTCGGGAGTACTGCCTGTAGTTTTCGGCAAACTTTGCATGAAAAACCACAAATCCACGACCAGTGGCCCGATATTTGGAACCTCCGTGCAAGATTGTTCTGCCATAATAGTGTGCTTTTGTTCCAAGCTGGAATGTAAAGAATACAGAAGCCAGCTGTAGCTGCATAATGATAAAGTCACCCAGAGCAGTGCGGAACCCTTTTTCCAGGCCAATTTCCATAACCATTGGAAGAACCAATATCAACCCAAGCTGGAAGACAGACTGCGTAGCCAAAGCCTGTTCGAGGGCCTTGTTTTGATGGATGATGGGATTCTGAAGAATCTCACTCTCTAAGCCACTCATCACCATGTATACACGTCCATACAAGAACACATATACAGTCAGCACTGTAACCTGAAAAATGAATGTACTGGACAAGTGAGAACACTTATATTTCAATTGATTTGGAACATAAATTTCATATATTGGGGCCAAAAGAAATATTTTAAGAGACTCTGGCACAAAGACAAAAAGGCAATCGATCTCAACAAGACACAAACTGAAACTCTGTTGGAGGTCCTAAAAAACATATAAAGGATAAGACTAGTTTGGTTAATATACCATGCTACTAAAGTAGAATCCAACCGTTGTAAAGTAGAATGAAAGCATTCTAAAGAAGTCAAACCGACGCCCAAGCCGGTAAACATCACGACTAAGCGTCTGCTCTCCATTTCCATTTGCAACCTTTGCCTCAAAAGATGATATTTGATTCATTCCCACATCACGCCCCTTGCCTACTTGAATATATTCATGATGTGTTATGTATCCCCCTCGTAGAGTTGAATTGAACCCTGAAGATTTCAACACAGTTAGCCATCAGAATATACATCCGAGTGATATGTTCTGATGATTGATGAACTAAAGATTACCTGCAAATATATCTTCACTTAAGTTAATTATCTTTGAAGCCTTGCTAATGCCACCCCTTGTTATGTGGAAGATTCTGTCAAATATATCAGGATGGCCATAATGGAACCGTACCCTGCAAAGTTAATTTGAAGCATTTTAATAGAAACTCAAATAGTAAAAAGAGAGAAATAAGCCAACTAATGATTCATTCAGGAAAAGCCAGCTGGCACCAAAAGTGTAGCATTTGTTTTTTTGGACTAAAATTTGAATTGTCCAAAATGTATGAATCTGTATGATATGTTTATTTTTTATTTGAAATCTAAATAAAAGTATTAAATTGTTTGCTTCTTTCAAATACTATCTTAAAAACAATACTTTTACATTTGTGTCCTTATATTTAAATGTTGAAAAAGTAATAGAACATCTTGAAAAAATATAAATAAAACAATTTTCACTTGTACCGTATACATAAAAACTATTTTAATGTGAATTTTACTATAGTTTATGATGTTCTATAAAAAGAAAATATATAATCCTAGTTAATATACTGTTAAAAACTAAGTAATGACTTTTGTTCCAAACTGAATCCATTCCACATGTTCCTAGTTAATATACAGTTTGGCCTAAATGAAATACTATATAAATTTAATAATCTTATAGGAATGAGATATTTAAGTTGATATAAGATTATATAAATACGAAAAAATTTGAGAACAGTAGTTGATAAATGAATTTGAGGGAGAGTCCACCCAAAAAAAAAGGAATACTAATTTGAAAAGAAGAAAAAGTAATAAGTTTTGTATAGAGAATGACATAAATAAATTAATTATTTCAAAAATAAAAACAATATTTTTTTATTCAGCAAAAGTGTTTGAAAACTCTCATTAAGTTGAAAAAAAATACTTAATTACCAAAATTCAGCCACATGAAGTCAAAAGAATAAAGAGCTCCTAAGCGTTGGAGTAGAATCCCAAATCACTTGGAATTTAAGCAATTCAAGGATATTGAAGTTCATTTGGATAATCATTTAAATGCACTTTAATCTATCAGGTTTATCTTAATAGATAATTAAGTTTATTTGTTGGTGTCTTAATAGGCCCTGAATGTATTTCTTTTGGCAGAGAAAAGGAATGAATAAAAGGCGTGGTCTTGACTATTATCTCCCCTCTATCTTGTTTCTTATTCTTTTCTATCTTATTCGTTCTATTTCCTGCCTTTAATTTCGGTCTCTTCTTAAATCTCTAATTTCCAATCTTTTCTCTCTTCTATTACCTATCTTTCTATTCTTCTCCTTGTCCAACATCACAATGATTTAACATAAATTCAGGCTTACCTCAAAGGATTTGCCAAAATTCGTTGAGCAATAGTGACAAAACTTGTCTCCTGGTTGGACATGAACCATGCAAGTGATGAAACACTGTAAAACAGAAGGGAGCAAACAACATATAAACACACACATTTTTATAGTTTACGCAACATTTCTTTCCCACACAAAGGTTTTTGAACCCAATGACAACAGTCTGAACATCAGATTCATTCTATATATGCCATAAATGTTCTAGTGAGGGATGACACACCTTATAAAGCACAATTCATTCTATATATGTCATAAATGTTCTAGTGGGGGATGACACACACCTTATAAAGCACAATTTTACACATGGCATGATTCTATAGTATCTCATGAATAGAGTTACAGTTGTCAATTAATAAGATAGGGCTACATGAAAGCATTGCCCACTAGATCATTTGTTTATATGTGTTCAGGCTGACCTTCCAGTAAAAATATGCTCCCTTAGACCCAATATTGTAGGTTCTCGCCATCCAGAAGGAGACTTCAAAAATTCCTCCAACACGTTTCTCATTTTGAAAGCCTCCTCAAAGTAATTATCCTGGAAAATAAGAAAAATATCAGAAGACACACTGAATCACTTAGTTAAAAGAGGGCGGCAGGAGAAAGGAAGCCACCTGATTCATGTCTATGGTCTGCAAGGCTTCTCCACGAGTAAAAATAATCGCATGATTTTGATTTTCAGGTTTTCCTTCACCAATATCTGTTGGAGGTCCTGGAAGCTTGATCCGATATATTTCCTAACAATAAAAGAAATAATACAGAGCTATTTTATCCGAATGTCATTCTAAGGACCTGATCTTGATGTCTGCCTTCTTTACTTGGGCAGAATGACATTTTTCTTGTCAGTGTTAGACGCATGGATGTCAATAGAGATGGTACTCATCAAAGCAAATATTGTCAGCACTATACACACAACTCAATTCTACTCTAAGAAAAGCCTCTTACCCACAAATTAGGGTGGCTACAAAAAGGCAAACTGCATTTCCACCCTGCATATTCAACTTAAAATAACCTTCCTGATTGAAATTATAATGTTTCTTCTTAGTGTCCGACTACATTTGAGAATCAAGGCACAATGTTTTCTGCTTTGTTACTGATGACGAAATTAGTTAGCTAGAAGGTTTTGAAAAGACACATCTCTTAAAATCTAAACGGGCAATGCCAATAACTGATTGAAGTTATAAGAATTATATGTGTAAGTATCCATCTAACATTAGATGTTTAGAAAAATAAGTCTAAAAGATTGTGAATTCTGCATCAAACTAGTAAATTACCATTTATATTGTGAATTCTGCATCAAACTAGTAAATTACCGTTTATACCTCATCTAACTTTTCGCCTCCCTTCAGAAGAACAGAGTAATAGAACTTCTGAGATTTATTACTCACAGTTTCCTCCCTTTCATCTATGTATGCAACACGCAAGGACGGATACCTATACAATGTTTGCTTAATTAAAGATTACACCAAAAATTTAAATAACAGAGAACTAGAGTGGTACCTCAGACAACAATGTCAACTTACGTTAGCATAAGATTTAGAATGTTACTGTAACAACTTCGTTCTCTGGGATCATCAGACTTTTTCTGAGTGCCATAGACCTGACAAGAAACAACATAGGTAAACTTCATGTCGGCCAGAGCTTCTGCACGATCAAAGAAAGCCCCCTGAGTGCCCTGACTTGATGCCATTGACCGATAGCCCCCAGTAATTGCTGCATGGATAGTTTCTTAATAATTTATTTTAACTTGTCATGGTATCAATTTTGAAAAACAATTTAATGAACTACAGAAGATAGTAATTTGGAATTGTTATTTAATATAAGTGACAGAAAACACAAACCAGTGTCTCCTGAAAATTCCAGGAAGCATTGCAGTTCTAGAGCCCGCTTGTAGTACATCATCCCTCTCACTGGCAGAAACACAGATATATTTGTTGAGATAGCTTAAGATATATAAATAAATCTAGTACAAGATGGACTGCAAATGCTTATCATCCAGACCCGTTCTAGAAAGTGTCTGCCCCCTGTAAGATACCCATTGACGAGTAGCCTCCATCTCGGCTTCTTTTGAATAGTTACTTGTGCGACTTAGGAAATTGGCCCATTCATCTAATTTTCCGACAGAAATAGCTGTTCAGTAGTTCTTACCAATCAAAACAATAACAAAGTCTACTACAGCAGTGCATCTAAAACTGACCTGGATATATTTTCTGTAGGTAAAACAAAATCGATATTCCATCCTCATTTTCCTTATTAAGTTCTTCAACAGAATAAAGAACATCTTCTTTGTAGTACGGTGTCAGAACACTATTCCATGGATCAAAAACGAAAATTTATCAAAATAAATGTAAAAAGCACATAGAAAGAGAAGGAAAATAAATAAATGTATAAACAAACAGCCACCTATTTACTGACCACTAGATAATAAATTAAAGAGAAGAGGCAACGCAAACAGTCTAGCTTTAGATGATACCTAAGTGACCCAAAGGAGAAGCAAATTGTATGCAACTACATGTTACGGAAGAACTGTCAACCCTTTTGCCAGTCCAATTGCTGCAATAGGTCACTTAGGTATCATCATCTTAAACTTGGTATAACAGCATCTTAAACTTTATACAGAGGATATTCTCTTCTAGTTGACAACCTATGCTATTTCCCCTAAAATTAGTGTTAAACAATGACTGACCTAAAGGAGAGCATGTCACGAACTTTTGGAGCACTCGGCATATTCATAAATAAGGAATTGGCAAAGAAAGTGATACGACGGCGAGCATCCAAATTCGTTGGCACATTTATGGCAGATTCTTTTACGGTCAAAAGCAAATGGAGCCGAACAACCTAAAGAAAATGTAGCATGGAAAAAGAACATAAGATCCCATCATAAAATTAGTCTTGTGACATCCACAAATAAATGACAATCAAGAGTACCTTTTCCTTCCAAGATGTATTCTTTGTTAGTTCAATATCTATCTTTTCAAATCTCTGCTCTTTCTTGTCATTTTCAGTACTCTGACTGTGTCTGTGAACTCTGTCAAGGATGCTATAGGAAGAGGGAACTGATATTATATACTACTCATGAGAATTCATCAATAGTATAAGTGAAAATTGATTTTACATCCCTATAAAGTTTGAGTTCATCAGAACTTACTCCATGCCATTAACCATAATGTCCTGAGTGATAATTTCAAAAATATCCTGGAGAACATTAATTATCTGAGACTTGTAGACGTCAGCACTTTCGTAGTTAGATAGCTGTCAACAAACCAACTTTGAGTACTGGGAACTGAGATCAAAGCAACAAGTTCATTGCTGAAGTGCTCAGCAATAACACACAAATAGTTATAATAGAAAAAGAAATCATAAAGGAAAAATATTACCAAGAGTTTTAGAAACTTCTCCAACTTCTCACTGAGTGAAGGCATCCCACTCATGCGAAATTCTCTCAAGAACCTGTGCTGCTGAATACTGATGTCTACTTCATGACCAATATGCCTCAAAATCCTTTTTCATATGACAAAAAGTGAAACCAACTATGAGGCTTCCAATATCGAGATTTTTTAAAAAAAAGAAAATTGTGTCTTATAACAAGATATTGAAAATGGTCAGACGGCCTTCTATGAATGTTTATGCAATAGCAAGCCGGTAGCGTGAATGATTTAGCCTTACATCCTATCAGCTTCATCTTCCAGAAGGCCATAAATTATATCCCGAATTGTCTCGTAACATTCAATTACTGCAGAACGCATATAATCATCATTCTTTATCTTCTTAAATAAGTCAACATCCTCTTTCTCTTTAAAATCTTTTGCCATGTCTAATGCAATAGGTATCTGACATACATGCAAAACAAGAAAATAAGTTAGAAATGAACATAGCATAAAATTAATGAGAAACCACTCAAAGAATTTACCTTGCTAGCAAGCAGAAAAGGAGGCCATTGGATAACAGAGATATCATTTGAAGAATATGGCACAAGCAACAAGTCTCTCTCCCTGAACAATAAGAAATCAAAGAATCTATTAGAAACATATAACTGATGTGTCAAATATAAGGCAGACTTTTAAGTAAGGATGCAGTCCTAACTCATTGCTGATCAGATCCTCCATCCGCATAGTTTCTATGAACTGATTCCACACCTGAGAAAAATTTGTAATGTTCTTCTGTTCTATTGAATCATCCTGCCACAATTAATAATTTTGCTTAAGCAAAAGACACAAAAGAGGAAGAAAAGATCTAAACCAATATATCTATAACTTGGTAAAAAATACTGGAAGTCATATGGGACGAATAATAAGAGAGGGATAGGATTGTAAATAGTCCCAATGAGTTTCGACGCATCACATAGTAGATGGAAAGGGAATATAATCAGATATATGTCCCACTATAATGGGAATAGATGGCGGAATTTCTAATCACACTATGGGATAAGGAGCGTGAAGGAGGGAGAGAGATGGCTTCCAGCGACTTCCATTTGCTAGCATTAGCACCAAAATATCACCACCGATCTCCAGTTCCTCTTTTATTTTCTAGATTTCCCCACTTTTTCTTTCTATTCTCCCATTTTTCTTTTATCATCACTTGTCTCTCTTTCATTTTTTTCATATGATTAGCTGGCTCTGTCCAGTACTAATTCTGCTGAGCACCAAAAATAGGATTGGAATATCAACCATATCCTATTCTATCCTATCTAGTCAAGAATCCTACGGTATCCTATTCTGCATGCAAAATGCAGCCTGAAGGGGAATAATTGCATGCATTTTGCTTTGGAAGAAAATGCAGTTCTATATGCAATTTAATTTAAATTCCAGAAAATGAAGAGCAATTATGTAAATATTAAAAGTTCAATAAGAACTAGTAGTACCAGGTATCTTCCTTTTTTTTCATCTGATGATGGCACAAGACGACGGCAGAAAGCTGAAGGCACAGATTCAAATCTAGAACGCAACATCCCAAGTGTACGTATCTAAAAGGTGCAAATGGTTTGAGATTAATAATTAAGAAAAACTTATGATACTGTAACTAACTCAAAATGTCACTATGAGCAAGTATTGAAACAATTTATCATTAACGTGTTTCTCCATAGTAAGAGGAAAACTGGCCACTAACCTCACCCAAATGGCTTAATGCCCCATGAATCCCACCAAATAGAGTGTAGAATATGGAATACCATATTTGAGTATCCACAAAATAAACCTACACACCAATGTAACTTATCACAATAGAAGAGGTTAAAGGTTAAAATTATAACGAAAATACATGGCAAGAAGGCAAAAAATTTGTTGTTCCCAATTTTTTTTTACTTACCAGTACAATCGGAGCCCATATTGCAATAACAACTCCAATATTATTGCTTGCTACAGCAATTTCAGAGGAAAAATATTCTTCAGCCGCGTATAAAAGATAATTTATAACAGTTACAACAAAAAAAAATCAAGACGAATTATTACCATGCGGAAAGAATTCATGCCACTGATAATTATTGACTTGCATCCTCATAATCAACTTTGTTGGTGCAACAAGTGGTAGTATCTATGAAGAAAATATGTAAATTATTGCTTTAGAATAAGCTGAGTTAGAGGATTTTATTCATATATTGAAACATAAGAGTAATTTATTAATAATTTATGCACCACAAAGTCATTTCCCATGCTCTTCCCGAAAAAAAGATATAGTTGCAGCACAAATTAAGCACATAGCTTTTAGCTGCTGATAGGCACTGAAGGATGTCTAAAGGTTTGAATCTAATTTTCTTGGACACCTTGACTGGCAAAAGATTTCATCGTTTCTTAATAAAAGAATTCCCAACTATTTCTATAAGGCTCTAGGTAGAAGACACTACTTTATAACGCATCCTTGTTTTTCAAGTTTATGTTTATCATCAAAAGATAGCAACTAGTGAATAGTTACCAATTCATGATGCAAGTATCTAGAAATACATGTAAATTATTTCAACAAACCACTATGATTTGGAGTCAATGTAAAAGTTAACTGATAAAAATCAGCCACATAATGACAAGGTGGCATTTTTGCCCATGTACATACATGATGGCACACAAATTTACCTATGAAGCAAACAAATAAACAAAAGGTGATGGTTGCAGCAGGACCCTCAAAGACTGCAAACATAATAAACTCTCTCTCTCTCTCTCTCTCTCTCTCTCATTTTGACATACACAAGATCCAATAATACAATATCATCCCACGTCAAAAGGAGACTTAATCTAAAAGGTATAAGATCAGCCCATGTACATTAAGTTGGCATAACTTTCAAGATGGTACTTCCTCAACCCCAAGCCAACTGTTTATGGCTTGAGATTACTAGAAGGGATTGAGACAAGGGTAGAATTTAAGACACTATACATAATAACCATCGATAGAAGATCAAGCCAAATAGTTTTCATAATAATATTAATCACCAGTGAATAGCAGTAGGGTGCAAAATTTTTTATCCCAATTTTCTTGAGATGACTAGTGAGAATAAACTTCAGAGAATTAGCCACGTATACAATATTATATATGAGCTTCAATCCCATTCTTTATTCTATTAAATTAGTATTAAAATAAATTTTCAGGTTAAAATTACATGAAATTCTCTGCATACCATATAATTCCCTTTTCAAAGAAACAAAATGGAATAACTTTTTGTCAGGTAGAGACCAATGACCATGATCACTGGGAGTAAATCTCTGTAGTTTAGAGCAATTACTGTTAAGGTTTGACAACCACTAGGTGACTGGAGAGCTAAATATTAGGTTTCTTTTTGTTGGAAGTTCTTAGCAGTAGCACTACAAATAGTTTTGAGTTCCCATGTATGAAAACCTATGAGAAAATTCTTGCCAAGAGGTGGAAATCAAAACCTTAATAAACACCAAGACAAATCTACAAAAATTTAAGATGTATAAGCTTATACGCTCATGCAGACAAAAGTTATTATATGAATAAATAACTTCATGGATGCATATTCACTTTTATTTTATGCATTCTACACACTGCACTTGCACTAAATTTGGCAACACATTTGAACCTTTGGGGTATTAATTCAGTTAACAGATAGATAAGAAATCACCTCCACATAATAGCTGAATGCTAGCTTGCTAATTAGCAGCATGATCCAAAACAACGAATACCTGGGCACATGAAATTCAACTCTGGTAATGGATAAATGGCAAGGCACATCCAAATCTGGCAGCATTAAGTCACCAGACTTTATATCCCCCCAAGGCCCAAACCACCCTTGCGTAAAAGGAAAATGGAAATAATAATCATAACCATCTTCTTATCTTACTTCAGAAGTTGGAACATTCCCTCATGCAAGCCTCTTCCAACATACAGTTTTGGCTGCAACATAATGAAATAAACAGGAAAAACGTTTTAAAAAATTAAAATGCAAGAAAGAGTAAATATCACAAGAAGAAGAAAAAAGAAGAATATCAGTGAAAGATATGGCCATTCTAGATATTCTTACCTGAGCCCACCACATAACAAGTGTGATGATACGTGAGTTTGAACGCTCCATAATTCTCCGCAAAGATGGAACAAAAAATAGTACAGCAGCCAATATATTGGGTATCCAATAAATTGCAATAGCATAACTATATAAAGACTGGTTCTTCCAATTCCCACTCCAGTTGCTGAAGAATTTCACTAGTCCAGTTGGATTCTGCACAGAACTGGCATAACAAATTGGCAGAATAACTGCCCACGCAGCTGCTACTGCAAATTTCAGAAGGTAACGTAGTATTTGGGTAAATTTCAAGCTCCTCCAGGCAATGAAACTAAGGACTATATCCAATGCAGCTGCAGAAAAAATGAGTAGAAAAGTAAGAAAGCAAAGACTGAAGTTGTTCAATCTACAACAGGCCACGGATATGCCTGCAGATTTATAACTGTTGCATTGTAACATAATGAAGCTTCAAAGTTGCTAAAAGCAGTGATGTCATATAGCTAATTTTCATTTTGTGTCTGATTACAAGCAAGCAACAATAACTAATTAACAAGATGGAGAAAGAAAATTCAAATTTTAAACTTATATGACCAATACCTTGCAACAGATTAAGAAAAGCTTCAGTAATGAAAATGGTCAGTACTCTCTTGAACACATCCTCGTCAGACAATTCAGCTAGCGATCCAGAATGACTCCATGCAACAATTATCATAGCCTAGAATCCATAAATTCAGAAATGAAATCAATTTTTGCAAAAAAACTGGTCAAAAAATAAGTATCAGATTCTGAAACACCAAAGCAACCTGCAGAGCCATTATAAAAAATATCCACATTCGGTCAAAACTTCTATAGAGGTGCAAAAATGTGCGGGCTTCAACAAAATTAGTCTTAGGCATCCTCTTTCCAGCAGCTACTTGGCTACGCCTCTGCTAAAAAACATATGAACCTTAACACAATTCCTAAAATAAATAAACATAATACTTTTACAAGGAATTCATAGCAAGTAAGGTAGGCAAACAAATACATCAAACCAATTGAGTGAAAGTAAAAAATTCATAAAACAAAAGATGAATTATCTATTATAATGTAGTGATGCTCAAGTTGATGGTTCAAATTTCAAATTGTTGAAATGTCTATCAACATAACAGGTGTTATATCTATTCTTCTCCTTGTCTAAATTGCAGCATTATGACAGCAAAAACTCCAAGTCAACGTAGCATTTCAGTTTCAGAAAAAATTAAAAGCTAGTTATAGCAACAGGATGCGTGTTAATTCTAAAAACAATATTGCAATGTTTACCCATTAATTTCAGCATAAATACAATCAATATAATCTTTAGATAGTTCTCTTATCTTTTTCTTTTTAGCGCAGCTTCCTCATTTCCTATCCTTTTTTATAATATTTTTAAATTATATTTTTGCTAAGAAAGGAAGACGCGATGCAGGCGGAATTAATAGATTTATCATTTATTCCAAATATTATTTTCCCAACCTTTTGAGTACCTTTTCATCAACTTAATGTCTACACATGATTTGTGTGGGTATCAACAAATCATTGTCAAATTTGATTAAGTCATACGGTTTCTTGTGTGAAATTATATCATGAATCAATGATCAGAGTTATATCTAAATTAGGGAATTATAAGATAAATAAATGGATTTTGTATATATTATTCTTCAAAATTATCAACCAACAATATTTCTTCTATGAGAAATCACAATACACTGAGCATGACAGTAAAAGATCAAAAATTATATTTGCTAGGGAGAAAGAAAAGGTCAAAAATTACTAAAAAACAACTTACCAGAGCATTCAAAAAAAATAAAAAAGCAAAACAGGATTGTACCTTGTGTATAAGTGACATGTCATCTGAAGAGAGAAAAAAATCAGCATTGAGGTCCATTGGCCACTTCAGACTAAAACACTTTTTAGACCTAGAAACAATTGTTGGGGTTGTGGGGTTTCAGCTAATAATCATTTGATGGAAGTATAAAAATAGAAGTTACCATTAGAAAACTCACCAAAAGTACTCATTCAAATCATCATAATTTCTCCACCTTGAATGGCTTGCCTTGCCCCCTTTGTTTCTCTTGGCTTCCTTTTCTCCACCAAATATAATCAATTTTTATTTAGAAAGCTGGAAGTTTTGAAACAGATAATGTGTGCAATACAACAAAACAGTGATTACCTTGCGCAAAACCTGGTAGATGGGGGTTATAACTGTCCGCAGAAAAGTTTCTTCATCTGGTGCATCTGTTTGGTACGTGTCTCCAGTGACATGGTGCACATTGCTTAACAAAATTGCATAAACAGCATCTGCCATCTTACATAATCAGGAAACAAACAAAGGGTTAATTTCAGTTGGGCAGAAGCTGCAAGACATTAAAGAAAAAGGTTTTATGGTTTAGAAAACTAATGTCACATTAACAGTGAGTCGTGAAGTAGAAATGCCAGATTAATTGTTGCTTTCCCCATCAAAAAATGCTGACTGTTAAATAAATTCCGCGGTATTGACATCCTAGATCCCAGTATCCCAGTACTGAATTGTTTCTAGATCCATAGCTGTTTTAAACTTCACATGGTCCATTTATGATTATAAAAGAATATGAGTGCATAAGTTATAATTAAGTTTTACCAATCATTCATTCTGGTTTTCCCAATCATGCCAAATTTAATAAGAAAATTGTATTCACAAAAACCCATAAGTTATGGTCAGAAATAAAGAAATCAGATTGACCTTTGTGCCAGAGAAAAGATATCAACATATAAATCTGTGTGTGTGTGAGTGGATTCTCTTATTGCTGCATTGCCTGTGTCAAATAGCTTCAGGGAACTCCATCTAGAAAATATGACTATTACTAGTGGTAAAATATAACTAAATATGATAGGCTTTTCTGGTTACTCAAACTATAAAAGTCTATGATACTTTTATAGTGAGAAGATAGCATATTTCTGTCCATAGTACCCTTTCAACAAAATTTGAAAACTCAAACACTAATAAGTAATTACTCTATATTTTTCTCCAGGAGATTGATGCAGAGATTAACTGTAGTAAGAACAAGCAAAGGACTTGAGATAAAAAGTAACGATAACAGGTGAGAACAGCCTTCATATTCAGTTGAATGAAGATTCATCATTCCATAACTCTAAATTACTACCAAAGTTCCACCATCCAAGAAATAATACTAAAAGACAAAGAAACTAGCTCCAACCTGCATAAGTAGAATTCAGTGTTTCAGTCACAGTAAACATACATTATGGAATATGTAGCAAAGGCATTCAGGCATAAATCGAACATTTGAAGCTTCACCCCAGATAAGAAGATAAAGCCCAATGTAGATTAGCTGTAGCTGTTGTTTGTCAGAACCTGCAGGAATGCTGCAAGGTGAAAATAATCACTCACTAAATACACAATCTGAATCATACACAGTATGATACAATTTCTAATACATTTAATAATCCACGGTTTAAGATTAAAATCTGGAAAGAAACAGGATAACTTACCGAGTATTTTTTTCACAACGCAAGTAATTACACCATGACCAATAGTTCTTGAAAACTTTATTCATCAACTTCTGTACGGTAGTACTGCTGATCTGAAATAAGCTTTTATCAATATTAGCTCGAATGAATTAAAGAATATAATTAAGACAGCTATTAGGAAAATTTACAGAATTTTCAGAAAGCATAAAGCAGGTCAGTTGAACAATATTTACCTTGTTATAGTCGACAAGATCCTTTTTTCGTACATCCATATTGGCCAGAAGCAATATTAGGTGCTCCCTCTGATTTGCTACATTTCCTTTCTTTAAATCCCAGAAAGATGCAAGAAAAGAATGTTGTCATATAAAATGATGTGTTCCTCATTAGAAATTCATTTGATATATAAGATATAATTGTAGAAATCCTTGAATCAAAAGACCATTGCTAACATCTGTCTTTGTAATACATTCAATTCATCAACAACACAGTATTAATAGATCGAACCAGGATGAGAGCTAGTCACAAGTTGGAGGCTTGGAGCTATGACTGATACTTTGAGAGTGAAATGATTTTCAAATTAAGATACAATATAAAGGATATAGTAGAGGATATGGTGAATGCTAACCAAAAACTAACCATCAGTTTTCATTTTGGGAACCTTTTTCTTGGATAAGAGAAAAATATTGTGAAAACTATGCAAAGAGGACAAAAGAGAGATGGACAAGAGGTCAACCACCAAATTTACAAAAGATCTATTAGACAAACTTTATGGTATAATCCTATAAGAAAAAAATGAGCTGCAGTAAGCATTAGTGCAAAATAGCATGCCAGTTCTTGAAAATAAAAGATAAAGAATAGTGCTGAAGCTTAGAAACTAGAGTGTTAATGATACAGCTAGTAAGACTGAGGAGAATATTACTCATAGAAACTAAAGCAAAGTGGATAAATAGATCTACGCAACTAGAGTATTATAATTGTTGAAACCCTTGGAATTGAAGCAGGCCGACGATGTAGAGAACTTCAACTGAAACATATGTAGTGGTGGAACACCCATGGGGTAGAAGAAAAACATTTATAAATGATGAAAAGTCCAGTTACACTTCATGGAACAGGGTGTGATGCAGTTAAGAAACCAAGCTTCCATAAAACGTACGTAGCATAATTGCAGATATTAAGGTGGGACAATAGGAATAAAATAATTTACAAGGTACAAAATGAATAAATTCATCAGAAAGTAGACTGAGCAACTATCATGACAAGTTAACAACAGTTGGTTTGATTATGATTTTGCTTATGTTTTTGTCCAACATCAACCTGAATCCTCCAATATGAAAGAGTGATTTTATTCAGGTGGTATTGATGAAAACAAGAAAAGCAGACTAAGAATTATGTTACCAGAAGCATTAGAAGAAAAAAGAATTTCTAGTTATCTAAAAATGTATTAGAATATGTGACTCTGGTTAGGATTGGGAAAGTAATCCTAACTAGTCTCTAAGGTGATACTCAACTCAACTGATAAATAACAATACCTCAGTCCTAGCTAGTAAGTTAGATAGAGGGGGATAAATGCTCATAGTGATTTTGGTTCAGAGTTATGAGATGACTCTCCTCTTCGGAGATTAAAGATTCAAGTCTGAGTTTTTTCATCAATTTCTGAAAAAGACACAGTGGCATGCTATAAACTGGACCAGGCACAGAGCTAAGTTACTGATAAATGACCTAACACCTACAGTTGTGACATGCAGACAGAAAAATAAATGGAAAAATGGGGATTCTAGGAATAAGTACCTGAAACCCAAAAATAGAAGAAAGCCAATCAAGTATGTCAGAAATAGATCTGTCCCTCGCCTCAGATGTGTCATGAGAGACATTGCTTGTCAAAGGAACAGCCGGCATGGGAAGGTTTTGCACATTACGCAGAGCATCAAGTGCAGCTTTGATCTATACTCCCATACAGAACAATAGGTAAATATAGTGGAATTTAATGAATGCAAGAAAAAGCAAGATAACAAATAATTCAGATATGCAACCTCAGGAAGTTCCATGATTGCTGCTTTGGCCCCGACAGCATTTAGTGGAAGAATGTTATAGAGTTCATATTGTTCTCTTTTCCTCTGAACATCTTGGGCATACCTTTGGGTCTTTAAGGTCAAATAAATGGCAAATCCGCATTTTCAGTACTTTCCAGATGCAAACATAAACTTAAAAATATATGCTGTGGTAGTGATACTATATAAATCAAACCTGATCATCAACTCTTTCTGAAGGTACCACTGTTTTCAGCACATCATACAACACCGATGCAATCTGCAAAATCTTAGCCATCTCCTCCCTTCAACAGTACCAAAAACCAAAAAGAACAAGACAATGAATAGTGTACTTAGCTAAAGTGAGCACGTTAATGATTCCAAATCAAGCCTTACGGTCTTTTTGTATACTGGGCTTCTTTAATATTATTCTCATAAAAATTCTGATAATATTTTAGTATTTCTTTTGGATCACTTCTTGCAAGCTGAGGCCTTGTTTCTTCTTCTTCCTGCAGCATACAGAAATTTTGATGTTCTAAATCATTATTTTGGAACTCAAGGAAAGTCGTTAAATATTAGTCTCACTATTCAATTTTCAGAGTAAATGAGATGTCTCAAAAATATTTAGCCAATAAATTCATGTGCATAGATTAAACAATAAATATGACAACCATCAATATTATATACATTGAAACTAAAGATTGAATTCTCTCTGAAAATTTCATCCATGAACTCCTACGCTGCCAATTCAAGGTGACCACCAGCCTTCAAGTCTTTCTTAAAAGATGATAAAGATAAGCACATATGGAAAGGAACAATTAATCTCAGTGCTAATATTCAATAGTTAAAATAATTTCTCACACTAGGGGGGTAAGAGCTAAATTGTCCCTGAATGTGAGTGACAAGTAGAGAATTCAAGTTTTAAGAGAGGTCCCTTCATGCAAAATGCTAAGAGACTAAAAACACATTTAGACACTCTTCCAGGACCCTGCTTTGGCAGAATGAGGTTGAGGTAATGGCCTTTCAAACAAACTTCCAAATAGAAACCTCATTAACACCTATAGCTCAAAATATTAATAGCATCAGCAGTTATAACAATCGAAGGTGGCCTAACTTTTACCCCACCATATATAATAAACAATGGTAGAAATGAATCAGACAATTAAAATGAATCTCCCAAAACAAGGACAACCATTCAATGAGGAAAGTAAAACAATGAACCACTATGACTAACTTTAGGTCTACCTTCTCAAGTTTATGCAACAGATAGGTCTTAAACTGTCGGACACCGCGTCCACTTGATGTTGGATCCATCCTATGAGCCTTCTCAAATGCATGGAAGCGGCCTGGTTGAACAAAATATAGTGAGGTCCCTATAAAGTAAATTTTCAGCCAACAAAAGCATGTTGAAATTACCTTTGACACAAACAAAGAATGGCAATTATCAACATTTAGCAACCCCACCCACCTCCCCCTCACTCCAAGGAAATAAAAAAAAAGCAGCTTTATTAAACTAATGTAGTATACCACCAAAAAAAGAAAAGAAAAGAAAACTGATGTGCATTGGATGCAGCAATAATTAGAAAGGAAAAAAAAATTAAAGTTTCTTTCTAGTCTCTAGGGAAAAAAATAAAGTGCTTACAAGTCAATTAGCTACCATTAATTCTCACATTACTTTTCAGCTACTTCAATTAGGGTAGTTACTCATATTCCTTAGTGCAAAAGCACCCACTTTCTCATGAAAACAATACATATTTGTTATTGCTAAGCCAAAGAAGAAAAGCCAATAATATCTGCCAAGACATTGAGTTATGACATTAATTCATTTATTTAACTTCTGTTAATTAATAGAGCATCATAATTTTTGTCATAAGGAGGACAAATGCAAAAATAGTTTTAGAATTATAAAGAAAACAATATTCAAGCCCTCAGATTGACATGAGATGAGAGCTGGATGATTTAAAAGGATAGATGAGAAAAGAAAACTAAAAGCAAAAGCCAAGTTTGGATGACTTTTATTCTACATAATCCACTTTTTTTACCATTTTTTTATTTTGAGAAGCTGTGTAATCCACTTTCAACCATGCTCCATTACCCATGATTATACTTCATGCCCCAAATAACCAACAAAATATATTTAGAAGACTCCTTATTGAAAGGGCATGCTGCTACTCAAGAAAATTTAATCCAAACTTTACATCAAAAGACCAAGATAGAATCTATCCCTAATGGCTCAACTAAATTCAATGAAGTACTATCCAAAGCATTTGGGTTGAAACAAACAATGACCCAATCACAGAACCAAAGTCAAAGCTGAGAGCAAAGAATAAGACAGCGTTCTACAAGATAAACCTTGTTTTCAGCCAAGAGGTGTTAAGAAGTGTCATAGATACAAACCCATTTGGTAGTCCATGAGAAAGAGGAACCATCTGAATATATTGCTTTTTGTGGGCTCTCAGTAATTTATTCATAAAAGGAAAAAATTTCTTGTTCACACAAACATCAAAAGGATATTAATGAGTTAAATCAAGAGACAAATCCTTCCCAAAAGCATTGCATTCATATGTTCAAGTAATGCCTTGAAATTGAGGGAGGACTACAACCTGATATTTGAGTTTCTAATTTGAAGCATCAAAAGCCATCTCATCTTTGATTCAGATTCACACTTAACTTTAATGTCACAATGGATTTGGAAATTATGAACTCATGATATGGCAAAATTCTTCACCAACAGTCCATGAGAGGTATGCCTGGGCCACTTAGGAAACTGAGTGACATATAATACCGGAATTAACAACCTAAAATTTGTTTCTTCACCTAAAAATGCTGAGGAACCTGCAAAAACTATCACTGCCCCAAGAACAAAACCATACCCCTTTGGGATTTGCATGGCAGACCAATAAGCTTTATCTCCAATCTAGTGCCAATATTCTACTTCATGCACAAAATGCATCTACTGGTAAAAATGCCACAATGTCTATTACTTTCAAGGATTAGTATGTTGAGAATTCATCTTCATTTTCTACATTCCACAAGAAATGCATTGGAGGCAGGCTTTAGATGCGCTATTTTGGTCATTGTCTCGTCTCATGAATACAACACCGTTGTTCGCATCTCTTTTCAAGTATGTATCATAATTCACTACTTGAACAGTTTTTGAACATAGAATTCCTAATTTTCATTTGGAACAATTTTTTCGTTAGCCCACTGTCACCTTTAAAACTAACTAGCTTTTGGTGGTAAAAATCTTTAGTTGAATTGATAATATGCTATTACATGCCCAATTTTAATACCTTAGCTTTAATGAAATTGCAAATTCTCATCTTAAACCAATAGCCACTCAAAGTATCTAATATATCAAACTGGGCTAAAGTTCTTGCTTGAAAAACAAAATATATCACAAGTACCAATTATCTTGCTTTTAAAATCTTTGGGGAAAAACAAAAGGTAGTAATTCAGAAAAAAATATATCAAATTAAATAAAATTCCCACAGAAAATATCTGGAATTCAGCAAAATGAAAGCACATCATTACCCACGCTTCTTTGGTGAATAAAAGGGGAAAAAAAAGATTCTGTTAACTCGTAACCTAACAACATATATTGCCTAGCAAATCTTACAAATAAGATGAGTAAAAACAATATGAAAATTGACGAAGCCAGTGCCTTACAAGAATTGAAATTATTTTTCTTATCTCAGTTAAGAATTACTCCTTAACCGAGATACAACATTAAAACAACCCAATAAGCAAGCAAAGGATGACATCTCATTCCAAAAAGAAGCAGAAAAATGTAAAGGCAAAACGGAGAAAACTAACAGAGATATGCGACTCTTGGGTTTTCCTTCTCGATTTCATTAGCCACACGAAGGATGGGAGCAATGGCTGCCAAAGACGAGGGCACCAGCTCACTATCAACAGCGGAGTTGTCTTCGTTCTGCAGGTCCAAAAACATGGTCTGAGCTCGACTCATCTTCTTGGACTGCGACCGCGGTGGGCCCCCTCCTCTGCTTGTCCCACTGGAACTGGCCATAACGGCACCGCTTCGAACCACTTAGCACTAATGATCGAGAAATTACCTGAACTTGTTGTTGTAGTTGTGAGTTCTGTTTGTGAAGTGACAACATATTTTCTAATGGGTATTTGTATAGAAAGAGAAAGAGAGATACTTTGGATGTTAAGTGGGGCAAAGTCGTTTCCCCGAGAAGAAGAAAAGAATGTAAGAGGGAATGACTAGTTTTTTAATCAAACTAAAAGCAAGTATATGTGATTGTGAAGGAATTGATGGGTGGATTAGCTTTTGCTTTTTGGAACGATTTTGGTAAAGAAACGAAGGATAACTCTGCTTTTTCACCATGCTTAAGCTTTTTCTTCTGCTTTTGCACTTTCCTTCGTAGCGGCAGCGAAAGCGAAAGCGGCGGGAACCGTCGTCGCTGTGTTCTTTGCGTAAATGTCCAAAAATTGGCATTTATATCCCCCATTCCAAAGTTGTTGCTCTTTCGTTTAATTAAAATTATTCTTACGTTTTTTTGTTGAGATAAATTAATTTTTTTTAATACAAATCTTCTTATTTTATGAAAAAGCCAATTAATTCTAAATTAAAATTTTTTAAGATTAATTTAACACAAATACAAAGATAAATTAATTTCTCTAAATTAATAAATTATTCCGTCAAAATAAATTAAACTCAAAGCTAATTAATTATTCTCGATAAAATTAAACTTAACAAAGGGTGCATTTTCGTTTGAAAGTTCTATTAAAATTCTAACAATCACTCAGGATTAATACAATATAAAATAAAATTATCAAGGGTGGGTTACAAACTGACTATGGATTTGCAGAGGAAAACCAAATTTTGATTTAACAAAGAATCCTTGAAACACAAGAAACTTGGATTTCATCAGTAACGTCAGGGATTCGTTCCAAAAATCAAAGATAATTTATTTCTCCTTTGTTCTTTCTGTCTGTTATATATAATTGTTTTATGAGCACAATAAATAATTTACTAGGAGGCAATTACTTGCATAACATGCTAGTATTCAACAGAAATCACCAGTCTCATTCTGGAAACCAAATTAGCGACCAAAGAAAAACTGTTTTCTCCTACACCAACCCTGCTACAGTCCTAAATTCCAAATTGTTGCATCTGCTCACGGTCATGTGAAAGTAATTTATATTAGTAACTTTAAAGATGGTAAGCTGCTGCCATCTTTTCGGATACTCTCACCTGTGGCAAGCTTTCCAATCAGCTTCTCCAGCGTTTCTTCCTTGGTGGTATAAAGATGTGTACTCCTCTCCCTCTCCAGCTGAGTGGTAATGATGCATGTTTATATGGGACTTGCTCTTGAAGCCTGCAAGTTAAGAGGAAAGGCATTTGGTAGAATTTGTCCACGAAATAATTGTGAAAGAATAATAACATGTGATGATAGCAATGCAAAGATTGTTAGAATTACTCTTTTCGTGTTTTTGAAGTTAAAGAGGCAACAAGAAATCATTCAAATGAAATTGTTGGAAGAAAATAATCGTGTGAGAGAAATATGAATCAAAAGAAGAACAAAAGCTAGATGGGCTGTGATATAACCTACTGTTGCAACTTGAATTTGGGTTAGTAAGAAAGGAATCAAAATGAACCAAGTTCTCACAACATTTGGCTCAAGCTACTTTCCATAGATCTAATATAGTCATTTTGCTTTTTTCACCAAAGGTGATTAGACCTAAACATGGCCAGTTTAACATTATTCATATTATTCTGTATTTTACAATTAAAAAAAATCATTGTGACCCATACATTAGGCTGTATGAAGGATAATCGTCAACTTGATGGGCTCAAGGAATACCAGACAAACAAAAGGGGAACCGAACCATCCTGACCCGAAACTCCATTCACAGTCAGCATATGAAGAGTGGTATTCCAACAACTTGCCTGATGTAAAAATCCCACCATTGAACTAAAGCTGCTTCAGAAACATTTAGATGAAATATAGGGAATCATACTAGGGCAGTATAGAGACAAAGTACATATTTGTATATTGGGTATAAGATTCCATTTCCCCAGTACCTCTGTTGAACACTTATTAGTTTATTTCTGAATCCTTTTTTCTGAAGTACTCTTAACTCTGAAATACAGTTCACGAAGACTAAATTTGAGTACCTATATTGAACACTTATTAGTTTGTTTCAGAAACCTTTTTTGAAAGCACTCTTTAGCTCTGAAATGCAGTTCATGAGAATAATTTTGAGTGGCACTTGAATCGACAATTATTTTTCGAACCTGGTTCTTTAAACTGGAGGAAGTAGCCCAGTGCCGAGGAGGATGCATTCCAGCAGACTCACAATGAACAAAAGTTATCACTCTTGACTGTTCTTGGGTATCAACCGTGACTGGAGGTGGCAGCTCTCTCATGACCCATAACACAAAAGCCGAGGGCACTGAGGAACCTGTTGAATAGCCTCTAGATGAAATTACCACATATGATACAGGCATCTGACTCCTTTACACAGTATGACAATTATATCTAAAAATTGCAACCAACAATAAACAATGTGCCTCAGCAGTAGAACAATATATGGTATAATTAACATGACCGAAAATATTTGAAAGCCAAGGTGGATAACTTCCAAGGAAGTCAATAACTAAATGATTTTATCAGCTGCCAGCAAACGTGACTTTTTCTGTTTTGGCCTTTTGGCTTTTCACTCTAGGTTGGATTTGCTTGGAACTTTTATTATAAGAAATTCAAAGAAGAAATTTGAAATATTCAACTGCTTTATGAAAGATAGTTGTGAGACTCTAAGAAGACCACAACAAAATGACTTTTATCAACTGCTAGTTTTTCTAACCTTCACCCAAGAATTTGATTTCTGTTAGCTTTTGAATTAAGGCTTGTAACCAGCTTCCTTTCAGACTCAAATGGATTGGGTGAGTTCCAAATAAAGGAATAGAGTGAAAGATGAATTATAGATATGAAACAAAAACCAGGGAAGTTTGGCCAATCATAAACATAAAGAGATGAAAGTTCTGTAAATTAGCTTGCAAATTTATTAAGGTGAACAAACCTTTAAAGTGAAAAACAAGGAGTAATTTAACTTAATAATGAATAAGTTATTACCTCCACAATAAGTTAAGAAATCATTAGAGTTCACTTTTAACAGCAATGTTCAAATATGAGCAAGCATACAGCTTGATACATGATAGCCAAGTGAAATACCTATAAAGTAGTACAAAATCAGCACAACTACTACTGCCACTCCATTCACTTTCTTCAGATTCCAGTGATAATAAAGCTGCCAACGGAATGACAAGTTAATTTGATAGGAAGAACACAAACTAAACAAGAAACATAATAATTTCTTTACCCATTTTAGACTGTATAACTACTTACAGGAATATCTGTGAGAATAGCTGCCAAAGCACTTGAGGAGAAACATATAACAGAGACAACAGCTAAACCAGCAACCTGCATAAGTGGCAAATTTTGGATACTTAAAAAGATAGAATAAAATGAACTATGCTCATGAATAGAAGGGACAACATGAAGATACAGAAATTACAACAAAGCCAGTAAGGAAAAAGAATTTCAGATAAGCACCTTCCACATCTCTGACGAAGCTCTGTCAGACCTTACTTTTCTCAATTTAAGAAATAACAGGAGACCTGAAGAAATGGATTATGGGGAAAAAAACACTAACAATTTCACTGACATGATCTTCTGGTTTGCAGCAGTAGCATTTATGCTTTAAAATTGTCATAAACTAGCTCTCATTAAATTTAATTTTTGAAATTTATGGATAACTTTAAAAAAATGCCTGCAATTTTTAGAACTAAAAAACTTTACCACAAAAACACAAGTTAGCAGGCAAATTTACATTCACTGAAGTTTAACCTACATACAATGTTAAATCATGCATGCACACAAGCACATTCATACAGATTCAGAAGTCAATGCATTCAAAGACATTCTCTACAAAACATCTAGAAACAGATTAAAGATCTGAACATAAATAATGTGATTTGCTTCTACGCTAATACAGAATGCTGCAATGCCTTAAACCTCAACTACATAGGGATGATGATTACATGAGTTCATCTTTGCCATTCAGTGCTTAGATCTAATTCTTTATTGGGTCCATGGCAATGATGTTATCACTCATAGTCTCAGCAAACAATCTTCCGCACCCGTCAGCAACTATTTTTATTTTTTAACCATCAATTTGTAGCTGCACCTAATTTCCTAGCAACAATACATCTAATTTTTAACACTCAAAAATAGTCAACCCAAGACATTATCCTTTACATTCAATAACATCTCTGTAATTTTCAGATGTAAAACACGTTCATGGTGTATTCTCCTCCATTCTGGTAATATTATAAAATAGAAATAGAGAACAACAAAAAATATGCACAGAAAACTGCATAATGTCTGAACTACTAGCTCACCGTAACAACCCAAAGCTCCTCCCAATAGAAGAAATGCTGCAGCGAAAAAATCTACATATACCTGCTCCATGATTGCAATAATTAATTCAACTTTCAAAAGTCATATTACCATTATAACAAAGAAACATCTTGTGTGATCGGTGAAGAATTACAATCAAGTGAATTGAAAATTTAGGCTAGTTCATAGAGGGGAGACTCTTTAACAAGCAATTAACTATCACTTGATGTCTTGAACTTCTGGAAGAACATATATAGAAATATCAAACTAAGATGTTTCGAGGAAATAACATTTAAAGGTTTTTTATCGCATAATGATCCTCCAAATATGATGAGGTGGAAGGAATATATTGTATACCCGAGCTGCTACAGAAGAATCGATAGGATTTTTCCCAGCACCAATCCAGATTATCATTGCAAATGACATCATCAAGATGAAGATAAGCACAACAGCCTAGCAAAAAATTAGAAAAAAATCAAAATTAAAATCAAAATCATATGATATGACATGACAAAAAATGATAAACATATAAGCACCTAAGAAATGATAAAGAAATATCAATAGAATACTTCTATTTCTCATACCACAATAACGAACTTTTGTCTGCTACCAACATGACCGCCTTGGAACGGGAAACATCTCCATCTACCATCCATGTTTGATGAACCTGGTTTACTCTTCGAATTTTCCAATAAAGCCAGCTGGGTACTATTTTCTTCATTATCATCCTCTTCGTCATTTGCCTGATGGCAAAGGTCGACCCTATAGAATCATTGCCCATGGAAGCATATATATTTCTATAAATTACATTGCATCATTCTAATATATTTATCATCTCATTATACAAACTCTAGATAAACTTTGCAAATTGTAAGAATGCAATCCATATTTTCAAGATATCTTTCCCTTTATCCTTCATGTGACAAAGATTAGGGATGTTGGTAATATTCAACTACCATAGCATGGTACAAGTGAGGAACAGAAAGGAAGCAGAAATTTAAATTTTTTTAATAAAAAAATATATGTTGTCTCATAAACTTCAGTAAGCTCCAGCCCCTTGCAATATCAAATCCTATTTATTAAATAAGAAAAGAAAAGTTAACTGTTCTCCTTATTAGTATTTGATTACCATTTCATAACAAAATGCTAGAAATTAAGTTCTCTAAATTTCGATGGCAGAATAATGTCCAGATAAGCACATCGTTAGTTTTATGTTTTTGATAGGAATCAAAGAAAATTGAATAAAGAAAGAGATATGTGCTGATAAGTACATCAGATAAACCATCAATGAGTGTAGACAATAACAATATCTAGAATTTTAACACGTTACAATATACTTGCCATTTTTCCCATAATATTCACATTAGGAGGACAGGTTTCTGTTTTACCACAGGCATAAAAGGGAACGACACGTGTCCATAGTTGTGAGTGCTTATTTACGACATCTACATTATGCACATTAACACAGCTCATAATGTGTTCTATAATAATAAAAAAAAACAACCAAAATATGCTACAGAGCATACTAAAAAAACTTACCAGAAAGATAGAAGTAGAAGAAATGCCGCGAGTAACAGAATATTGGGTGAAGCTGCAGCAATAATTTCAATCACTTAAAAATACCAACGGGCTTGCAATAAAGAAATTGAAGCAACAAAAATTTAAGCCATGCATCAATTATCAGAGTCAAGGGTAACATACACATTAGGACAAAGCCACAAGCATGAGACCAGCAAGTCCACCTCTCACAAGTAGCAACAAGTGTAGATATGAAATAGATGAAGTAACCTGAAAAGAGATTGGATTAAAAAGCTTGATTATCTACTGAAGGATCTTTTCAGAGATTATTACATGCACTCTAATATTTTCAAATTCCAATGTAATAAGCAATAAAATCAGATATAATAAGCTTTATGTAGCCTGGGTCAAAGAGACTAGCAATATTCAAGGATCTTGGTGATTCAAAATAGAAATTTAATGAAAACTTGCTTAAAGGTGACAAATCTATTGCTATGACCAATGATTTCTCATTCTTACCCAAATTGGACGAGCCAATCATGAGATGAAGTACCTGCAATTGACATTTTTCTTCCCATCAAAGAAGATAAACAACATAAAAATGCACATGAAAAGAATTACCATGAAAGAAAAACATATCAATTGAACACAATGGAAGAACTATGTTTATTTTCTTACGGTGCCAAAAACTGAAGCGAAAAGGTCACAAATAACAAATAAAACAGGTTTTCTCACTTTGAAGAAGAAAATTGGATATGGGACAGAGAAGAGTTTAATATCAATCCAAAGTTCCATAATATGCATATGTCTGGGTTATTGTCTTTGTAGTATATCGGAGGCATAAAGAAGAAACTTCTGGACAGAGAAGAGTTTAAGAAATAAGAAACAAGGACATGGGATAGGATGGTATGAATACTGTAACTATGATTACAAGAGTTCAACTTTCTGTGTTCAACTGGTACGAATATTTTTCTGATGTTGAATAGAACTATCTTAGTTACTTTGCATTTTTTGTAATCGATAGCAAGAGAAACTTTGAAAGTAAAGAAGCTCTGACTTACTTTTTGGCGAGTCCATCCAACCTCTTGATTTCGCATGTGAATCCTGGTGAGCTGCAATGACAAAGTGGATGACACTTATGTAAGAACCAAAAGAAGAATCAAACAAGAACAAGGTCAGCAATGCATACAATCATCCACATACCAAGCAAACTGCAGTTAATGATGAACGAGTCAAACTAAACCTAACAAGGAAAAGAACATCACACAAGGAGATTCCAGTGCAAACATATTTGATATCTCAAAATATCAACTAAGATATTTCCTTGAGGCATTGCCAAAAGTAGGATGTTCATTCCAGATTCACATTCTCTATCAGGAGAGAACAATTGATCATGCCTTATCATTCTAACTGCAATGTACTTGAGGTTCTCCGGTCAAAGAAAATAACACAGCTGAATGAATTCTACAAAATAGATATACTGAAACACATAATAGTATAAACTCCAATTTCGATCTTTGAAGACAAGATATAATGGAAAAAATATCTCAAACTTCTACAGTACAAGCATCTCTTCAAATTGATAGGATTCTGTCTATTCATTAAAATGTCAACAACCCAGTTATTCTAGGGAAAGAGAGAGAAACTAAAAGAAAATGCTTTAGCGAAAAAGCCAAGCCACGTTCTGGAATAAATCTCGTTCGATTCACACCGTATAAAGAAATCACAAATTCCAAATCCTAAAGCAGGGACTTTTAATCCCAAATGAGCGTAAAAATTCTAAATTTATTGTCTCGTTTTTCCCGCATTTTCTCACCAACCAAACATAACGAAGAGCTCCCATCAACCCATATGAATTCACACCCACTTGTCACAATCACACACGACCAAGATCACAAAATCCCCTGAATTCTTCCAATAATTCGGATCAACTAACAACCATTAATTAAATAAGATGCTGATATTTCCCGAGGAAAACAATACCATTATTATAAAAGCAAAAGGGTTGATAATAAAAAACAAACCTGATAGAATGCAACAAAAGCAAGAAAACCGTCGACAGAAGCCATAGCTAGAATGGATATAAGCAAGTCGAGCGGGTAGCAATTAAAGAGGCTCAATTCAAGAAACATTTTCATTTGTTGGCCAACACTGAAGTCAGTTTCGATTAGAACAACGTAGGAAAATCCCAAGCAAAGAATTAGAAAAAAAAAGAAAGCAACGTATTCTTCTGTATTTATCTCACTTGGCTTGGCATAATATTTCAAATTCGCTCGCACCAAAAAAGAGAGAAAGAGAGCTCATGTAACGCGTTTGTTTGCATTTGTATCTATACGTAGGGATGGAAATTGGTAGATGACGATGTGTACGGACAGAGAGGAAGACAGCAGATCTGTTTAGAGTGATTTGCCTAGAGCCTGACCGAGAGAATCAGTGTTTGTCTCTCTGCCATAGCGAATTCCTTCCCCCTTTTTTTTTATAATTATTATTTTAATTAAAATTTAATTTCATTAGCACTTGGTCTAAGTTTTCATTCATCACGTTAATTATAGATTTTATTTTATAAATATTAATAACTAAAAATACATATTCTCAATTTTTCACGTTATTATAAAAATATAAATAATAAATAAATAAAATGACTCGTGAGTCGTGACGTTAGACCCTTGGCGGCCACGTCTGGCTCCTGGTGAAAAATCCTGCTGTGCCCCCCGTGTCCTTGTCGAGAAGTCACTATCTTCTCGACGTTTTTATTTTTACTTTTTGTTTTCTTGCGGTTTTGTGTACGTCTGCTTTTACTTGAACAAAAACTAAAAAATCAAAAATCAAAAATCAAATGGGTTAATAAATTTTAATTATTTGTTTTTAAGTTTAAATAAAAAAATATATTATATAAAAATAAATTACATATTATGATAGTTTGTTGAAGAAGAAAGGCTAATACTAGTCCATCGTTATGGTCATCGAGTTAGGACTACCGTCTTTACTCGCAAACACACATCCATTTTGCTGGACCAGGTGGACCACGGTCTTGATTTTTTTGCCCCACTGACCCTGACCTGCAAAATGTGATGCGACGAACCGAGACCACACCGTTTTGCTGTCTTGTATTGGTAAGAAAGAAAATGCTAAATTTATTACATAAAATTGAAATGTACAAAATTAATTTGGCATTTGCAAAATCTATCCCTGGGTTTGTTGTACAATAAGAAAACGTTGAGTTGAGGTGGGTCCTATGAATCTCAATGGGCAACCAAATAGATACGGGGGCCCATTAAAGAGACTTCTAGAAGGGGGGGGGAGGTAATTGACCAAGAGATATAACGTAATGTCCACCTACAATTGGCTGGCAGAATTTTTATCTGACACAGCAATTTATGACTCTACAAATGTATTGTTTACAGTGGGTCCGTTGAAATTGGACCGGCCATCCCTTATGATTTTGTCGTCCAAAGTATGTATGCGCTCATTCACTAGCCGTTAAAGAACCTTGACCAAAATTGATAACAGTATGACTGCGTAATAAGTAAACATAAAGTTAAAAGCTCCAACGGACAACTACGCTGACCGTCTGGTGTAACAGCAATTGGAGTCCAGCAATCTAACGGATGGCCCTTACTTGATATGTTAGCCGTTACAAATATTTTGTTTGGCAGAATGGGAATACCGTGGACCCCACGTTAATCAGAATACGTGGAAGTAACAAGACAATACACACATTTAGTAGGTTAATTAGGCACTGTATTTTATTATAAATTATATTAATATTTCAATTTTTTTTTAATAAAAATACTGGTACTCATGCCATCATCGGCCAGCAAAGGCCATTCCTTTATGGTGAAAACCAAGGCAACGAAAAGCATTATATTCCTCGCGCTTATAAACAACTGACAAACACGATTTGACACAGCCTGCAAAACCAGAGGAAAAAACGATTAAACAGTGTGTGTGAGAGAGAGAGGTTTCTGTGCCGGCTGTTAATGGCGAAGAAGGCGTGGTCATTGAAGAAGGCGGTGAGCAAGGAGAGCTTGACCTGGCCGTGGAAACTCTCCGGCGCCGCTTTCAAATGGAAACGGCTGCATTTTCAGATGACAATCGTCGACGATTTGGTCTTCAAAATTATGTATGTTGTGGAAGCCGTTGTTCTCGTCTCCACTCTCTGTTTCTTCTTCCTCTGCTGCGGCTGCCACTTCTGATCTTGATTCCTTTTTTAATTGTTTGGTTCTTGTACACGTTAATTGATTTGATTTGATTCTTTTGTTTGATCCTTTACCACTATCGAAATTTGGTTGATATTGTAGCATTTAGATGGGGCTAAAACTACATAATGGATATGCTTGTAACTACATTCGTTTCGTAATTTTAATTTTTTTGAAATAAAATTTTTATTAATTTAGTTGTACGTTTAAACAAATTGAGCATCCAACAAACCAAAATAATAAATTCGACGGGGCGGTGGCTGCAACGGGCAGCGCCGGGGTTAGCTTTAAAGAACAGCAAGGGTGGCTTGGTAACGGTTAAGAGACCGTCAGATTGAAGAACAACGGACGACCGAAAATGATTGTCTGCAGTGGCAGTGTGTTTGGTTGGATTGGACCATCAGGAGCTGCTGAGTGCAGGGATGAATAATAGTTGGGATTAGCATGCGTAGTAATCAAGAATAATACTGCATTAATTATATTTAGAGATTATAAATAAAAATATTAATCAGGAATTTTCAACGGGCCAAAACGTTACAGTGGAAGCCGAAATGGCTTCACCGGCGGCATTCTCTTCGCCTCTCCACCGTCTCTCCAGCTTGAGAAGCCTTTCCATTACGACACAAGGGATGACCACAACACTGGCAATGACGAAAAGCTCTTCCCCGTTGGACGCATTTGCCAACGACCGATTCTCTCCGCCTTCCTCTCCCCTTCATTCTCCTCAACCACCTTCTCCTCCGCCGTACTCCCCTCTGGATCCTCCGCTTCCACCGCCGAACAAATCCACCAGGCTATTCGGCTATTAGAGAATCAACACCGCGCCGAAGTCCCCTCCTGCCATACTGACCTTCTTAACCAGCCTTCGTCTTTAAATCATGCTGAACACGCTCTCTCCAACGTCCGATCCGCCATCTCCTCCCTCCAGTCGCCTGTTCGTCTCGTCCAATCCGGGCTCTCCGATCCTTACAAGTCAGTTAAATCTAAAACTATTCAATTATCTATTCTGCATCCATACACTGGTCTCTTTCGGGTCACGATTAGCGCGCTCAGGTTGTCTAAAAAACTCCGCGATCTGATCGCGGCGTCCGAAACAGAACCTGAAAAGCTAGATCTAACGAAAGCTGCGCAGCTTCATTGCGAGATAGTCACCGTGTGCAAAGAATATGACCTAACCGGCATCGACGCATTTTACGAGCAACTGTTTTGGCCGAAGGAAGTAGACGAGAAATTAAGAAAGGAAGCGATGAAAGTTCTAGGATGAGGGATGGAAGGATTGAATCAAGAGCGAGTTGGGACGGGATTGTGGCTTTGGATACGAAGTCAATTTCTGGTGGAGGTGGGTTCGGGCCAGGAAGGATAAGAGTCAGTGGGACGCCGCAGATTGGAAGTGGCGTGAAGGCTAGAGAAGGGTTGTGGCAGAGAATGGGAACTTGTATGGATCAGTTGCATTCTATTGTTGTTGCAGTTTCGCATTTGCAGAGAGTTTTGTCAAAGAAGAGAGGCAGGTAAATTTATTTCAGCTTTTGTGTTGTTAATTTCCTGCTGGTTTGTTTTTTAGCTTTAATGTGGAGAGTAGGGGTGGGAATTTCTAGGATACTGGCATTGCATTTGTATTTTATTGAAAATGTTGGCTAAATTAAAGTTGTTGGGAGTCTTTGATGCAGTACTCTTAATGCGTAGGGAGGAACAATAACTGCTTAGGTTTCCAAGCAATGGTCTGTGCAAAGAATTGTGATTGCGAGTGAAGATCTGAATTGGAACAAGAATCTACCTTTGAAAACCGTTTGCTGGAAATGGAACTATTTTGTTTTGAGTTGGGAATAATAAGCACTAACTAGTTGCCAGTCTGTTATGATTCTCCTGGGTGGGAATTGGGTTAAATGGGGATAAAGTTAATATTTCACTAACTTTTACCATGCAATGTTAGTGGTTGACAATTTGATGCGAGGAAAAAAGATAAATATGCATAATGTGTTTATGGCTGATTGTTATTGGTAACATAGAATAGGAAGATTAGGAATTACAGGGGGTAATAAGGTTTTGTGATTCATAATGATGGGGTGTTGTAGAGATTTCAGATAAGGCAAGAGAAGAGGCAACTGGGTGCTATGAAACACTGTTAACAAAAACAGCGATGCAGCAGAAGCAACAAAGGATGAAAGAAAAGGCATCTAGTTCTTTTTGTTGAAAAAGTAGTGACTCGTCCTTCACTAGAATAACTACAAACCTGTTTGTCAAGCAAAAGATTTTTTCTCTTTGTGCAGACCATGATTCATATCTATTCATCCAGAGGGAGTAGTTCATTTGGAGACTTGTCATTGATGTGGCATCAAGATTTAAGGTATTTTCAGACTTGGTGCTTTCCTTAGGCAAGCATGTATATTTTTGTTCTTTGATTCGTTAGCTTGGTGGAAGTTGTACTGACAGGGTTTTCCTTATTAATAGAAAAGCTCATAGTACCCATGTGCAATTTTTGGCCACAAAGAAAATAATCCTGATTGTTATGTCTTGAAGTTGTTAAGGTATTCCTGCATATATTTTAATTTTGACAGCTTTATATTATAGAAGTGTATATGCAGATTTAATACATTTATCCAATTTGATTCAGTGTTTAAGAAATAATAAACCATAGATGAATATTTAAAATATGTTTCATGCTTGGAATCCAGTTCAATGCTTGGATCTATAATGTTGTATAATCCAATACTTGGAATATAGAAGTTGTTTAAACCTCTTAATTTATTTAGTTGATTATTGAGTTGTTTTACAATGTTCGGTGTTTTTAGTGATTTGATAATCATTAACAAATGTAATCAAGGAACCTTTCTTTCTTTTCGTAATTGCAATATTGTTGGTCCTTCAATTTTATTCCCTTTCTTTTTAACCGCTTATATTGTACACTACTGGAAATAGGATGGTGATCCCACATTAACAGATAGAGTTTGGGAGGGACTTGTGGAGGCTTTTGCAAATCAAATGAAGTCTGCTTTTACTGCATCAAGTTTATCAAAGAGATATTTACTACGGGGTATCCAAAACTTTTGTCCATGATAGAGAATTTCCTTGAGAGAATTTCTCGTGATACAGTTGTCAGAGGGGTTTTGCTAGCTATCAGTTCAGAAGGAAAAAGTAAGGTTTTTGCTGCTATTGAAATATTCCAGACAGCTTTGTTGGCTCTTTGCTCTAGTCAGCTGTCTGATTTAGTGAATTTCGTGTTCCCATTGGCTAGCCATGGAAGTGCTCCTTCTAAAGAACAAATCTCTGGAATTATGTCACGCATTCAAGAAGGGATTGAAGCTGTTCATTTGGATACACGTTTGACTCTTCTTGTATACCATGAAATTGGCAAGGCTTTGATCCTGTTGGCACAAAGAGCTGAATACCAGGTATCCCTTTCAAAATATAATTAACAGATATTAATATGTTTATAGATAAAGATGAATAATTTATGGTAACAATCTGGCAGGTCATTGCTTTTATATTTGCTTTTCTTCACGCTTACAGAATGCACTTTGCTGGTGTTAGAAAGCCGATGCGAGTGGTGTTCTCATACATTTTTTATTTTGCTTGTATTGTAAGATGAATTAAGTATATGGTTGACTGTTTTGTACATGACAAGCATTCTAATATCTCTGATTAAACCATAAAAAATTGCCTTTTTTATACTGAGAGGATCTTGTTCCTGAAATAGTTAATGTATTGAGATGATTACATATGTATGAAAGCCTCTTCTGAATTCATCATAGTTCATTAGGATCCAGGATTTGGTATGGTTATGAAGGACGGATAGGATACTAACAGCTCCAAGAAGACTTCATTCTTAATTAAAAATTATTCATATTTTTGTAAGCTTTTCAACCCTCTCATAACTTGAAACAACTACATAAGGAGGAACAAAACCTCAAATTTATGTGCCTTATGTGTACAACTATCTTTCATACAATATATGTTTTTGTTAATCTTTCTGTATAACTTTTCATTCTGTTGGCTAAATTTTGTAACTTAAGATGAAGTTTAGAAAGTAGAAAGGTCCATGAAGATTATTTCCATAAACTGAGATTAGCCAAACTGTGCAGAAAATTGTTTGTTCAACTTGTTGAACTGTAACAAACGAATTTATTGTGTGCGCAAAATTAATAAAGTTGTTGGAATTCAATCTAAAGCTTTTGTTTTGATAATCGAACGTGAAGTCTTTTAGAAGTCTGTTATCTGCTTTAACATGCCTCTTAGGATTGTTGTCTTGGACCTTTTTTTATTGAAAATAAAGAACTGCTAATGGGATGCAATTAAGATCCTTTTCAGCATAATAAAGCTAAAATTATGTACCTACACTCAACCAATTCTAATTATTTTAGGGGAGGCTGCTGGCTGCATGATTCATATATATATATATATATCTTTGTGTGTGTGTGAACTTCAATGAGAAATTAAACTACTTCTTCTTTGAAGTTATTGTCTTTTCTTAATATGTGTTTAGGGGTTAGGGTTATTCAACTATACTGTAAAATTGCAACAGTTCTTTTGTTACAAGATCTTAATTTTTTGTTAAAATAAGACATAGAAGAAAATTCCTGTGCGTCTTCTGTTCTGCATAGCGATTACATGGGGTGCAACTGGAAACCCAGGAAGCAGAATAAGACGAATGGTTCAATAGTTAGCTGCGTGCCTTCTATGTCCTTCTACCCTCCTTCCTCTCTTCCCATATGGCGTGCTATTGTGTGTAACGTTAATTATTTGGTTAATTAATATTAATGAACACCAATACAATTAAACCAGCCTCTTGAATTGACCAACTAACATCTCTCCTATGTGAATACAAACCTTGGCATTTCCCCGCCGCCCCCCCACTTGTCGTTTTGACAAGGAAATAAAGAAAGAAGTTGCATAATAAACATCATTTTCATCGTCTTTACTTTATCAATTGTCACTATTGTTTTTGTATGTTTCTATTTCAATCTTAATTAATTTACCCTTAATTCATGGTATACAGTATACGCATGTATGTGTGCTAGCTTTCCTGGGATGCTCCGCTTAAGGGTGGGATGATTCCAAATACTTCGCCGAAACCCTACAAAAATACGACATGGGCAAGAAAGTAATCGGTCCAGCATGTCTGAAAATATCTAAGAATCGTGAGAACACAATGAAAAAACATCAACTTCGCAGTTTGATACAAGTTTTGCGCCCCAAAGTTTACATAACTGACAGCTCTACCTTCAAAACCCTCGTTCAAGAGCTAACCGGCAATGGATCGTCTTCTTCCTCAACACCCCAATTCACTCATCCGGAAACACTAGTTGACAATCATGGGGGAGATCCTGAAATTAGCAGCAGTTGCATGAAAGCGTTTTCTGATGCATCTCGTGATTCGTTTGACCGATGCAGTTATTACCCAGTATCATCTTCTTCTTCTCCGGAAGAAGAGTTATCCAAAATATGCGATACAGTATATGACCAGAAGATATTCGCGGAAGACAACACAACTTCTGTTGAATATTTACTCATGAATCATGAACAGCATGCCGCTGAGCTGTTAGAGTACCAGGATTTGGACTCGTGGCTATTGGACATGTAGTCTGCTGCTGTAAATTCTTCTTGTAATAATGTTTCTGAACAGCAAGAGGTTAGTATTTATGACTAGGAGATATCTGGGCTGATATAGAAATATGCCCGCAATGTTACAGAAGAAGCAAAATCCAGGTATGCGTTTGTGCTATATATCTATCTATCTATCTATCTATATATATATATATATATATATATGAATGCATGCGTGTGTTGTATGTATATCATTGTTGTTCATACGGACTTGGAGTTCAGAGATTCTTGTATGAAAACATATATAGCAGTGAGAGTAATTGTTCTACGTGTAGTAGTATTATTTGTATACGTAGAGAGAGGTATTGTTGTAATCATCATGGTGTTATTTGTATATTAGCAGCAGTACTTGCAGCAAATACTTTCCATTTTCCAGCTCTTGCTTTCGAAAAATGATGGATGGATTACATATGATTCCTGATCATATGAAATGAGTTGTAACTACAAGCATATGATGTTGAAGGTCTTTGAATTGGCAACACTAAGAAATGATGGAATCAAATTTCAGTGTAGCATCCATTATAATATGGATTCTATGCACTCATGGTTACAAATATGTACACGAGAATGCATTGATTCATGTCAGTATGTATCAATTCAATTACATGAGATAACACTTGGTTTCTTTTATAAATTTAATACAATCTTATACTTATTGTAATTTAATTAACTAATCATATCGTATTTGATACTTACAACGTTAATTCATTGTATAATTTATATTTAATTTGTCGATGAAATCGTACTTTGTTGTTCTAATTTCTGATGAAGCAAAAACCAGAATCCTACTACACCTTGGAAGTAACCAAGCTTTTGACAACCTTTGGATCAAATAAAATCTGTCAAGACTTATTGGGCCCCTAGAATGAAGCCCAATCTATTAGAATCTTAATTTATGTCTAAAGCCCAAATAATCTGTTTTTCAAATCATACAATCTAAATATTTGTAATATTTTTTATATATTTTATCTAAATTTTTAAAATTATTTTAAAAATATTCAAGTGTGTAATAATAATAATTATTATTTAGAATTATTAATAAAAACAGAAGTATGATTTTATACTTAAAAAATGATTCACATTAATAATAAAATTAATTAGAGGAAACCAAAATTGGCATTTAACCAAAGATAATGACCATTAAGAATCCGCATCAAAGTCAATGGCAGAGAGTCTTCTTTCCCGACATTAATATTCCTTGCTTGAATATACCTTCTCTCTCTCTCTCTCTCTTAACAATTGTTATGTTGTTTGTTTGTTCTTCCCACCTTTCAAAAATGAAAACACAAAAAGGTAATTAATAGAATATTTGTTTAAATAGAAAAAAGAAAGAAAGAAAAAGAAAATAACCCATGAATAATTTGATAGCAAACTAGCACCAGAACATCGTTCTAACTGGTACTTGTAATAAGCACGTTTTATGTTATTAAAAAATTGTCCAAACTTGTACATCTTATCCTCCCAGGTAATACAAATCCAAGAATTTCCCTTTGACTGACTGCGGAAGTGAGAGATGAAGAGCATAAATGGCATGAAGTTGGTGGTGATGATGGGCATGGACTCTTATTATGACCCCTAATTGTGCACAAAATTTAGCAACTTCATCTTGAGCATCTTTGCCCTATTGTCTTGTTCTGGTTTCAACCCGCTAATTCAGTCAGACCCATCTATTTCATTCCAATCTTTATTTAAAAGGGGTTTGTGTATATAACTCTCCTCGTATGATTTATTACCTTCAATTGAGGGGAAAAGTACTTTGACGCAGCTGAGGTCTCAGAAGCTAGTTATTCCGCTCATTCAGTAATGGGGAAGAACATCAGCCAGGCCTCTTTGAAAATAACTAAGCAGAATCATGAGAATAATAAGAGGCAACTCAACAATTTGTTACAAGTGTTGCGGCCAAAGGTTTACATCACTGACAGCTCCAACTTCAAGCGTCTTGTTCAAGAACTCACTGGCATGGATGGAAGCAGTACAATGCAATTTTCGCCTCCTCAAATGACATCAGCTGCAGAAACACAACTTGGTGGGAAAACTAATGTTCAGGCTGTCGACGACGTTATTGAAGATGATGGACACTGCCGCCAAAGTACATTGGAAGCATGTGCATCATTTGACGCATCTGTTGATTCATTTGAATTCTGCAACAATGTGTTGTCACCTTTCACTGAAGGATTCATGGATGCAGATGACCACATTTATTTGCATGATGCAACGTTTGATATGCCGTCGACGAACCAGGCTGGAGCAGATTGGCTAGCATTTCAAGATCTTGAGTCATGGCTTTTAGATATTGATCATCAGGCGTGTCCGAGCTTTAATGGTTTTGTGCAGAGCCAGGAGGTCAGCATATACGACCACTAGTTGTCTTGGTCTGATATCAAACAGTAATTCGTTCAGTAGCCACAACATTTACCGGAAGAAAATTTCTCTATGTATCTAAATCATATATGGAGAGCTAACTTAAAACCCAATAAAACATCCTGCAGAAAGGGGCCTTTATGTTGGCATGCATTTTAGTGGAGGTGTTTGCTTTGCTAAAACTAATTGGTGGAAGCAACTTCAACCAGAAAATGCTGATTACATATACAAAGAAACAATTTGTCTCTGTTAATGTCATTTTGTTCACTAATCTTTCGAGTAAACAAACAATTGAAATTTGGGAATGATGTAATTGTGCGTAATTAAAATTTTAATGTAAAAAATAATTTTTTATATAATAAAGTTTTCTTTCGTTATTATCAATGACAGTGGTTCGATATAAGATTTTTTTCACATAAATTCTTATATTGTATAATTAATTTTATTTATTTATTATTTATTTGATAAATTCGTTCTTGAAGATTTTGAGTGTGAACTAAATATTTTCAAGGAGTGGCATCGAAGGCTTAAGTTTTAGGCAAAGGACATATGTCAACAAGTAAGTACTCGGAACTTAGAAGTTTGATGTGGAAGAATTAAATGAAAGAATTACTTTTGAATTGTCTTAAATTATGAGTTATGGGTATATTAGTTGAATCTAGGCATACAAGATATTGAAAATGAAGCCACCCAAAGGCGTGAGCAATCAAGGCATTTTAAAGTGGATTGCGTGGAGCATGCTTAGAAAGTACTTTTAAATCAGTAATGGAAATACAATTTTTTTCATAGAAAGATTGAATTTGCCTAAGATAAATAAGACATTATAGTGGCATATGATTATCATGGAAGATGTGTTAGTGTTACTGCTAGAGGTCACCATTATTTTTACATAAAGAGCATGGTTTGACAATTAGGCAAGGTGTATGGTGGATAATTTTCAACATAGTATTCGCCATGTCCCGAAGAAAATTTTTTAATTTGATTCTAAATAATATGTATTTTTGAATACGATAAAATATAATAATTCTTTATTGAGAATCAAGATCATGATATTATTGAAAATATTTAAAATTGTTAGTAATTTTGTTATTTTAGAAAATTATTATTCTAATAATTAAAAATTAGGTATGAAAAAAAATTATTAAAAATATAATTACGATAATATTTTACATGATAATTTTTTTTTCACTGTAGTGGGCGGCTGTGGATTTTTTTTCAGGAATAGAAAATTTTCACTTAATTTTTTACATTGCTTGATTAGTATTTTCTTTTATCTTTATTTATTACTTGTTGGATATATTTGTTCTTAAAAATTTTGGACGGGAACTAAAAATTTTCAGCAATTTTTTTATTGCAAACAAAGAAATGCTTGATGGTTCAGCAGGCCTTACTGATCCGTAAATGGTTCCATCTGTTATGTTGGAGAAGAATGGGAATGAAAATGAGTTTTGAACAAAAGCAACCTTCTGTCATCTCAGCCTTCCTGGTGTCTTCTGCGGAGCTGGGAGGCTATACAAGGATCTCAGCTGCCTGCTTATTAGTTTGCTGTTGTGGACAGACATTTGAAGTTCCAAGTCATCCGACCACCATTGTTGTAGTCCATGAGCCTCAAGAAATTTTTGTTTTCCCCTGGACATAACAAACAGCTTCGCAGCAGCTTGTCCATTTGTAGAACCGACATTCTCCTTGTTGGCACTCTTTTCGTCTGAGTTAACAGGATCGGTATAATAGCAACAGATGTAGTCACTATTATTCACATACAAATGAGGTACCCAATTCTTCAATCTCAATGCAGAAGTTATCTTCTGGCCCTCATCGGCGGAAGCCTGCGTTGTACTGCTTGAAGGAAGCATTGATTTAAATCTCTTCCAAACAAAACCTGCCTTTTCTCCAATATTACTTACACTCGTAGCCAATGAAACAGAAGGTGGGTTAAATAGATGGGCATCTACAAATGTTCCATCCTTGGCTAATGCTCTTCCAACTTGGAGGGCAAAACCTGCCCCGAGGGAATGACCTGCTATGCACACATTGTTGCTTCCATACCTTCCAGCAACTGATCTTAACACCTCCAGGGCTCCCTTGAATCTGACAGAACCCTTCAAGCTTTCCCAAGCTAAATAGCGGAGGTCATCCTCGATATCTCTTCTTATTGTTGGACTTTTGAGTAATGTTCCTCGAAGTACTAAAACAGCTTTGGGTGCTCCACTGGGTCTGATGAGTACCAAATCAGCCAATGCTGCAGATCGATCCCATTCTAGTACTGCACCGTATATAGATCCATCTCTTTCATCAATTAAGGTCTGGGCCAGCTTGTACTTAAAGGGAATCCACCATTTTGGAGCAAGGGCATTTTCTTCTGTCCTGTTCTCTTGCCTATCAATTTCAAGCAAGTATACTGCTTGTATGAAGCAGGCGATCACAGTTCTCTTGTGGTTAGGATCCTTCCTGTATATCCAGATTATACAGAATAAAGATAGGTACTGATCAAAACATCATAAGTTGTCAAAATAAATTTGTTACAGTGAATTCAATATGAACAAAAAGCTAATATGATCATGATTGTCTATTATGCACCTAAAGAAATTTTCTGCTTGATTTCAATGTAATCAGAGAAGAGAATGACCAACAACAGAATTCTAAGTAAAAATCATGATCAAATACAAACTGAATAGGAATTTTAGAATAAGCACCAGAAAAAAAATCCATATGTTCCTATTATTTAATTCATGCCTTAATATATTATTACCTCAGTATGGAAGATCCGATTCAATTAACAATTCAATAGAAAGGAAGTTTCCGTGTGGTATGCCAAGGTTGTGACTGTAAGCCAACATTATTGACTAAACAGACCATGAAACAACCAGCCGAAGAGAATCATAGAAAACATTAGCCCTATATCGCAAATGCAATACTACACAAATTTTGGATTAGGAAAAGGTCCTGTTTGCTTTTGATATTAGGAACTATGTTTGCAAAAAATGCCAAGATCTGGTATTTCATTGTATCAAAAATTTGACCTATCCTTTTCTGATTTAGACTATGATGAAGAATCCTGATACTGTTGTGCCAGCTGTGGAAGGAACTATTGCTAGGGAGAAGAAATCAATATGAATTAAACCACAGTATACATAAGAACTTCCATCACAAGATTCGGCACTTTGGCTTCTTCCCACTCACCATTGAAGCAACCGAACAGAGCACAGATTTCAATGGTTTTGTCAGACTGCTTTGGCAAATGAAGGCAATAATTAAAAAAACGCAATTTTCCAGATGAAAAACTTTAAAATGAATAACTTCGATGAACATAATAAAGACTTTGCATTAGCTGGTACAGCAAAGGAAATATTTAGAATTCTAAAATGCATAATTGATCGAACTAAAGTTTCAGCTGATCCAAAATTAACCACTTTAAACCATTCTGTCACTAGCAATGAATACACGAACACCTGCCATATATATGCCAGGCGTATTCCTCAATTTGGTTACAGGTAAACATAAAAACCCACTGAACTCACGAAGTTAGTTTTCTGTACAAGCCTTAATCTGTCAGATCTCAACAATTTGAAACACAATTCCTTAAACCGATCAAGCATCTAATAGAAGAAACACCAAAGTCACACACTACGGTCCCATACTTCAATACGTTGTCTTCCCTTTTCAAAGGAAAAATCACATACTAGTAATCTCAATGTATTGCGATTAGATTATTGAAACCCTGGAATTTCAAACCCATTGTAGTGCATATGGATCAATAATAAAGCACAGAAAATTAAAAAACCAGTACCAAAATGGCGCTGAAATTTAGATTCATTTATGATCTAAATTCATTCTATCAAAAAATCTCCCAATCAAGAACTGATAAAATTCAATACCCAAGTTTCGAAAAAAGAACAGAAACAGAGCAGCAGTCAAAGATACAGAATGTGAAAACGAAATGGTTATTGTACTGACCAACTAGAGTTGATAATGTCTCTCCAATTAGGAGAAGCAAGATTTCGAGGCCCAGACACGTGAAATGCATACGGGTGAGCTTCTTTCACCGGCGTTGCATTCTCCTTCCCTTCCACCATCGCTGTCGTCTCCTCTGCTCCAACCTTCGCCATTACAATCCCATCTTCTCCTTAATTTTATATTTTCAAAAAGTTCGTATTAAAGAGACACTGAGAGATTCGGTTTCTTTCGCTGCGGCCCGTTCAAAGGCTTCAACTTGGTATCCGATTCCAAGCAGTCATTTGTTTCTTAAAGTTTCAATTTTTATTAAAATAATTATTTCGGAAACGCCAGGATTTTGCAAGTCCCCAAACGGTCACATTTCACTCTTGTTGTCTCCCTCCTTTTACTATATTACCCTTTCGAGTTTGCTCCTCTTATTCCTTGGCCATGATTGCAAAGACCAAAATTGGACGGAAGTTTGGAGGAGTATTTTCGTCATTTTATGGAAATTAGAAACATTTACGGTGTGGTAGTTTGGATTGTTCCCGTTGATGAGTCACATGAATTTAAACAGAGGTAGTTTATTTATTTATAAAATATAAATTTATAGTATTTATTTATTTATATTAAAATATAATAAATAAATTCTGTCATGGGGTGTTTATGGCCCGGCCCATTTGACGTATGTGAATGAGCCAATGAATGTGAGCCACCTCATCACTCTTGACCACTAGCGTCTATGTAATATTTGTGGTGGAGCTCAATTTCTGATATTTGTTACCCAAAAAATTGCGCCAATCAAATAAATATGGTTATAATTTATAACTGAATTTTGAAATTTCAATGTAGAGGCCATCGTATAATTAAAATGATAACTTGGGAGATTCATTGATTTTTGGTTGAAACAATAAAGTACAAATACTATGGCCATGGCTTTGAATTTCATTGCTTCGACTGCTCTTCAACCAAATCCCTGTTCCAATCCTCTTCCTCCATTTGTGATCTCAAAACACAGGAATTTCGCCAAGCTCCACTCTCCTTCATGTAAAACGTTTGCTCGGTCTGATGGAATTGAAGGCGCTGGTGTTACAGAGGAGGATCTACCCGTTGCCTTCTCTGGTATGAATTTATTGATTCGAGTAGTCATGTCCGTGACCATTTGGCTTCAATTGCTTATGTTGTTGTTGAAGTTGTTAGCTGGGATGTTGTGTTTCAAGAAATTATGAGTTGGGTTCTGTTTTATTCGAGTTAATTTTATGTTTGGATGTCAATTGGCAAGTTTATAGCATATGTGTTTCTGATAATTGGGGTTTTCTTTCACCTAGGGTCTTTGTCTTCTTCACGCACACAGCTGGATCTCCTGGAACAACTCACTACGACTAGCTCATCGGCTGAGGGTATGCAAATTTTATTCCTGCCTTGCGTCAAAAGCATTATACATTTCTATCTTGAGAAAAGAACAAAATTTTGAAACGAGTGAAGCCCCTTTTGCTTTTTGATGAGTAGGTTATGAGAGTGATGGCAACTCTGGGAAACTTACAATACGTAATCAGCTCGCTCGGTTGGTTGGGGATAGAGATGATGACTTCAGCATTCCGTTGGGTAAAAATTTGAAGAAGGTTAGTGCCAAATTCTTAACTATCTCGCAGAAGAGAAACATCAGAAGGCAAGCTTACTTGAACGAAGTGTCTCAGAGGAATGATTCAGTTTTCTTTGCCACTATAGGAGGATTTGTTCTTCTCCCCCCTCTGATAATATTGGGAATTGCTGTATTAACTGGTTACGTTCAACTTTTTCCATGACATATGCTTATTATTTACTGTATAAAAATCAAGTTTACTTACCCAGTCTGGTTTGACATTTTCCTCCAATATTTGCAATACAAAATCGATATTATCATTTCTCAGTCCTCAACCTCTTCACATGAGCTAATCACACTTAATGGCAACACATTAGTTTTTCTATGACTGCTCCAAAAGAATTATGCTGCGTAATCTTAGTCAATTTTGCATTGTATGAGACAGGTATCTACTGGAAAATACAAATAGGCCTTTTTCCTTTTTGCCTGGAAATTGAGATCTATTTTTCAAGCCAATATTTAAGAGGTTCTGTTTTTGGTGTTTTCTGCCATGATATAATAAAGATCTCAGCCCTGCTTCCTCATCCCTACCCCTCAAAAGCTACAACAATTGCAACAATGACGAGTAATGCAGGTTATGTACATTAAACTATGTTATGAATAGAATTTTTTTATTATTATGGACAAGATATTCATATTTCACTTGCATTATTTTCTAACACTTCACATGCCATTACCGTTGTTGAATATTTTCTAATATTTCACATGCTAGCACCATTGTTGAAGTTGGCGATGCTATAGAATGAGGCATTGGGGGATTTAGTGGCTTGTTGAAACTGGTAGCAGTAGTGGAAAATGTTGACTAAGAGAATTTGAGAAAATTATATATCTATTGAAACTTTGGTACTCTCTTTCAAAAGTTTATAACAGGATAATCTCTTACTTATATGAATTTATCAAGGCAAAATGATGCATTACAACTCCCACATCTTGCTTGAATTAGTGTATTCTGTTCGTTCTCTCATCAAATCATTCTTATTTATTTTATAGCACTTGAAATTAGAATTCCACTCTACGCATTCACTCTTTCTAGAGTTCCGCCTGTTCTAATTGCATGTGATGCTTAGATACAGATGAAACTATTCTTTGTCATGCTTCTTCTGATCTGAGTAGATGTTTCAAGGTGTTATACCTTTAAGAAAGCAAGATGTCGTTACTATTTTTTATAGTCAGTCTTGTTCATAAACAGTTGTTCTTAAGAAACCCTATAACGTCACGTTGAGATAGCAATGAGTGAAGGATAAATAAGAAGCTGAAAGATTATAACATAAGTTGAAATGTCTCTTGCAAATATTTCTTTAGCAGCATAAATGTGCATTCTTTAAACAAAAAATCTGGTATCCATTACTATAACAGGATCCTGATACAGTGAAGTCAATCCAGTATACAACCTTCAAACAAATGGCACTTCACTTTATTATCAACTATATCATCCTGAAAAGCTAAAGGGTCGGGCATAAAGCTATAATAAATTATGTTCAACATCCATGGTGATCGGTCTTCTAACACTGTAGAGATGCTATATTGGCAAATGAATGAAAAGAGAGGTGATGAACTATTTGAAAGGACTGTTATTGTTTTATCCGAACTGTCAAAAATCATGAAAATGAAACAGGAGATGAACAAAGACAAACTTGCCTGTGAAATTGCATGAGTATAGAAAATAATTCTGAGTCTTCTTCCACATTCCTCTCTGTTTGACAGTCTGATGAGGAGTATGCCGACAGGCATAAGAAACCCCATTGAAGCCCAGAGGGGAAATGCATGGACTGTAATCTCAGACAGCAGTTCAGGATTCATCTGCGATTATCAGGCAAAGTCACAGATCTTTCTTAGAAATCACAGGACAATATCTCTCTTTCACACACCGTTCATTATTCCATTGCATTTCTGCCATAATTCACAGAAAGATCCACATTATAGAAGTAAAAGAATATTGGACTGTTATATAGCACAGTAAACAAGACTAGTTAGCTTATACAACTTTCGAGTTGTGGAAAATCATTTTGTTTTTGATTGTCCAAAGCTGAATCCATGTCCTTCCATTCATTTTATACCAACAGCAGCAACACTTGTGCTAAGAACATGATGGCATGTGATATGATTCTCCCAAATTGTTTAACAAAGTTCCCTAACTGACAAGGATAAAAAAGAATCCCAAAAGCAAGAGAAATTATAATTCAATTGATCAACTACTAATGTGAATTTAGTCACTGTAATTATAAGTCAACACTTGATCAATGTAACTGTCAAGAACTTCGCCTACATGAGAAGAGTTATCAATGTCACTATGAAAAACAAATAAAGGTCCAGAAATATAGTGTTTATGGATTGTTGTTGTTAACATCAATTCTAGAAAAGCAGCTTATGGATTGTCAACTCCATTAAATTAAATTAGGGTGGCCACATTCTATAATTAGGGATAAAATTATACATAAAAATATATATAATAAAAAACACAAAATATCAAAAAAAATTTATTTTAAAAAATAAAATTGTTTTTTATTACTTAACAATATTAATATAGTGTTTTTTATTATTTTAATTTTATCTTTTTTATGTAAAGTTTAAATTATTTAAAAATTAAATGTATAAAAATTATTAAAAAAATATTTATTTTAATAAATAATTTTAAAAATATAAATTTTATTTTAATAAATATTTTAATAATTTATTTAAAAAAATTTAGAATAAGAATAATATTAAGTTAATAATAATAAAAAAATATTATATATTTGATTGAGGATAATTTTGTACTTTTCATATATATATATTTGATTATTTTTAAAGGAAGTATTTATAATTTTTTTATATATAATTTTATTTATTTATCATTTAAATAAATTTTAAAAGAAATATTTATTAATTATCCTTGTTTTTATATGGTGCAAAAATAATTTAATACAGATAGGCTTCACCAGTGAAAAATTAGCTGTCAGGCAGGGAGGAGAACGACTCATGCGGCTGCCATCAGCAGTGGCGGCGAAGCTTCCGATGGTTTGGTTTCTGAAATGGATATTTTGTTTTTGTCATTCTATGATAGATGTGATAATTTAGCTGCTTTATGCTTTCTGTCATCAAATAGGTTACAGGCTATTTGTCGAGGCATGCATGAGAAAGTTGAAGCTCTCACTCACGTATATCCCAACACTTGCAGATCCACGAGTAGTTGGGTTGGCCAACAAACTCTCTGAGTACAATTATGTGAGATTGTTCTGCTGTTTGCAAAGACCCATCAACATCTGATTTCGCAGAAGACATGCAGAGTATGTAATCTGTACGCGCCAATTTTTGAATAATGGCTTTAGTTTCCATGTCTCTTTGTTTTCTCCGCGGGCCAAATGTTGTAGTGTGGATTATATGTTGCCGCAGTTAAAAGGGAAAAAAAAAGAGGGGGGGTGAAATTCAGCTCACCCATACTTGCTATGGCTGTTTTTGTACATCATCTGTGAATTCTTGATCATGCCTGTCTCTGGTTTTGAACAGGCTTACGCTCGGATTGGAATGGCCAAGGAAGCTGGTGATGCTGCTCCACAGGCAAAAGATGATGAATTGCTTGGTTCCCTTGAAATTGACATTTGCACCATCAATTATCGATAGTCTGCGAGATAGATTGTCCTTCCAATCCAAGGTGTTTCTTAGCTTGTCTATTCAGTTGTTTTATTTTTTCACTTTGTTTCTGTTTGTGTTGTGTGCATAAGATGATGTTACTGAAAGACTGTAAAGGCAGATAGAGAATCATGTTTGCTTTGTGAGAAGCAAAAGAAGCACAAAATTGTATAGCTCACGAGATCAAACGCCAGTGAGTTCCTATGGTTTTCTTGGATGCGAGCAGGGGGTCTTAAGGCTTCCATAAGCTTTTTTTCTTGTTTTATTTATGTTATCGATTATAGTCAGCTTTTCGAATTGCATGGTTATCAAGGAGAGAAAATGTTTCTTGATACGCAGTTGTGATATATGAGATAGAAGAGAGTTATTTTATCCTTCACGCAACTCACTGTGACTCTAGTTAACTGTGGTAACTGAGTCCATTTTATTACCATAGGAAGACCGAACACAAACAACTGCGAAGGCGGATCAGCACTTCTCAGATTATGAGTACTAGTACACATCACAGGATAGATCATTTCCATGAATCTGCAGCTGCTGACCTAAAATCTAGTTAGCTTCATCTATCACCTCGGAAGTTGCATACACCGAATTCTCATATTTTCCGCCCCACCTGAAAATTTGGTTAGATTATATTAAGGAAAAGGCAATGATTTAAATTTAGTAACAGAAAATTAAGTTAAAAAGTTGACAGTCAGATTAGAGATAGAGAGCCGGTGAGCCACACCAACCTGCATTCTTCCTTGTCTGGAATTTGCAGCTCTAAATCATCTTCAAATGGCTGGAAAACTAGTTCCACCTTCTCATCGTCAACTTTATCAAGCGTCAGTGGATCCCACTGTTACAAGTTGCCCGTTTTATTCAAAGTAAGAAAGAGAAATAACCCCTATTAATTAATTTAGAGATGCGTTCCAAAGTAATCACTGATCCATTTTGCGCGCGGCGCGTGTGAGAGAGAGAGAGAGAGGAGAGAGAGTATACTTTTGGAGCATTATCCTTGTCAATGGTGAGAGCTCTGATACCCTGTTCATCAAAACACAGATTAATTTCAGAAATTGGGCAGCAATTCTGAGATTTCAAATAGGGTTTGTCTATTGTTGCTATTTTTGTCATTGATGTTACCTCATAGACATCTGCACATATCACTGCTCGCAATATGTTTATTGTCAGCCTAAATTCCTTCTTCAAACATTCAGCCAGTGTGTGCTTCCTGCCTTCACGCACCTGCAGCACATTTTTGTTTTTATTTAAACTTCACGGTGGCCAAACTCAAATTTGATGAAGCAGAGCATCGTGTACAAATTCATAGGTCTTGGTGGTAAAGGATATAAAAGAATAACATACAATGAACTTATTATGAATCACATACTACAGTCTACAAAATGCCATTACCGATCTTAGTGTTATTTTCAATCCTGTTGGTGAAGACCTCTTTAATCCCTTCAGCACTGGACTTATCCACCCATTTCCTTCTTTGCTTGCCTCTGCTTCCTGCAAAGCAAAGTATCAGTCATGTTATACAAGTGCTCGAGGCCACACATATCACATCATAATGGACATTTTCAAGTAGAACATAAAATTCGAAAAAGACATTTAAAGGAACTTACAAATGATTTTATAATCTCAGCCACAGTATCCTTGGAGAAACACTCATCAATTATTGACTGCCTGAAACCACCAAAAAACTTAATCGTTTTGGTATCACAAAGCTCATTACTGAAAAATGCAACAGTATTTCATCATTTTCTAATCATCTAGCCAGGGAGAAGCCTTTGTTGACATGGTTTTCAGGGCCTGGTGATCCAGAACAAGGAACCTAAGATTTATTATCTATGGCTAAAGGAATTTTACTTTTAAGAAATTATTGATTCATTAGGTTCCTTGTTCTGAACTACCTTAAACAAGCAGTCAAGTACACAAACTAGCACAGACACAGGAAGAATCCATGCTTTGATAGTTTGGATTAATTACTTGTTTAAGATGCTTTCTCCATCAAGTTGAACTTCTTCAGAAAACTCTTCAATTGCAGATTTGACAGCATTCTCATCACCGGTGTTTAAGTTTATTAAACGCTTCTCTAGCTCAGGCAATTTCTGATATATAGAACAATGAATATTATGGTTTATAATTCAAAATTCCACTTGGGAAGGTAAACACATAGAACAGAAGCAAAAACAACCGCATTCAATCAAATGAAAATGCAATCAACATATCTACCTTACCTCCACTGCCTTTCAGAAATGGTTCAATAGAGTCGTATTCAGAAACAGCAGTATTCAATCAAATCAAACCACTACAAGTATGAGCTCATATATCAACCTCAAGGTAGTCTTTACCTAGTCTCCCAATTTGTAGAGACTACCATTGATTTGATTGAAAAATGTTGCATTTGGAACAAGTAATTGTTTTTTTGTTTTGTAATTTGAGAAATTGGACTACATGAATGAACTTGGATATAAAAAAGATTATGACCAAGACCAGGCTTGGGAAAAACAAGTCAAAACTAGAAACCTCGTCAACATTTCTTCAGTCATTAGTTTCCATCCATCAATACATATTCCATCCCTTGGGAGCTTATAAACTGGCAAACATTTCCGTCTAGGGTACCAACCAGCATCTTGTTTATGGTTTACCCGTAGACTGTAGAAAATAGCACAACTCCAAATTGTGCCAACCATGAGATAACATTTCCAGATAGGGTTTATAAGGATATAATCATGATTTATACTATTTGAAAGTTCAAACTCACCTCAGAAGGGACAAAATGGGTTGCTAGTCCAGCTGCAACCAGTTCCTTGCCATTTAGCCTAGCCCCAGTTAAGGCCAGGAATTCCCCTGCATTGTACCCCTATTACATTAATTGTGTAACAAGAAACATGACAGAGAAGCTTCTCGTGTACAAAAAATTAAAATGTTCTCCATGGAAGCAAGAAATTCATCATTTATTGAAATTTAACTATAACTAGTGGTTCGTCTTCATTTGTTAAAAATGGAAACTGAAAGAACAAAACAAAAACGGAAAAGACCCGTAGTCAATCTCCTTTTGCTACTTCTTATTTACCTAAATACCCAGGGAGATGGGAATGCATGAATGAGAAACCACAATCAGTATGAAACCCAATACTTGCTTCTGGAGTGGAAAAAACCTATGATAAAACATTCATAGTAACCACTAATTAAGTTCTGTAACAAGGAGTCAAGTACAAACCAGTAAAACTAATAGACATACTTCTGCACAGAAATAGTCAAAAAAGTATTAAAAATACCCACAGTTTTCTCTGTGACAACCGAAAACTTCATTGGAACCATCAAAGATGCACCTCCACCCATGGATATTCCATGCGCAAGAGCAACCTGTGACCATCAAAGATTCACTATCATGTTTATCCTTGGCGAATCTAAAACTTGTTTTTCAGAGGTTTACGATCAAACTGTACCTGGGTTTTCTTATAGGTATGAATGTGATGGCAAAGCCAATACATTCTATAGACCACTTCAAGGCATGAATCCTCTACAAAAATAATTTATCGGTCACCAAGTTAAACACATAAGAAGCTTCAAGACCTTAAAAAAAATAGAAATATCTATTGCAGAGTATTCTTTACTTGAGTTCCTGCCATCATAAAACATTTTCAAATCCCCACCAGCAGAAAATGCTCGGCCAGCTCCCTGCACAAGATATTGGTATAAGATTTAAGTAAGTTAAGCATCTAGTGGAGACATGAACGCAAGGGCCACATTTAATCAAATAGTAGATTAACTGGAAAGTATAAACCAGATATAAATGCCAGCCTAAAAATCCTGGAAGCTCTTGAACATACCTTGATTATAACAAGCTTGGCTTTGTCATCTTTTTCCCATTTTTCCAAGTATTGTGCAAGCAGGAACACCTGATTCCAGAGCAATCACGTAAGACGCATAAATGATTACAATAACTTGAATTAAGCAGCAAATATAATGTGGATCAACATACCACTTCTGATGAGATGACATTCAGTTGGCGAGGTCTGTTCAGGGTGATCAACCTCACGTGGTCAATTTCTTCCCCAAGAACAACCTAGAGAAATGCGATTGAAACATTACCCATTTAGTAAGAAAGAGGCAATACTATTTTTACAAGTAAATTACAGATAAACAACTGATAGAAAAGATAAAAATTACCTGCTCGTTTGGTTTCAGAACTGCTTGAGCCATTTAATCGATGAATAGACTAGCTGATTCAAAGACAACTAACTTCACAGGGAAAAAAAATCACACGACAAATGGAATTAATCTGGGAAAATGCAAAATTGAGTCTGACAAGTAACAACCTGTTCATTCACTATATGCACAGTAAACCAAGATGAAGCTAATACTTGAGAAAATAAAATTGAAACAATTAGGTAACTGGCTCGTACAAAAGATCACGAAAGAGGGGACTTAAAGGAACAGATTAAGCCGTGGTTAACAGCGGGTGAGAAAATGAATTAATAAAAAGGGCAGCTGCGAAGTTTGGTTGGTAATGGAAAGGGTAGGTAGCTACTTTTGGAGGTGTGTTTGCTGATATAATTATTATCACTGATTACAGAAGACGGGGTTTTCGTAAATTGACTGACCTACCTACCACCATCCCAACTGTCTCTCTCTAATCTATCAGACCACAGACTAGTAGCTTTTTCTCGTGACCAACGACCACTTTCTTTATCTTCTCTCCTACACCAAGCCCAGCTTGTATTTCTTTCGTTTTCTATTATTTTTATCCTAACATCTAGTCATCTGAAATTCCGGATAATTGTAATTTTCAGACAGTATTTAATGTTGAAATATATACGTGTATTTGTATGTGCTGGAGAAAATGGTGTGATAGTCGTTGGAAGAAACCATGTGACGTGGTAAGTTATCACCCACCAGCCAGTAGCTATCTGCACTCATGACAGTTCAATATTGCTTTGCTTGTATTTGGCCGGCTTGGGCGTTTGTTTCTTCCCTACAACTTGTAAAGTTTACATCACAAAATCTGGCGCTGAATTTGCAGTAAACCCGGGATTCCATGATGTGTAATATTGAACTGAAAAGCCTGTTTGTTTGAGCTTAATCCTTTCTTAGTATTTGTTCACAAATGATTGTCTATTGATATAAGATTCGTGACTATGTCATGCTGCCTATTCATGTCATGAAATTTATAGGATTTGTGGGTGCTAGCTAGTTTAACGAAGACCGGAGATCAAATCCCGCTTACACCGGAATCAGATTAAATAAAGTAATGAAAAAAAAGATACCAACCGTTCCAGGATTTCCATCCTAACCTGCTTCCCAACTCCAGAATACCAATCTGTTAAGCAAAAAATGCACACTTGCTCTGTCCACTATAAGCAAACATATTCAATTGCTAATTACAAAACAACCTGGCTTGTCTTCAATTTTCATCGAATCAGTTGCCCATCTAAGATAAAACTTAGCAGATTCATATTTAGTGAAAGAAGCACACTTAAAATTGACACTAAAGAAGAGAGGATCAAGTCAAAAGCCAGTAACCAACATCATCATTGAACACCATTTCTTTTCCCCATTTCTATAAGCAAAAAAGTACCCACACCATACCCTCAGGCCGTAGAGCACAGCACAAGAAATAAGAATAAAATCCATCAAAAGCTTTCTTTCTTTCTTTTTTTTTCATTTTAATTAAAGCCAAGTTCAACAAACTCATAATTAACTAAACAAATGAAACTGCCATCAAAAATTGAAAGACTGCGGCGGCAGGATGTTTGTGCTCACTTGTAGAGAACATAATATCATCTAGCTGGCTCTAATTTAACAAAATAGTCAATTAATTAGGTTTCCAGATAATAAAATCGACAAGCAAAGACATGTTACATGAACAAGTTAGGCCCGGATGCCTTGTATGTTGTCTTCAGCTTCCTAGTTGAGGGCCTAACCTCCCGGAACACCAAGGGGAATTTGATTTTGGAGTCATGAAATTGCTTAGTGCTTTCCCTCTAGCAGAACATTGCAGGAATGGTGAAGGCAACGAACATTGGGCCTGACGTTAGATGCTGCTCCCAATACGAAGCCCAAGTAACTCCTCCTCCTTTTCCTCTAATTCAATCAAACATGTAATAATAGTTACTTACACGACAGTTAAACTAAAGTTTAATAAACTAAAAGAATAATAATTGGAAAGGAAGAAGTTTTAAGTATATTTTATTAATAGAACAATTTTATTACGTTAACAATGCTATTATGCATCTGTCTCCCAGAGAACACCAATGTGTAATGTCAATGTGCCTGGACTGAGCACGATAACAACGGTTTGGCAATGGTTGGGTTTGGGTGCCTTCTACAACCGGGCAAGTTTGCCATGACCAATGTGAATTTGACCATACCATGTCAAACCCATACTAGAAGATGGAACAATCTCAGTGAGAATTGACCAATCAAAATCTAGTCAAAATTTTTAAGTAATTCAACCTGCAATCTTCCACAAACAGCACCATCACCGCGGCTGCCGCCCGCCGCTGTAGCCTTCCTTAGTGGTCTTTATTTGGTCCACTACCGCCGTCTTTGTTGGGTCCACCACCTTCTATCGCGGGACCAACCCCTTCTCCCTTACGGCGACCATCTCCTTCCACGTCACCTTCAGTTAATGTCTGTCCTCATCGACAATGCAACCAAAAAAACAATCCAAAGAGAAGCTCGTTTTATTTGTGATGAGCAGCTGCCCAAGTCCGAACATTGTTGAACTTGAAGATGATGTATAGCGAAGACTAGAACACAGATACAGAAGAGCTCTCCATTGATTCTGTTTTATTTTAAGGCTTATTTGTTTTAATTTTCCCCATTCGGTAGTTGATGTAGTTGCAACAAGATTGAATTTCAACAGAGTAATCACCATCATAAGAAGCAACCAAATCTTTAACACATAGAACTAAGCCTGAAAAGAATGATTTCCATCATGCCAAACTACATGACACAACGTGGACTCCTTCTGTAACTTGATTCATAGATAGAATTAGAGCCACAAGCATGCAAAAGCCGTGCATAGAGAATGGCCCAGAACACTTGAAACCGGGGGAAGAAAAAGAAGTTGATTCCCTGCTCAGTATGTAATTCATGTGGTCCATCAATTAGCCAAATGCATAATCACATCATGGAACTGCTGCTAATATTTGTCATACGTCAAGATCTGAATGAATGGGAATCCTATCTGTCAAATGTCTAAAAAAATACTGTATAATTCAAAAAGATTGTGATTTTCAGCATATCTGGACAAGGTTGCCCTACCATTGCCTGTCAAAATTACTTCTGTATTGCCCATCAAAACGTCCAAGTCGAATCTAACTGGCAATGAGTAAGTTTTTGAACATTCAAACTTCACAAAAAGCATAATTGATCAGTATCTGTTAGTTTTCCAAGACAAGAAAGTTAGACTGAAGCACTCAAGGAAGCAACTAGGGAAATTTTAAAAAAATAAAACCGAAGAGCTGAGGCAGGTAATGTTCCAAGTTCTGGCTGTGAAAACACAAGGCAAAAGTGGACAAACAAATGGATATGGGAGATGAAAAGAACAATTAACAGAATGAGGTTAACCATCTAACAGTTGACTCATTCTTTTTCTTTATACACATCATTATCTCAACACGCCTAACAGTTGGCCCATTCATAGAAGGAACCACAATACAAGCTTTGATCTTGTTAACAAAAATACTACAGCCAAAACACGATGGTAATTTGTTAAAACAAAAATTTTGGCCAGGAAAGAGCAGAAATAATATATGCAGCAAACCCAGCAAATTTGTACACATTTTTCTTCATAGAGATACCATGATATGAGTGAAGCCATTTGATATTGAATGGTCTAAGTTCAAGGTAGAAACCAAAAATCGATGAGTCATAGGTAGAATTTACAGGAAAGAAAAAACATATATAAACTATTTATTGGTAATCCTTCAATCATACAACACTTTTAAGTCAGGAAAAGAAAGGCTAACAGAAGAACTGCAATAAGAATGTGTCAAAATGTATTGATACGTTTCTTATGAATATGATTATTATTCTGTTTCTGAATATGTAATCACACGAACCTGGAAAAAAAAAGGGAAAAACAATGAACTAAATAGTTTGTATGTTACCTTTATGTTTAATGGAAAACAAAATAAATAAATAAATAAATAAACAAAAGTATGTCCCTCCCGAAAAACCGTGTGTACAGTTATTCTCCTACCTCTGGAATCGTTAACAAGATGTTATACATCAGCACACCTCATCGGTGCATACCCCAGCCTAGATTTCTTAGTGTCATACAAAATATGGAAATTCTGCTGCTGATAGTTCCCTATTATTGAAAGAGCAGATCGAGGAGTTCCCAAAATGGCCAAGCAAACAACATCCTCCGGATCAAGCCGGATGAAGTAGTTCTCAACTGGAAAGTTCCACACGCCACCGTCTGCAAACAGAATCCCAAATTCTGGCAGTTCCATCCTCTCAATTCCAGACACATTGTAACAAGGATCCAAAATCGGAAAGTCCTTGACTAACGGATAACTTTTCACCTTCTTCACAAATGCCTCTTTGATCATCTGATAAGCTGGTTCTGCAAAATAACTAAGTGTAGTACCTGAATCAATGATTGTACCACCAGCCCCTTCAGAAGACAAATGCCAGGTCTCCTCCGGTATATTTAGCACTTCTCCTCCAACAATGATTGATTTAATCTGAAGATAATAAAACGTATCGACCGGATTTTCTTTTCCAGCAACCAACGAAGTGAAATTCAAATTCGGGTGGCTCAAGAGGTCCTTGTCCTCACCAAAAATCAACTTGCTGCTAACATTGGCGCCACTATTTCTATCCACAAGACAATATGAAAAGGAGTGACCATATAGAGACTGAAGCTGAGATGAAAAGGATAGTGGTCCTCTCCCAAGTCCTAACAATCCTGCAGCCCCATGAAACAGGCCTCTATTCCAATGACCACAGCCAAACATCACATTCTCCACCTGCCTGAGTTCTGACTTCCCAGTAGGAGATGTAAGATTAACAGTGAATGTTTCGAGTGCAAAATCACCAGTAGTATTAGAACTATCTCCATACCAATAAAAATAAGGACAAGTTTGATTCTCAGCTTGGCAAGGCTGAGGAGGATCGGGAGATGAAACCAAATGACACCTAGGGTCATGGCAACTTATATTCCTAAAAGAACTAGAATCTTTAGGATCATAATGAGGTCCATTTTGCTCAAAACAATCATAACAAGGCACACATTGAATCCAATTAAGGTCACTACCAGTATCAAGTATCAAAGAATAGTGTTTAGGAGGTGTACCCACAAACACATCCATGAAGTACTCCCCAGAACCAAGACTCACGCCAGATTCCAAAGTCGCCACAAGCTGCCCAGAAACCCCACTTGTATAAGATTCTGGTGAAGCTGCCGGTGATACCACAGGCTTAATTTGCTTCTTTGATTTCTGACTTTCGTTCTTTAGCCTTGACAGAGTGTTTTGGTTCTTCTTTTCAATGATCCTTGTATGAAGTGTCTGAATTCTAGTCGAGTCCCTTGTCGTGGACTCAACCACAGCCTGTTTTGGCTCGGTTTTTTGATTCGTTGACCGGTGCTTCAGGTGAAGCGTCACCTTTTCTTTACTCGGTTGCAATGACAATAAATCCTCTCCATAATCTTCTTCTTCTCTCTCATCATCAAGAATAACGCCATCTTTCTCTTCTGTGTCTATTCTTTCCGAGTGTTTTGGTTTCTTTGGCTTTGGGAGGCTACAACCAGAGTTTGTTGAAGAAGAAACCTCATTGAAGCTCATGTGAACAGGCAACTTGATGCCCGCGAGAGAAGAGATATTGGAATTGAAATTGTTGCTGTGATCATGGACCCTGGCGACGGCATCAAAAGCGCCAGAAGAGATAGAGAGAAGAACCAGAACTAAAAAAACCTTGAACAACATAGCAATGAACTCTCCTTGTTTGATCAAAGATAAAATCCTACATGAAATCGAACTCAGAATAAAATTTCAGCAGAAAGGTTGAGTTAAATACTCAAATTTGAAGACTTCAAATAGGAAATACTCAAAAAAGAGGGGGATCAGGAACCCTTCAAAAATAAACCCAGCGACAAAACAATAAATCAAACTTGATTGTCAATGGGAAAACAAATGAGGACAAATCAGAAAAAGATAAACCCAGAAACAGACACTTAGAACAAAGCTTATAAAAGAGGAATGGACTCTGGGAAAATGAAAGGAAAAAAATTATACTGAAAACATGTGAGCTTTGAGATATATTAATGTATTAATGAGACAACGGTTAAAAATGGAAAACGAGTTTGGGTTTCAGGACTTGAGAGGCATGTGTTTGTCTTCTACTCTTCTTCTGGTTAGAATCAAAGTGAAAGACTTTGAATCTATAAATTCAGAAAATAAAAATAGAAGAGAAAAGAAAAGTCATAATTGAACACGCGGTTTCAAATGGAAGCAGAAGAAAGTGCATACATAAACAAGTAATAAATGCTGGGGTTCAAAGGAAGGAAAAGTTGACTCGTTTATAAACCATGGAGAAGTAATGTGATTTTTACCTGGTCTTCCTCTTGTTGTTGTCGTGGTGGTTGTTGTTGTTGTTGGGTTTCTTCGTGTCTGTTTCCTGTTTCATTTGCATTCTTCACTACGACCTTCTTTACAAGTCTCAGATTGCTTCACAACAACAAGAAGAAGAAGAATGTGACTCTCTTAGCTTCCAACTTGTTGCCTTTCACCGAGTTTTACCTGGTTTTTTATTTCTTAATTTTTTTTCTAATGGGTTTTCAGATGTCCAAAATTTCCAGCTACGGCCATAAACAATAGAAAACTTGACAGACAGAAATTCCCTCATAAAAGGGAAGTTGAATTTCCCTCAATTGCTATGATGAAGGCGAGCAAATCCTTTTGTGTTATGCTTGTGTCTACAAACTCGGTGCAACCATCTTTGTATCTGATCTTTTGTATTTATTTATTCATTAATAAAATCGAATTTACAGGTGGCGCAAATCGTATCGCAGTGCATATTATACTCGCGGACCAATAAAATGGTTAATAACATTTGGCTCCTTCGGTTATCCCAATTTTGAAAATAAGGACAGTTTCTTTCCTTAATATTAAACAATTACCGAAATTTTTGAAATATTTTTTTTAGCGTTCATATTAATATTATTGTCTCTTATTTTATGACTCGAATGTTTATTTTATCAAGAAAATTATTTTAAACTAAAATTACAAGTTTCCATTATCAATATTATTTCCATGAATATAGACAAAATTCAAAAGTTAAAGCGGGTGGTTTTTACATAAGAAGTGGGCTGAAAAACCCAATCAAAGCCCAGACCATTTGTCTAAAGCAAGCCCAACCAATGTTTATTTATGTCACTTTGAAGTTATCTGACTGATGGATCCGATACTGCGATGGAATCGTTGAAGAACACTTCATCAAAGCATATTTAGCTGATCATTATTCTTGCTTCTCCAAAGGCCCGACGCACCCTCGTACCCACGTTTGATAGTTTAATATTTATGTGCGAACAGTTTGAGCTTTTGTTACTTTGAGTTTAACTGTTCATTTCTGTCACGAATGCGTGGATATCGAACTTTTTAACTTCTTCAAAGTTTATGTGTTTCGAAGCTCAAGGTGAAATAGTTGGGAATACATGTCGAATTCCTTGTCACCTAATTAAAAATGTTATTCATTGGTTAACGTTGTTATTTATCATGTGATTGAGTAAGCTCCTTTATAATTGATTTGGCCGTTTCTGAATTTCCTGATGGGGGTATGTTGAGTGACTGCTTCTGTCAAGTCCGGTCATTTCAAACGCCATTCACTACTCCATTTTCTGTTTGCTAGAAGTTGTGTTCGTATGTCTGAACATTGATAATGTCAAGAAATGTATGCGCCGCTTAATTTCTTTTCACATGAAGTGTCCGGGACATATTTTTCCCTTCTTTATCGTGTTCTCGAGTACTCTGCTAAGAGTCCCTTCAAGTCAATTAAATTGGCAGATACGGCAGCCTTGACTTTTTATGATGAACATGAAAAGATGGAGTTGGGCGTTGGGGGATGTCTCTGGAGCACAGGGAGTGGTTAGGAACTGGCGAAGAAGAATACTCTCTCAAAGAAGCCCTTTTATGACTACTTTTTTAGTGATGTATGAAGAGGTATGTATCATTGTAGAACTATATATGTAGAAAGTAGAAGAATAGACCCGCGATTAGAATTATAATCATAAAGAAGATTATTAAGAATAGACACCATTGTCACTTTTATACGGTTCCTTCCACCACCAAAATACCTGGTCACAATTCCTGTCACAAGCAACGGTAATTTGTTTCATCACAGAAAACCCCATTGTAATACGGTGAATAATCTCCATTCCATCCAAACTCTGCCGTGTCATCGATTTACCATACCATTGTCTCATCCACCCGCATTAATGATGATGCCATTATTTGCTTGACAAGTAGTACATTTACCTAACATTGCCGTGGATAACATATGGGGAACATGAAAGTTTATATAAATGCTTGGAAAAGATTAACAAGTTCTTTATCTGGAAGCCGTCGTCAACTTCTAGCTCATGATTTCTGGTTTTTGTGGACGTTCAAGTAAAAAGTGAAGCTTTTGGTATTGCACCTTATGGCATTTTGCAGGTGGAGCAGTGCAATGAATCATCCAACTGGCTCATATTGTTAACTCGATGCTACTGGGTTTCCATAAACACTTGCCTCTTATGTCTCCATTAAGGTTGTTAACTTTGCCTTGGCAATTCTGATCATATTGGAGCAATGAACAATGTAATTTATTTGTGGAGAGTTCTCAGTCCAGAATTGGGCCTTACTGCTTAGGCTCCAACATCTTCCGCATTTTAATTTCCTTAACAATTCCTTCAATCTTTGCACTGTTTCGACATTTGATATTACAACATCAAGCAATGTTCTCTCTCTAATACATCTCCTTTCCTAAATAAAGCTAGAAAATTTTAAGTGAAATTGTTTTTATGGGATTTTAAAATTAAGTGATGTAAATTATTTTTCGTATTAATTATTTCATCATTGTTCCGATTAGTTGAATACAAAATAAATGTGCAGGTGATGAACATGTTATCACAAGAGTTTATAAAAGATGATTAGGGTTGTACCCACATGAACTGTAAATCAGGTAAAAACATCCCGAAATGCTAAGAAATTATACAATTTAAAAAATTATTTTTATTAATTAAAATTTTTAAAAAATTAAAGTAAGCCTAATTATTTAATTTTTTTGTTTAGTTTTTTAAATTTTTATTAATAAAAATCATTCTCCTTTTTGATAAGTTTGATAATTTTGTTGTATTGTTATTAATTAATATGGCGAGACAGTTCCACTGCATCGTTATGAATGATATCGTGTGCAGTCTCAATTAACACTTTCTTGTATTTGCAGTGTAATTTATTGCTAGGAACTACTGGCCATTAAGACTCCCACCAAACTTTTCAAACTAGCACTTGACATCTGCTTTATTTATCTCCAAGCTCAATCCAACTCCAGTGGACTGAGTCTGATAAAAAGTTTCTGTGCGGGAATGGCATTCAACATTTACATTTTGAGCCTCTTCTTCCTTCAAATCCTGGTAGCAGCCTCTAAATCCGAAGCTGCGAAAGTTCCAGCCATCATAATTTTTGGAGACTCTTCGGTTGACACGGGAAATAACAATTTTATTCCGACGATTGCTAAGGGTAATTTTGAGCCTTATGGCCGTGATTTTCCTGGAGGTTTGCCTACCGGACGATTCTGCAATGGCCGCCTTCCTCCTGACTTTGTTTCTGAATCATTTGGCCTCAAACCAATAATTCCTGCGTACTTGGATCCAATGTATAATATATCAGATTTTTCCACGGGAGTTTGCTTTGCTTCTGCTGGAACTGGCTATGACAATGCCACTGCTGATATTTTAGTAAGTTTAAAAATTAAAATTCCGCATCCATTAATTCTCGGCTTGGTTTGACTTGAACACTTTCATGTTTCTTGCACATTGCAGAAAGTGATACCTCTGTGGAAGGAACTAGAGTTTTACAAGGATTACCAAACGAAATTGAGAGCATATATTGGTGTTGAGAACGCGAATAAACTATTGAGTGAAGCTTTATATGCACAGAGCTTAGGGACAAATGATTTCATAGAAAACTATTACGGCATCTCGCGAGGACGGAAATCCCAATTCACCATCAAACAATACCAGGATTTTCTCCTTGGACTTGCAGAGGATTTCCTCAGGCAACTTTATGGTCTTGGAGCTCGGAAAATAGGTCTAATCGGGATTGCACCAATAGGGTGTCTTCCAGTCGAGAGAACTGCAAGTTTCGTGGATCATCATGATTATGGCTGTAAGGAGGAATTTAACAATGTGGCTTTGGAGTTCAATGGGATGTTGAAGAATTTAGTGGCAAAGCTGAACAAAGAGCTTCCGGGCGTCAGAATTGTGTTGGCAGACGTATATCACATTCTTTTGCAGCTCATCCAAAATCCTTCCAGATTTGGTACGTATTCCTCTGCATGTATTACTGCTCGGAAAATTTAAAGTCAAAGCATGCTAGGAACCCATTTGGAATTGAGGTGTTGGTTTTTAATTGGCAACAAAACTTCAGCTTCAGATTTATGAACCATTTTTTCTTAGTGATATCTGCTATTGGCCATTGATTTTGTCAGGATTTGAGGTGGCAGAAGTGGGATGTTGTGGCTCAGGAAAATTCGAGATGGCTTTTCTTTGCAATCGGCACACTCCATTTACGTGCCCAGATGCAAATAAATATGTATTCTGGGATTCGGTCCATCCTTCAGAGAAAGCAAACAAGATAGTCTCGGATTATTTAATAACAGAGTATCTCAAAGTATTTCTCTGATTATGGCTATAAACTCTACGAATATGATCTAGGATGAAAGCTCATCTAGACACTGAAGGTTAATGTCATTCCGTTTTATACTGTCCTCAAGGCTCAGGCTTGTATCCTGCTATTGAATTCACATAGCCAATAGTGTTTACCGAATTTTGTAATTTCTTTCTTGGATCTTTCTCTCATATTTCATGTAAGAGGCATGAGTTCTGTGATAATAAGGTTTACAAAACGGAATTGTTTTTGTTTATGATTGATCAATGTTGAGAGGACACTGTGGCTTCTGCCCGTGAATTCAATTTCAGGTTCCGGAAAATTTGAAGAGGATGAGGAGGCCGAATGCTGCCAGAAAACCAGGACAAGACCGGAGCAGTTGGAGAATTTTATCTGCAATAGTTGTTATATTCATAACGGTATTACCAATCAATATATGATATTTCAAAAATCTATTATTTAATTCCATTCAATTCTAATTTTGCAATGGAGAAAATTAAATCTTTGCATGCTCAATCAAATTAATTAGATAATTCTTAACTTTTATGCATAATTAATTTTCTTTAATATTTTAAATTACATAATTAAATTCTCTAAATCCTCTATCTCTCTTTTTATAATTATTCTTTTGTTTTATTAATTTATTGAAAATTAAATTATTGCTATTATTTTTTTTTAAATATCAAATTTTATATCGTTAATAGATAAGTATGTATGGCATGATGCATAGTTTGAATTGTTCTAACTAAATAGACGTTTTTTAAATCGTAAAATTCAAAAATAAATTTATGATAGACTATGTGTTTGAAACATTTAATATCACAGTATTTATTCAGTAGTAACTATTGGGTTTGTATGTTACATTAAATGTTAGAAAAAAAAATTTATTTTAATAAAACTTTATGAAAAATAAAAGAATTGTTGATATGAGATTTGAATTAGTTACAAGGTTTGAAAAATAATAATAATAATAATGAGATTTTTATAAAATGAAGACAAATAGAGTTGATTTCAAAATTAATTGAATGTTATAACAAATTTTAAAGTAGTCGTGATATAGGATTTGAATTAGTTACGAGATTTGAAAAGTAATGATAATAACGAGATTTTTGTAAAATAAAGATAAATAGGATTGATTTTAAAAATAATTGAATGTTATAAGAATTTTTTTTAAAGATTTTAACAACATAAACAAAGAGGAGTAAGTTTAAAAGGAATTTAGAGGGATTCCAATAACAGTATAACACCATTCAATTCTCATTTATTTATAATTTCAGCCAATAAATACATGTTGATTAAGATTCTCGGTTTGCATAATTCAAGAGGCATCTGTAGTTACTAATCTTTCAAATAAAGATATGAACATTATCTCGTAGTTACTCGTGCTGTTTTTTTTTCCTGAGGGTCGATAGATTACTAAACTGATGTCAAAACTCTGCATCATCCATCCAGCCATTTGTTATAACTTATATTTTTGTGAGATTTTAAAAGGTTCATTTGCATACACTTGGCTAAAAATTAATAAATACGAGTCCTAGACACCTATTATTTTCTTATAACATTCATACAATTATTCAAGAAACTATTTATTGACAGCATTCAACCAGCAACATTCATGTCAAGGATGCAGGCAAGGGTGTGGGCTCGGCCAGGCTAACTTTTAAAACCAGAATATTGATGACTCAAGGACGAACACAGGGATGAGCTCCGTTGGGCCATGGCTAATCAGTCCCAAGTGTACAATCTTGTACTACATCTTATGTTAGATACAAGTTTTATACTGATTCATTTAATGTTTATTTCCTGAGTTATTAGAATTTTATTCAACAAGTGCATGTTTCACCCAATATATAAACGATTCTCTATTTGCATGATTCAAGAACATCTCGTAGTTACTAATATTTGAAATTGGGAGTAATTCTTCTATTTGATGATAGTACAAAAAACTTCATGATTTAAATTAAAGGCGTCGCCCAACCTTTGGCCCATCATCTGTGGTTTGTGTGGACGATACAGTAAAAAGTGAAGATTTTGGTATTGCACTTAATGGCTTTTTTCAGCTAAAAAAGCTGGAATGCAGCATGGACTTCTCCTTTCCAGTCTTCGGTTCATCTGCATATGCGAGCGGAGCAGTGCAATGAATCATCCAACTAGTTGATATTATTAACTTGATGCTACTGTAATACTGGGTTTCCATAAATACATGACTCCTAAGCCTCTTTTAAGTTGTTAACTTTGCCTTGGGAATTCTGATTATGTTGGAACAAGGAATAATCTAATTTAACTCTGCAGAGTTCAAAGTCTGGATGTCATGTTATTGGGCCTACGGCATGGCCTCCAACTCTTCCTTATTTGCCACTGCATTTTAATTTCCCTGTTAATTCCCACAATCCTTATGACATCAAGTAACAATGTTCTCTCTAATGCATCCCCTTTCCCAAATAAAGACAGAATGATGTTTTGTCTTAATTATTTAATCATTGTTATGATTAGTTTGCTAACAAATAAATGTGTAACTGATAAACATTTTATCATAAGATCTTATACAAGACAATGCGAGGCTTTCTCAAATAAAAGAAAATCAACAAGGTTTAATTAATTGTTGTCGTATCAATGTATGTAAGTTGAATAGATCAATATATTCTCACCTGTAACAGGGAGTACGTTTGTTACAAACAAGCATCCAAACTAGAAGCTTTATGTAGCTTCCACATGGAAAATCCAAATCGATCACTAGATGATCATCAAGACCGCTTGTCCCTGGAAATAATCTCGACCATCCTTTTGAAGCAATCGGCGTCGTATGGAATCTGGAGCAGACCTTGTTGCTGGTAACCAAATTCTTTAGCAGACAACTCCAGTAGGGTAACAATATAAGGATGGTCAATTAGCTTTGCTGGCAGCAGTATTCTCTCCATCATCATCTTCTCTTGCCCTACTAGCACCGGGACATGGAGCTCGATCATCGTCTATCTTGTTTTCTGTTAATCTCGCATACATGGTTGAAGGTGAAAATGATTTCTTCTTTTTTTGTGCCCCCCATCATTCCTACGCTCTAGCTCCTTCCATGCCCCAGTTTCCCCAGGCAGCTTGTGCTGGGATTTATAATAACAGGTTCATCATATATTAATTGACAAGTCAATAAATTCAAAAAGAAAAAAAAATGTTGTTGGTTGATGATTAAAACATGGTTTGCTGTAGCCAATTTATGTAATTCTAGGTGTCCTTATTAGCCTAATTTGTGAACATTGACTTAATTAACGACAGGTTATCATGCAAAGCCAGCCTATGCTTTATACCTTCAACTAATATGAATTCAGGATAGTCAAAAACTAATCTATTTATGAAAGAGATTGATTTCAGTATTCCAGGTCCACGTTCACATTCACATATTCAGTTATCATAAAGAAAATCTATGCAACTTCTTTTAAATTCCAAGGTGCAACTGACAATAAAATTTCTTCATATTTTCAAATATAGTCAACATTATAGAATCCAAAAAACTGTTAATATTTCTGAAAATTCACTTGTTCTTCCCAAGCCAGCAACTACTCTATTAATTACATATTGATTACTTTACAATTGAAAATGAGCATTTTGCATAGACTCGGATTGCACCTGAGAGATAATGATAACAAGTAAACAATAACTAAGTAGCAAGTAAAGCAATTAACATTGTCATAGTACTGTGATGATCGTCATCTCAGCATGATCATTTTCATGCCTTTTGAGTAAACAAATTGGCGAAAATTGGGACCCGATGATGACACCCGGTATAAATAATTTGTATTTTTATATCAAATAAATTGATTACAGTTAAGAAATATGCAAAATCGGCAGCAGCAAGGCTGCCATGCAATTCGCAAAAACATTATTGCATAAACAAATTGCAAGTTAACCTAAAGTTTCACCAGATCTTTAGTGCTTTGCTGTAATATTCTTCAGTTTCTCATTTCATAAATGGATACAGATCAAGCCATGAAGCGGCTTATATATGCCGTTGAGCATTAAAAGCTCGTTCCAGTTCTTGCCCGCTCTCGGTAATATTTCACGATATATTTACAATTGTATGTTTCTAGGACTCCAGGCCTCCAGCTACTGGTAAAACTCTGTATGCAGCAACTACTGAATAATATATTCTTGCTCTTAATTTGTCTTGAGAGATTTGTCAGAGGTGTGTTTAAAATGACATTAGATTAGTACTGAAGCATGTATGCTATCTTCTCGGAAACTTGAAGCAATCTTAGCCAATTATATTAATAAAAAATTTGTGTTTATACATAAAAATGGTAGTTCACTGACCCTTCAAAACCCAAATAATTGAATCACCATGACGACAATTACCAAAGAATCATCTCAAATTTCAATTGTTGGTCATTCGTGGTATATATCAACTTCCTATATATATGTATATACCTTCTTTTTCAGCTTGCTCATCTGATGTTAACATGAATGCTTGATCGCGACTCTCTTGCTATCAATTACAGAAGCTGTAATGTGTAATCTGTTTGGAACTTATTGATGATCAACAATTAGTGATATAATAATTTATTGCGATAAAAAGAAAAAATTATTTTGCCCCTGCACATCCAACTAACCATTTTGTATATACATGGGGTGTTTTTTTGGTAATTTAAAAATAATTTTTTAATTTTAATTAAAAAACTGTATGAACTGGCCTGAACTAGCCAGTTCATAAACCGAAACTGACTTGTCTTCTTGGTTCCATTTTCACTTCAATCACACGGGTCTCTTCTATGCAAAATTTTTGAAACCATGATCCGACCACCGTCGATTCTTAACAGTAATTGGTCCGATTTGGATCATGGCTCGACGGTTCCAAGACTCAGACCGAACATACTTTAAGCCATCGATTAAACACCACTAGTCTTGGCTAAAAATAAAATTACAAATCCTAGACACCTATAATTTTCTTACAACATTCATGAAACTATTTATTGAAAACCAACAAATAGCATGTCTACATAGAACACTCTTTTTCTCTTTAATCAAATAGAAATCAAGTAATATATATATATATATATATATATATTATTTAAAATTAAACCCATTACAAAAAGCCTACTGTAAACCATGAAATCAAACTTTCGCTCGAGAAAAAAAATTTAAAATAAAAGTAAAATAAAATTTTAAATCATATTGTAACTTCTTTAATAATTCCCTCATTTAATATCTCTAAAAAGTAAGGTTTTAGGCCAATTAAAGAACTTAATTTCTTGTGTATACACTGCTTCTATAAAAATCATTAAATAAATTACCGTAGATGATATTAAAAAGAATGTCTAGGTCAGACTCATAATTATTTATTCGTATAATTTTAGCATTAAATTAAAAATCTCACAATTAAGTTCTAACTAAATTCACATTAAACTTCAAGTTTTTTTGATGTTGTTAAAGCATAAGTATAAATTATTTTTAAGAATGGAAATATATCAATTTCTTAATATTCGAGTTGCTTTCTTGAATCCAAATTTTTTTTTAAAAAAAATCTCAAAAAACTCTATACAAATTATTATTTCATTTTCAACCTGGGTTCGGATGTAATAATAGATATATAACTATATTTCTAGTAATTTAAATTATTTTGAGGGACTTATTTTTGCTTTTGCTATGAATTATTTAATTTGCTGGGGAGGTTGGCTGGGCTGGGCTATAGCTCAGCCGATCCCCAACTGTCTAGGTTTAGAAGGGATCTTCGTTTGCGTCCCCGTCTAAGCAGGCAATAATGAAACTTCTACCCAACGCTGACGTCAAGGACGCGGGCTAATGGAGGTAGGGTTGGGATGAGCCCCGTTGGGCTACAGCCAGGCAAGACCAAATATTACTAAATCACTCCCATATTTTAGTAAAATAATAGTTCAGAATATAGTTTTATTTTTTGTTGCAAATATGCCCTTGACAGGGACTTGTGTAAAATTTAAAGTTATAGGCCAATCTTGCCAAATTTATTAAAATATTTTTACCCTTATTTACTAAATCTCTAAAATTTTATTTTCTTTAAAAAAACTCATTATATGAACATAATGTAACTATATCATCCAATTAAGTACAAACTTTGTTTTTCATTCTATGCTAATTTTGCTACGGAGCAAATTAAATCTCTACTTGCTTAATCAAATTAATTAGGTTTACCTACAATAATGAGTTAATTGGGTAACTAAAAATTTAGTATATTAATTTATATAATTTTATATCTTATCTTTAACACGTCTCTTCGCATGCACACGTACATATATATTAGATTTATTAGATACAAGACGAGAATACTTTATTTAATGATTACGGGTGATTTATCATAAATTTAGCCAATAAATACATGTTTCAACAAATATATCAATAATTATCTATTTACATAATTCAAGAATATCTCGTAGTTACTAATAATTCAAATTAAGAGTGCAAATTAATTAAACTATTTTACAAGTACAAAAAGTTTAAGATTTAAATTATTAGATTATTTTGTATTAGGGAAAGATTTTAATATATATATATATATATAAAACTAATTTTTAACATTTTCTTTGTGTTATCATAACATAATATATTAATTTGTAAGATATATGTTTCAAAATGTGATTGAATACTAGTTAGTTAGGCATATATTCTGGTATTTCTACTATACTCAGCAGCATAGTTACATGAATTTTGGATGATATGTTATGTGTTTAGGGGAAAAAAAATAACTAAATACTCATTCACTCTTATGTTATTTATGTTAGTACTTGTAGAGGGCAATTACTAAAGCGCTTCTCTGCTTGTGCCATAACTCTGCATGAGCCAGCCATTAATTATCAGCAGTTGTTATCGTTGGGAACTTAAAAGAACTGAAATTACCTAAGCATTCTTGGCTAAACAAACAAAAACATAAATCCTAGAAACTGGTTTGCGTAACCATTCTTGGCTAAAAAACACTAAGAAGAAATCCTAGAAACTGGTAAACTTTCTTATAACAGTTATGCAAGTATTCGGGAGACTATTTATCGTGGACATTGACCAGACAAATGGAACAAACTCTTTTGTCTCTCACATCAACAAGAAGCAGAAGAACAATTTCTAATTTAATGTTTTTGGCAGGCGTAGCTGCGGCGCTATGGCATGGTCCAGCCGAGCCTCAACTCTACATCCGTCTCATAAAATGTTTGAAGCAATGTTCTTATCCACGAGGGATAACAGTGAAAAGTCAAAACAATTAAGACAATGATACACGCTGTAAATTGCATAGAAACGTCTCATCTGTCCCCTCCAATCTGTGAATGTTGCACTATATATTACTGCAAAAAGAGTTTACGGTAGCCTCACAGCAAAGTCTGCTTTATTTCTTGTTTAATTAAATATTTGTTGGATCCCCAACGCTCTACAACTTCAATATACCCAGTCTGGGACCATGGCATGCAACATTTACATTTTAATACTCTTCTCGTTTCACATCCTGATGAATGCGGCCTCTCAGTCTGAAGCTGATAAGGTTTCAGCCACCATAATTTTCGGAGACTCTGCCGTTGACACCGGTAATAACAATTACATATCGACAATTGGTAAAAGTAATTTTCCGCCTTATGGCCGTGATTTTCCTGGAGGTATGGCCACCGGACGCTTCTGCAATGGCCGCCTTTCTGTTGACTTTCTTTCTGAATCATTTGGCCTCAAACCAACAATTCCTGCATACTTGGATCCAGTTGATAATGTATCAGATTTTGCAACGGGAGTTTCCTTTGCTTCTGCTGCAAGTGGCTATGACAATGCTACCGCTGAAATTTTAGTAAGTTTAAAAATTAAAATTCTATATCCATTGATTCTTAGCAGGGATAGAATGGAACACTGTCTTATTTCTTCTCTTTCTGATTCTTGTCATTTGCAGAATGCGTTACCACTGTGGAAACAGGTAGAGTTTTACAAGGATTACCAAACGAAATTGAGAGCATATCTTGGCTTTGAGAAGGCAAATAAAGTAATAGGTGATGCTTTATATGCAACGAGCTTCGGGACAAACGATTTTGAATTAAACTATTACTTACTGGGAAGTCGGAAATCCCAATTCAACATCAAAAAATACAAGGATTTTATCCTTGGACTTGCAGAGGATTTCTTCAGGCAACTTTATGATCTTGGAGCTCGGAAAATAGTTATAATTGGGATTCCACCACTAGGGTGTTTTCCCCTGGCGAGAACAGTAAGTGTCCTGAATCGTCCTAATCATAGTTTCCCGGATCATAATTATTATGGTTGTAATGACGAATTTAACAACCTGGCTCTGGAGTTTAATGCGAACGTGAAGAATATAGCGGGAAAGCTGAACACAGAGCTTGCCGGCTTCAGAATTGTGTTGGCAGACGTATATCACATTTTTTTGCAACTCATCAAAAACCCTTCTAGATTTGGTAAGTATTGGTTTTGCATGAATTCATTGTCATAGGAAAAATTTCAAATCAAAGGATGCTAGGAATCCAATTGAAATTGAGGTGTTGTGATTTTTAACCCGCAACAACTATCTAATGTGAATTTTAATTTCAGAATTATGAACCGTTTTTTGTAAAAAATATTTGCTCTATGTTATTGATCATCAGGATTTGAAGTGGCAGAAAGGGGTTGTTGTGGCTCAGGAACTTTTGAGTTGAGCATTCTGTGCAATCAGAATACACCATTTACGTGCCCAGATGCAAGTAAATATGTGTTTTGGGATTCAGTCCATCCCACGGAGAAAGCAAACAAGATAATCGCCGATTATTTACTAACAACGGATCTCAAAGAGTTTCTTTGATTGTTATCTACCCTTCTTCTCCCGCGGCCCCCCCTCCCTTACCTTAAGCGTATGGAAATAATTTAGGCAGAAAAACTACTCTTGACATTGAAGGTTACTGTTATTACGTCTTATGGTGTCCTCAAGTCTCAAGCCTGTAACATGCTTCACATAACTATCAGGGTTTTATGAATTTCGTGACGAATAAGGGGTTTCTTGTGTCTTTCTCTTATTTATATTTCATAAAGGAGAGCTGTGCTCTGCGATATTAGGAGATTGAATTATAATTGCAAACTGTAATTGTCCTTCTTTATGGTTGATCAATGTTATAGGAAACTGTGGCTTCTGCCTATGAATTCAATTTCAGGTCCCGGAAGATTTAAAGATGATGAGGAGGCTGATTGCTGCTAGAAAACCAGGACAAGAACGTGGAGAATTTTGTCTGTAATATGGGATTCAGATATGAACCAGAACAGAATTCTCTTCTCAAACACAAAAACCCAAAACTAAAGATAAGCAAGAGAATTTCCCTCCATAACCACAGTATGAATCAGATAGCAGAGCGCTACTGGCTTGACTGGGGAAATAACTCCTGCTATTAACATACTTCTCTAGCAAGAACATGGAAACTCTGCTATAGAAGCAATATTATTGATGGCTCTATCTCAACTAAATGAACTCGTTCTAGGCCCCAGGTTCGGTTAGGAACATCGAACTAATCACAGCAACACTTATTTTTATACATAATTTATAGTTTCTGACGGCTCAACCTCATTCAATTAACTCATTATAGGTCCCAGTTCAGTTAGATATGCCCAAATGCATCCTACTCACAGAAAATTACACAATTTATTCAAGGTAATACAAAGCTTGAAGACATTTTCGATTAATTTCCAAGGAAACCAGTAATCTTGCGAGAAAATAACATGCATAAATCTCGCTATAGTTGGCTTTACTAGACAGGTTGCACTATTCCAGCATTTTGTTTTCCAAATAAGGAAAGCTCTACAGTAAACTAGATGAGCATTGAAACCATTAGGCCAAAAGCAACCCAAAGAAACCCAGAAAAACATTTACAACTGAAGCAGCTTTATATCCTCATCCGTCCTATCCTTGGCCAATATATTTTTGTAATTGCTAGTAGAATAGACCTAAAATTACCATAAATTGTCCAAGAGTGCACAGAATTTGCATCATAAAAATCATAAATTTAAAGTTCATTCCTTGAGAGTTGCTAATGAACAGGTCGTGATTGCTTCTGCTACCAAGTCATACAGTTACAATGTAATGTAATAATTGTAACTTTCCAAGTAATATTTTTGCATGTAATTCTAGTAAGTTTGCCATAAGAACAGTCAAAAGTTTTTGTTATAGCGATCAACTCGGCTTCAGTGACTACCCTATTTAACCGTATTATGGCAGAAAGATAACTATAGAACGATGGTTTGTTCATGCAGCAGCTGGCTCTGCAACTCGTTTTGCTTCAAGTGTCTTCTCATATTCCTCAATGGACTTGAAAAGTTCCGAAAAGTTGCCCTTCCCAAAGCCTCCACATCCCCCCTTTTGGTATGTCTTTCCTTCCTCATCCTTAAGCATGCATCCGACTCTCTGAATTATCTCTATAAAGATGGTTGGCCTACCAAAATAATGCAGTTAAATTGATCAAAACCTCAATCACAATAGAACATTTGAATTATTCTTTCTTTTGTTCACTGTATTTTGCAGAAGAAAGTATGAAAAATCCCAGCAACAAATTCATAAAAGAGCAGAGTATACAAATTAGCAACATTAATCATTTCCTAGCAATGGGCAGAAGTAATAAAAATATGGAAACAGAAGAGAGTAAAATCGGATCATTTAACATAACAATATAAAAGTTCAGATATGGAATACTAACAAAACTTGCATCCTACCTTAATGCAGGGTACACCATGTATAAATTGAATATGATCATTAGATTTTCATTACAATAGCATCACAAAATCAAGTAAAACATACTCATGAACACATACAAACAAAAGCCACAAACTATTAATTTGAAGAGCAATTAAATAGCTAAACACTAATTAACAAATATTATTTTGATTAACGACGTCAATAAAACAAAATGTAAAACACAGAGAAAGCATACCTATCTCCAATAGGCTTAGTGAAAATCTGGAGAAGTGTGCCCTGATCATCCCTGTCAACCAAAATCCCCAACTCTTCACACTGTTCAATCTGCTCATCAGTTAACACGTCACCAGCACGATTCTTCAAATTTTTATAGTAAGTTGGTGGTGGTGACGGCATAAACTCAAAACCACCTACTCCACTTCTCTGTCTCACTTCCCTTAAAGTTCTAAATATATCCTCGCTCACAAGGGCCAAGTGCTGCACTCCAGCTCCTTCGTTATGCTCTAAATAAGTCTGTATCTGACTCTTACGCTTCGTCCCATACACTGGTTCGTTCATTGGAAGCAATACCATTTCATCGTTGTTAGCTAAAACTACAGAGTTCAGTCCACTCTCACTCGTCCCAACATCTTCTGCGGTGAACTCAGCGAACTCGTGAAACCCAGTAAAGCATTTCACATAAGCAACAGCCGGACCCAGTTCCGGCACGTTTCCAACGGCGTGATCAAGTCGTCTAATCCCGTAATCCAAAGGATACGATGAGATCCCATCCATCGTTTCAAACCCCGGCAAGAAATCAAGATTATTTTTGTCCTTATAACTAACATAACGCAAAACAGCATCACCGTATAAGTGAACCTCAGCAATTACAGCAACATTATCTAGAATTTTAGGAGAAGAGGAAGTCTTAGCACCGTGAGCCACGCTAGTATTAAAAGCAACCTCAGCGTCTTCAACTTCAATAGCAATCGATCTCACAGCAAGCCCATGAGTCGCAACGAAATCCCGGCAAGCAACATGATCAAACGTCGGAATAGAAGCGGTAGACTTCCCGCCATCATCATCTGCAATAGAAGGAGAATACGGCGCCGTAAAGACGAAATTGAGGTCGCCAGAACGCAAAAGATACGATGCATGAACCATATTGCCGGTAGATAAGTCCGATTTCGCTATAATCGGCATACCAAGTCCCCAGGAGAAACGACGCGCCGTATTGGTGGCATCGGTGCACCAGAACTCGACGTGATGAAACCGCTTGACGCGAAACCGGTCCGATTTCGGATTGCGGCGGACGAAGTTGGTGAATCCGACAAGCTTGAAACCCGATGCATATGCATCGTTTTCTTTGCCCATGGTCATCTCTTCTTCACGAGCTCTGAATAACTCTGGATTTTGGTTTTAGAAACCTGCTGATATACCAAGACGACGATTTGCGGAGAGCAGTGGCCGAGACAAACTGGTTTGGCTGGGTTACGTTTGTTGTATGCAAGTAATGTAACGTACTTGTGTTGTCGTTATTACACGTGTTATTGTTTAGTCTTTTGACGATAACGTCTATGACTGTTGGGTGACGTGTTAAATCTATCATGGTGAATTAGACGAATGAACGGCAGAGATTGTGTGTTGGGGTGTGAGGAGGTGCGTCACGGAATTTCTCAATGGGAGAATATCCAAGTTTCATTTAATAGCATGGGCCAGGACCCTCCCCCTCTGAGCACAAAAAAAAGGAACTACATTGCCAAGAAAGTTGTGGTGAACCATAGTGCCAATATCAGCCGACACAAAAAGGAACAAATCTGACTCGCAGAGTAGCATGGCATGCCATGGCACAATACCAACACAAATACTGCTAAAAAGAATTGCATTCCTTCTACTATTTTGGTTCTTGGTTGATAAATTGAAAATTTTTAAGATATAAAAGGGATATATAAAGCCTGGGAAGTTGTCCGCAGAAACAGGGATACCACGAAGGATAAGTAAAATATCTACAGGAGTGCACAATGATCAGCTCTCAGAAAGAAAGACAGTAAAATCTGTAAGTTCCAACAACAAACAAAAAAGAAGATCCAAGCATCTTGATATTTCCCCTATAAACAGAGGCACAGAGTTATGCTAGTAAATGGGCTCTATCCTGCAAAAAATTGATGTCTTACTGTAAATTTTCTTCAAGAATCCTTCTATATATTTTTTTTCTTGCCACAACATGGGCAGAAGCTAAAAGTTATAAACATAAATTCAAGTTGCCATAACAATAGAAAGGACTAAAACCAAAAGAAATTACCAAATCTAGAGCCTGCAGAAAAATAATGCACAGGAAAGATATTGGCCAGCCAAGGGTATATGTTTAGCAGCTAATCACACTCTCAGGAATTGAAAGATTTTTTGCCTTACTTCTGAAATAGAGTTCATCTTTTTCCTTAGCTTTAGGCTTCAGTTTCCAATGAGTTCCAATATATCTCTTTTCATTTATTTATTTTAATTGGGAGGGAGTCTTGGGGTCTAATTGTGTAGATTTGCTCAATCGTGTACCGGGGGGAGGGAATGATTTTTAATGCTCAAAACAGAATTTTTGGTGCAGTTGGCTGTTTGTGTATAGCTTTGCTTCCTTTCTCTACAATCAGTATTTTCAAAAAAAAATGAAATCCCTCTTTACATAGCTGTGCATTCTGATGACAAGATTTGGTGGATTAAATTCAAAAGTTTCTAAAACGCCACAACTCTATAAAAGCAAAACTGCTAACAAGATTCCATAAAATCAACGCATGCTTGACAAGAATGAAGTAATTAGACCTTCATGCTTGACAAGCATTTAGGTGGAAAGAAACATCATCGCTGGCCTTTTTTCTTGCCTCAATTTCTTTATAAACATTTTCTACAACAATATCCTTTAAATCCATGTTTTCAAATACTGATAATAACTTAAATCTAACCTCTCAAATCACTAAATAAGTTGAACAAAACATCAGTTGACTATAGAGTTGATAGCCTCCGAATTAACTGATAAAATAACAACTGATACAACAAGTCTCCAGTTTCCCTCAACTGGTTTATAAGTTCATCCAATTTCGGCTTCAAGATATCATCGCAGGACTGCTTTAAAAGGTGATAAAAGACCATTAGAATACTAAAAGATGTTCAATTTCATAAAAGTAAAGATGAGAACGTGATTGAAGATTAACCGCGGAAGCGGTTGTGCTGAGCGACGGAAGAAAAAGAGAAAGGCACGGTCATCAGAGCGGGACTTTGTGCGGTGTTAATGCAAATGCGCCTGGTGCCTTCACTAACCCTGCCATTATGCCGTTTGGATTATGATTCGATTACCGTCAGCAGAAGCTCGAGCTCCTTACCGGAGGGTGGACGATGGAATGGGATTTCTTTTCGGCTTGTACAGGGTTCTTTTCGGGTTTCAAAAAGCGCCGGCAAATGAGTGAACGTATGGTTTTTCCTTCAAAAATAAAAATAAAATGTGAAAAGCTTTATACACACACAATCGACACATAATTCGACATGCAAACAAGTTGCTGGGCCCAAACCACACCATTCGGGTCACGTTGTGGCAGATCCGGCCCGGTACGTTAAATTAATTTGCTCGTCGAATCGTGGTTAGAAAACATCGAAAGTCAAAGCGTTTTATTAAAAATAAAAAATAAAAAAATTGTAACAAGTTAAACAAACAGTAAATGATGACGTGGTCATCATCAACTGCTAGTCCATGAAACAAACCTAACAGCCTCCTCGTTGGAACCTCGAACAAACATTACTGAAACAAACCTCCCACCCCCTTTCAGCTTTTTCGATTCAATTGTTGATTTTCCATGGCCTCTACTAATGGTGCTTCAACGGTCAGTCTGTTTCTCTCTGTACGTTTGATTTTGTAGATTTAATTTTGTTAATTCTTAATTGGAGTGGTTGTTGTGATGATAACGTAGCAGAGAGTCGGCGATCCAGAGAACAGCTTGGAGAAAATCAAGCGGCAGCTGGCTTCTGGTTCTGGTCGCAGCTTGTTACAGGGCCCACTTCTCAAGCGATCCGAAACGGTAATCATCTTCTCTTTGTCTCTGATGATTTTCAATTTTCGTGAATTATACCTTGATTACGATTTATGAGATCAAAACCCCTTGTTTCTGTATGATGCGTGAATTTCCAGAACTTTATGCGGAATAAATGTTAATTTGGAAGCACATTTTCAGTTGTGACTGGTTAGGAAGAGAGCGAATGATTCAATCGGTCTTTGAAATTCATTGATTAGGCTTTCTTCAGTTCAGATTGCCGACTGATATCAATATGTCATTAAAATTAATCTGTTTTATTTGTACTGTTCTGATAGCTGAGGAAATGGAACGAAAGGTGGGTAATATTAGACCCAACAACTGGAAAAATGGAATACAAGTAAGTTTATTTTGTACATAATTTCTCTAAGAGCTTCATTCATTTCATTGAAGTGCATTAACCTTCGTGCTTTCACCCATCGGTTGCTTGATTTTAGGACAAGGAGAAATGAGCCAACTGTCAAGGGGACAATGGTATTTGATGAAAATAGCACGATTACGGTTTCTCCTGTGAACTTCCAGTAAGACTGATATTGTATAGTTATGGATGCTTGATTATGTTCACTGCTATTAGCTGTCTGATTGGAACTACTCTGAAAGGTAATTAACTTTTCTTTCTCTTTGGTTTTGCTGTAGTGGACTTCCCAAATATGATGGCTGCTGTTTCTGTATCCTTATTAATCTAGTCTATTTCCTTTTACCAAAACTGAGTTGACATGTTTTTGGTCCAGTCCAAATCTTTGCATGGTTAAATTGGTTTTGCTGTACATTTACACTTCTTAACAGCCTGTTTTAGATATTGGGACTCCACAGAAAAAAGATTACTTCCTTTGTGCAGAGACTCCTGGTGCCGCTAGAGCCTGGGTATCAACTCTACAGTAAGTAGTTTGATTCTTGCTCCACAAACTGTGTCACTGAATTATTACACTCTCCTCCTCTCATGTGTGATACCATTTTTTTGTGTATTTTCTATTCCTTCATGAGAAGATTGGAAAGGCATTTCTATAAAATATGAAAGTCTAGGAGGCAGTTGCATCTTGCTATCATATATGGAAACCTACAATTGAGAAAATATTTTGGAAGCCGGACATGTAATTGTGAATGTCATACTATGCCAATTCTGAGGTTTTCTTGAACAACCTGGTTTGTTTTAAAATTGATGCCATGAAGTCTTGATTATGATCTTGTTCCACATGCTTTGCATGACCACGGAAACCATGACTAGTTTATTTTCATCATATTATCCTGTAATGAACAATTCTTTATTTCATTTGGGTTTAGGGAACTCTCTAGTGCAAATTAGATGGTCTAATTTGCATGTCAGATAGGCTAGAAAATGGTGAGCAGATCAAAGAAATAGAACTAATTAATTATTAGAAACGGTCTTACTTTCGGTTGATGCCTAGTAACATTTATAGTAATTAATTCTCACTTTCATTTGGTTGATCTTTTTTGTACTATTATTGATGCATAAACCTCTTTTCTGGACCATATTAGTCATTTTCTTTTTCATACATAAACATTGAAGCTTACGTTACCCTTATGTTGATTTTCTCCTTTCCTCCACTTTTGTTGCTTTCCAATAACCAGTGCAGCACAGTTAGTTCTGAAAGCCCATAAAGAGGCTGTAAACTCCTTGAGTGGAAATGGTTCTGCAAAATTGGGAACAGTTGCAACAGTAGTTGCTGCTGCAAACTCAACAGCCCAAGAATGTTCTAAAGAAATTGAAGCAGCAATGCAGATCTCTTTGAGAAATGCTCTGGGAATGATGCCAAATAGAATAACTGATGGTCCAATGGATGATCTGACCATTATGAAGGTGCTTTGCCTGTTTTAGCAATTCTTGCTCATTGAGGATATTTAGGTCATTCAACTGTGTTTAAGTTGATTTATTAGCTTATTTATTTTTCAGTTGATTTAGGTTCAGTTTTATAATTGCAGTATCCAAAAATCATGCTGGTGTAGGAACTTAGTCATATTATGATAAGGTAGAGCTTTATGAATATCATAGTTCAAATATGCCATGCAAAATCACTAGAGTGATTTATGGGATATGAGCTTATATTTTGACTCTTTCAGAGTGATTTTATTCATCTAGCTTCTCTTTCTTGATCTTTTTCTTTCTTACAATCCACAGCACATGCATAGATTTCATGTCTTGCTTTACTACACTATTTTTACAACAATTAATATAAAAGTATCTAATTTTCATAGCTGTCCTAAAGTGGAGAGTTTCTCATAATAAGACTAAGATCTACTTTGGGGGCCAGTATGTACTGTCTGGCACGGGCTTGCTTGGCATGTCACCAACTTGTCTGGTGGCTTTTTAGTCTTTAATCTCTTGATGCCAGCATTAAGTTCATCTAATTATTTGTCATACATATGTTTATTGCAGGAAACACTACGAGTCAAGGATGAGGAATTGCAGAATTTAGCTAGGGATCTCCGTGCCCGTGATTTGACAATAAAAGATATAGCAGAAAAACTATCTGAGACTGCTGAAGCTGCTGAGGCTGCAGCTTCTGCAGCTCATACAATGGATGAACAAAGGAGAATTGCTTGCGCAGAAATTGAGCGCATCAACAAAGAATCTGCAAAGCAGCTCAAGGCATCCATGTTGAAGGTACTAGAATAATTGATTTAAAAGAAAAGCCTGGTTTTATGGTCTACGTAATTAAGTATTCTATAATTGTTTAATTCACTTTTTGAGAAAAATGTGAGCATGCAGTGTTCCGATGCCACTTTTACATCTTTTCGATGTGATATATTGGGATTGATAGAAAAGAAATGTTAAGATTTGAATTATTACACAGTGCTTTATTTGGTTGTTTATTATATCTGCAGCTGAAAGAGTATGAAGAAAAAGTCATGGCGGTAAATAAAGAAAGAGATCAATTGATTAAGCAGAGAGACTCTGCTATTCAAGAAGCACATCTATGGCGCTCTGAACTTGCAAAAGCTAGAGACCGTGTTGTGATATTAGAAGCAGCTGTTGTGAGAGGAGAGGAGAAGGTCAGGGTTGCTGAAGCAGATGCTGAAGCTCGAATAAAGGAGGCTGCTCAGAGAGAGGCAGCTGCTTTAAAAGGCAAGGAAGAGCTTATAGCTTATGTGAATATGTTACAGGCACAACTCCAAAGGTTTGGCATCTAAGTCTGCTCTTAGTCGATATATGGATCATTTCAATTTAAATGCATTCTTGATTATTAAAACTCTTGCTTTATGTCAGCATAGTTTGGGTAATAAGAAAACATATAGCCCAAAGTTTCCTTTGATTTAAAATAAGACAATTGCTTTCAAAAAGGATGCAAGCAGGGAGGCAGATAATTAGGCTGCTTTAGCTCTTTTAAGTCATTTTTCCCAATCAGAGATGCATGCATTGGCTCATAAAAATGCAGGGTTGTGTTTCCTTGGGATACAGTAACAAGGAATTAAAGTTGCTGACACAATCTGTTTTTCTATGAACAGACAGCAGATTGACACAAAGCAAGTTTTTGAGGAGAAGACTGAGTCCTCAAATATCAATAACTCAGTTCTGCAAACAAAGGATGTAGACTTGTCTGAGGAGAACGTTGATAAAGCCTGTCTCAGTGTGTCTAGATCAGTACCAGAACCCGGGGAGAATGTGGTCCACATGACAGTGGATCAAGTCAACCTCCGGGCTATTGGAGATGGTGAATGGAGTAATATTCAGGCAACGGAAGCAAGAATAGCGGATGTGAGAGAAGTTCCCCCCGAGACCGAAAGAAGCAGTCTGGACATTCCAGTTGTTGGCACGCCTGTTAATGATCACCATGAGCAAGGAGCAAATTCTTTTCATCGGCCTTGATTTTTATATATTTCTTTTTCTCTCTATCAGATTTAATACATTCACAGTACAACAATATTTTAATGTAAGATAACATGTTACAGAAGAAATGTTAACTTGCCGGTGTATTATTTTTTCGTTTCTGTAATCAAACTGACAGAGAAGCTCAATGTTGCGAAGTTTCGTACAGACAGGACTCCGCTTGCAGCTTTGCTGAGATAGTAGCTTGCACCCGGTTGTAAAAACAGGTCCGTGGTATTCACTTTGGTTCTTGAATGACTTGATTAATGGTGATCGGTTGAAGTGACTGAATTTTTTGTTCTACTGTTATTATAGTTGCGTGCATACGACGAATGCACCAAGATTGGAGCTGGGTTTGGTAGTATACCATGGTGTTAAAATAGATTAATTTATCTACCTAATCTATTAAATAATATTATTAAAAAAATGAAAAATTTTAAAATAATATAGTTATTAAATAATTAAAAGAGTTATGATTGTATTAATTATTTAATATTAATTAATTTTACTTTAAATATAATTAAATATATTTTTAAAATATATAAATATAATTAATTAAATAATTAATCATATTGTAAATAATATCATTCCAATTTTCTCTCCTATTTTAAAAACTACAATTAACTGTACTATAATGTGAATTTGAAGCTTTTATTAGAACAAAACCGACCAGACAATCCGGTCAGGGGTGTGACCACAGGAATTCGCAGTTTTCAAGCCCTTGATTCGGAAATTCTAACGAAGTTTCCCGCATTGACTTTTTGTTATCATATCGACTACAGAATTATGACTTGCAACCACCTATTTTCGTTTTCCCTTTGATGATTACAAAAATAATTACTAAAATCCATATCGTTCTTTGAAAAATAGGAGGAGGAAGTATAGCACAAAATATCTATCATTTATCAATCAAAAAAATAAAAGTAAAATGCAAGGAATATAATCTTGTTTCAAGAAAAGGCTTCAGATGAATATTCTGGAAATAACTTATAATCTGCTTCATATTAATCTACTAGAATCTGCGAGCTGCTCGATATTACTGTAAACATGGCTTCAAAAACCCATATACGACTCAATCATTATTTAGTTTCTAGCTTTTTCTGTGCACACGGTACCTGTTAGTAGACAAAAATTAACCAAAGAAAAAAAAATACTTAAAACTGAGGTGGTTCCATACATTGCCTACAACATTAATTTATCTACAGTCATAAAGGTGATGAGATGGATCTGCAGCGAGCTCAACAACTGATCTCAACTCATCCCAGTTTCCATTTGTGAAGAAATCATCACCGTTTGGATTCCAAAAGCTCGAATAAGTTCCCGAGAATGGAGATTGAACTATTGGGTTAAACTGAGTCATAAACAGATGGTTTCTTTCTTCAACATGGTTGATGATGAAGGGTTTTCTTTCGTTTTGCTCATGATGAAAAGAATCACCAAAACCCATGTACTGTTCGCAGCTGTTTTCGGATTCCAAGCTGCTGCTGCAGGTTTTAGAACTTGAATCAGTGTGGCTGTATTTCATGGCACCAGTGTCTTTCCAATTAGGCATGTACTTTTTGTAAGTTGGGGTTCGTTTGAATATTCGGCATAGTGTCCAAACTTCCTGCAAATTCATTGAGAAAATGATCAGTACTCATTCAGCTGTCTTCCTGAAAAGCTTCAAATTCATGGTTTTGAAGATTTCATTCTTTGGCAATCAAATAAAATGATACACACACACACACATCTATCAACTTTATCATGATTAAACATAAACTAAATATTCATTCACCATATATTTATATTTTAATATGGAGTTCATTTATGATGGGTATTAATTTCTACAACTAATAGAATTTCTTAGAGACCTGCAAGATATTTGAGATTTGAACTTGGCTGGTATTGAGAAATTTGATTACTTACATAGTATTAAATAAAGTATTTCTACCTCTGCATATCAATTATTAGCTTCAATATAAATCAATAACATGAGGCAGAATAATCACTTTTTGAGAAATAATTAAGCCATTTGCCAGTTATTATCAAGAGTAGTGACTAACAATTAAGGATGAAGAACAAGTAGAATCTTACAGCTTCTTGGGCAATGTCCTTGGTATTGGAGAGACTGCTAGTTTTCCCATTTGGAGGAAGGCGAAATTCATGCATCATCCAATCAGTTTTCGTTCCTTTTCCAGCACTTCCTTTGTAGTAAACCAATGATTTCTTGAGGCCAATGCATTCATGGGGTTCCTTCACTGAATGAATCGGCTTGTCGATACCGGTTGCTTTCCAGAATCCAGATCCCGTGACTCTGTTAGGCCTAATGCTGTTCCTGTATTTTCTTCCTCGTACGCAGAAGAAGTACCACTCTTTGTCTCCAACTGTGCTAACTTCTTCATCACCGTGAGAAAGAACAAAAGCAAGAAGCAAAGTCAATAACTAAACAAGGACGAGGACATACATGCAAGGACAGTAGTAATTTCACTTGATAATGTTATTAAATAACTCCTGAGGTAATCCATTTGAAATGTATTTCGGCATATCTCACTGGGAAACAAAGTTTTCAACCATATGTTTATACAGTGTTTCAAACCGGGTTCAGGAGTTATTGTGATATAGATATACGTATATGTAGTTTTCTTAAATTAGGCATATTAACAGTGTTAAAGAACATATTGACTAACTCAATTAAGTGAAATTTATAACATATGCCATTGTAGAACTGTAACAAAGTTCAGTGTTTATTTCTCCTTCCTTCTTAATTTTTTGGTAGTTGCGGGAAAATCGTATAAATTTTATGTAATTAAGTTGCTATTTTTCCTACTAGGAGTTCAAACCGTTCATTCTTGTAATAACAGGCCTTGAAAATTTCGAGACATCACGGTTGCTTGTCTTAAAATCAAGTATAGATTAAACTTTCTTTCCCAAGATTAACAAGAGAAGCTGATAATTATTTCACAAGACTATACTTCTGCTAGCATAGCCCGAATCTCCTGCAGGTGTCTCCATTGATATGTTATTATAACAATTAAACTTGGAAGTTTGAGATGAATTTGATGAACTTCTTGCATGACAAAACCAGTCAAAACTGATGGAACGCGGAATTTTAAAAAAAGAAATATGAGGAGATCTTACTTGGAAGATCCCATGGATCATATTTGTAAATATCAGCCTGTTTGATGATGTCAATACTAATCGGCTTCTTCTCCACTTTCCGCCGCAAGTAAAACCCAACAAGCTCTTCGTCTGTCGGATGGAATCGAAAACCTGGAAGTATGGCTTCTTCATCCTCACTGTAATTATTTGAAGCAGTACTTATTTTTGCGACCTCCATAGTTTATTTTTCACTCTTTCCCTACTTTTTTGATGAATTTCGACATATAGTCTCAAAGAGGAAGCATTTTTATATATAGAAGTTGTGGATGAAACTCTGAGCGATGATGGTTTGCTTGGACAATCAGAAACTTTGATTATTCATTCTGAGATTGTGGATAGGACAAAATCGTCCTGGGAAAAAGTCTTCCGTTGCTAATAATTCATGACTTAAATTTATCGATTCGATACCCTTAAAAGGGTATTTAAATCTTAATCAAGGAAGGTAAAATTGCATGTGACAGAGAGCTTGGGAAATTTGGCAGTATGCAATTGCATAAACAAATATAAAAGTCCACACGAGCTGGCCTATTCTTTGACTAATACCATCTACATCATACAGAGATAAATTCAAACTAAGAAGCTTTCAAAGCCATCAATTTTGGAGAAATGCCAAAATGCAAGAGATTTATATGTAGAGGATACATTGAACGATTCTTGTGCTCATAACTCAATGATGCAATTAAATTACAACTATTTTGCCCTCCTTTGTGGACCGTCTTTTCTACTTCAAACTCAGATTCCATATTAAGTTAAAAAATATTAGCTTTACGATACCTTCTACAATTTTTCGTTTTTACTGGTTTTCTTCGTAGGGTTAGCAAAAATATGCTGCTTACAGTATATCTGAAGTTGAGAGGTACTAAAATTTTTATATACCGCTAATATAAAATAAAATAAAATAATTATATTAATTAGTAGCAGTTAAATATCATTAAATAATTTGATTATTTTATTGTTAAAATGTAAAAGTTTGTTTGATTGAGTGTAATTAATGTGTTTTTACCTAACTTCGAAAATATAATAATTTAAATTTTTGATATCTTATTATAAAGTAATTTATTTTTATATTTATAATTAATATTTTTAATTTTATAATATTGTAATTTTAAGATCGTAATAGAAGTTATAGTACTTTAATTTTAAATATATTTTGATAAAATAGTAGAAACCACGTGAATATGGAGACGAAATGGGAGCAAAAATATTTAGTAAATTATTATATTCTAACTTCTGCTTGAGTGAGTTCTTGTGGAGAAGACAATAACTTTGACATTCAGAAGCAGCCCTTCAATGTAACCCCATCACGATATGAAACCATATGATACTTCAAAAGGGGAAAAATACCGAACTCCTTTCTCTGCATTTTCCCAATATTCTTCAAAAACAAAAACTGTTATATCGTAGAACTCTTATTGCAAAAGCATCCTCATATGTTCTCACTTTCTGTTCATACCATTCAAAGATCTGTTAAAAAAATCAAAAGAAATATAATGTGACGTGCACTCAAATGATGTTTAGTATGAAAAATAATTAAATGTACGTTGGAACGTATCAATTTCTTCTGGAAATGGCTTTGTGTTTATTGCAAAAGCAGTTGAACATTTATGTTCTGTAAGACTTTCATAAACATGTGCGTAGAATTTCTGTTATTAATTGCGTATCAAACTACGAAATATGCTCTTGACAAACAATACTCGTCTGTTCTCATTTGTAATGATCACTAAAACACTTGTCATTACTTTGTTTTTTAAAAAAAACTTTTTGACTTTTTAAAGCAATGCACTTGTTTTTCTTCAACCATGTCAACTATTTTAGCAAATTGACCGGTACGAATACGGTGGGGATCGGCGAAGAAGATTGAAGAAATTGATCTTTCTCTTCAGTTATATGAATTATATGTTAGCAGATCTGGCTTGATGGGTCAATCTTGAGGACAAATTAGATATAAATCTGTGCTGTGGATTCTTTCTTGCTGTAGCCAACTGATCATTTATTATCATGGTAGATAATGTGGCAAGGAAAATGAAATTTGCTCTAACCCTTGGATTCAAAAAACGAGGAAAGAAAAAGAAGAAGAATTATGTCAAGTCTGAGATCGTAATGATGTTAATACGAACAGAAATTCTGTCCATTGTATCCCATCTTTCTCAAAACACAAATACAATAAGGAAAATTTTAATCTACCCTACTTGTATTTGGGGTAACTAATGTGTGTGATACACACATACAAAAAAAATAATATACTAAAACGTGGTAATTTTAAAAATATAATTGTCATGAGATTGAACTTTAATAACTTTTAAATCACAATTATTATGAAATAGAATTATTGTCACGAATAAATTCTATAAAAAATTATTGTTACAAAAAAATTTTAATGTTATTTTTTTAAACATGATAGAATTATCATCTAATACCAAATAAACTTACGTGTTAAAATAACCATGGCCACAATAACCGTAGAAAATGTGTAATCAGGCAATCAAGTGATCGTTAGGTTATAACAATAACCATGGCCACTGGCTCTTGAGATTATACATGAATGAGTTCTCTTGTAATTTTGTGAGTCATATACGATCATATCTTCTGAAAATAACCATGAACACATAATAAACATATGGCGTTTACGCCTACACATCGAAACACGTTTCATCCATTACATATATATATATATGTAAGTTTTGTTGTGACACGTCTGTTGCATTATTGTTTTGTACTACGTATGCGAAGTGTAAGATTTAGCAATGTAGGAAGGAAAGAAAACCCATCTATCTAGTTTTAATCCTTTTTATATTTACAAAGAAAACGTAAGAAACTATAAACTATGGCAACTGACAGTTCGACCACAAAATTGTATCCAAAATACATAATTTAGTCTTATTAATTTGAAAAATACTCATTTACACCTCGAGCTTTTAATATATCATAACTGCTCTTACTCAATAATTCGTAACAAACGTTGGTAACTAATATATTAAAGTAAAATGGGTGTTTTTTTTTGGTCAATTAATAGGTTTAAATTGTATACTCCAATAAATCAAAGGAACAGCCAAATGAATGATGTGAAGAAGCGATGGGGAGGCAGTTGTCCAAATTATAGAAGAATTTAAGGCATGAAATACGAAAAAATGGTAAGAGGAAAACTGAACAAGAAGACACAAATTTACAAGTGTCTATGTAATTAAGGGACCAAACAATTAATAGCCAAACTTGACTTTGAATTTCGAGTCCACCAAATGAGAAACATAAATTATTTAAACGAAAACTACTGATCGAAGAGACAATTCTTCGGTCTTTGATTCAATACCACGACTTAGTCAAGCCTACAACAACCTTCTTAATTAATTAATTAAAACAACCACTCTGGCTTTGCTGCGTGCATGCATCAAACTAACCAATAATCAATGGTGATCCCGAACAGTAGTCTATGCAAACTCTACATCATATTCTTTCATCAATACGACATTTTGTTTTGTTTTCGGCAACTAGGACTCTGAGATGCATGCATGCATGCATTCAATTTTCATGCAGTTAATATATATATATTATATTTTTTAAATCTTATTTTAGACGTAACTTATGTTGATTAACTAATTGATTTTTCACAAAATTGTAAAAACTTCAAAGTTATCACACAGAATTGTGTGACATACAGACTCTTGTATAAATTAATAAATTAGTATTACATGATTGCTTCATATCATATATTTTTGAAGAAACAAATGAAAATTTATAAAAATAAAAATAAATAAATTATATAAAATAATATAATTTTTGTCATGTCAATTTGTATAAGGAAAATTTTTTTTATCTCTATTATTATAATTATTATTACTATTATTGCAAGTAAAATATAATATATTTTTATATCGAAACATCATCCTATGATATTTCTCAACTTCAATATTTCAAATTATAAATAAATTTGTATTTACTATAAATTCATATACCTACTTATACTTGTTAATAATATTATTTTATTTAACATTTAATACAAAAATAATTTATTCTATTTTAAAATAATTTTTAAAAGTATTATAATAAAATAGATCAGATAACTTCTCAATCCAACATGAAAAGATTTTTCAAATATTTTAACCCATTCAAAAAACTTTTACTATTTGAATCAACAAATTCTTACATAAAAATATTACTTTATATAAATATATATATATATATATTTGATTCTAAAGTTATTTGATATGTTTCATTTATACCAAATATACTCCTCATATGGTAAAATTATATCTCCTTGTGAACTTCCCTTATCATTTATGTTACATGTAAGGGTAACATTAAAAGGAGATTGGCAATCTAAAGTCTATTATAAAAGTTACCAACACATAAATCATTTATCAAATAATATTTTTCATCAAAATATATATATAATATATATATATATATATATATTAACCAATAATTAATAATTTAATTACAATCAATGAGACTGACACTTCATCTGACAAATAAATAATATATGTATATATAATCTTATATACCTATAATTTAACTCATAATCTTAACCACCTACTTGAATGTAATGTTTAGTAATTTTTAATTGTATATTTATTAAATAGCTAAAATGTCTCCAATTTGAATCTGTTATATGTATTCACAAGTTAACCCAAAATGTATGGAATTCCATCTCTTAATAATATGCATGTACGAGAGAGAGAGAGAGATTGTGTGTGGGGAGAGAAAAATCAAGAACCTTTTTATTTTATACAATTTTATATATTAATTTATTACTCATTATCTCAATATAATTTTAATAATTTAAATTAAATTTAACATATAAAACACAATTCCCATTAATTGAAAAGAATTAATTTAATGGCATACATAAATAATATAAAAAATTAATGTTATTAATCCTAACACTTCTCCCTCCCCATGTCTATATATATATACATATATGATTATGTGCATTTTACCTTGATTTTTGACTAGAAAATATCACGGTAAAATAATTTTTAAAATATATGTTGGTACATAATAATTCTTAGCTATAAATTTAGCAAGAGTTCAATGTGTATGGGAAGGATGACGAAGCATTGAAAGTGAAAGCAATTATTAATTTGGCAAAGCAATAAGCAAAGACAATGTCGTAATATTCAAATTTCAAAGCATTGAACATTGAATTTAAAAAGTGTTTCTTGTCCCATTAATCAAAACAAAAGCATAGCAATTTTTCATTGACTGTAATCCACCAAATGCTTTAACAATAATATGCCTTTCACTTTCAGAGTGAAAGACGTATTAGTAATATATTATTACACTCGTTTTTTATTTTATCTATATATATTAAATAATATTATTTTAATTTAATATTTATAAAATATTTTATATTTATTTACGTGCACTAAATACAAATAAACGTATATTTTAATTGTATTTTTTTTTACTAAATTAAGAGCACACATGGGATTGACTATAACGTATTTTTTAATTAATTATTATAAAATAAAATCACAATTATCAATATAAAAAGGTTTGGTGATTAATACATAATAAATATTAAATAAAAAATAATATTTATCAAATCTTTTAATTTTTATCATTAAATTTAAATAAAAATACAATACGTGCTTAGATTTATAAATATATGCTCTACACCAACATATCTTTTTATCGTTATCGAGAAGAAAATGGAGAACACAAGAAATAACAAGTGGAAAAAAGATCGACAACCCAGAGTTCAGAAAGCCATTGTTGACTGCTTTATTAATTCTACAGTGTATATAAATCAGCACACCTTTGATTTTGTTAACTGAAGGCCACTCAAAAGAACCCTAACCCTAAATGCTTTTAGACATTCAAGTCAGCAGAATATTTATTAACAGACAGGTTTTCAAAAGGGCTGATTCGCTTTGCTTAAAGATTCGGATGCAGTATAACTTTGAAGATTATTATCTTTTACAAACGAAACTTTTGAAGGTGAAACACGAGTATGAACAATGAGACCAAAAAATCTGATCCCCAAAGGCAACTTTTGCCTCCTTGTGTGACTTTCTTGTTTCTACTTTACAAGTAAGCATTAGGTTTGCTTCTAGTCTAACACGTGCTTCGAGAAATAGTATGTGCTAATTTCTCCAGAAATATTTTCTTAGTTTTTGTACGTAATCTGTGACGTGTGTTGTTCGTATCATTGTTAATGACTTTCAAGTTTTCCTCTTGAGTTTATTCTATGCTTGCTTCTATCCTATGGATTGTGTTGTCACTGTTAAATATGAACGTAGCGAACGCAACATATTCCTATCATCATATCTAGGTCTGTGTAAGGCTCATATATTCTCGTACATATACATCTATTTATGGGTTTGTCTTGTACAATACGTTATATAATTCTACCACACACGCACACTAGTTTGATCAATAGATATTACGTGTTTGTACTTCAATCTATTCATTCGATATATATATATATATATCGTTGATAAATTTAGTATCTATTCAGCGGCTGCTGATCATTTGATTGCCAAATTGACAAAATGGATGCATACTTATGAACCCATTTGTCTATTATATTGGAGACGTAACAAATTAATGGAATTTGTAACTTCACTGCTTTGAATATTTTGTAGTTTGGAGTGAAAGCAATAGCACCTCCATTATTTCATTTTGGTAAGCAAACCAAACAAAGCTGTTGGCACAAAGTGAAACGAAACCCACGTCCAATCATTTTCTAAGCCTTAATTAACACTAATATTCTCTTTTTATTGCTATGCTGCGGTTGCAAGCCATAAATGGGCTCATGGGCCGATAAATATTAAGTTTTCAAATTAAAATTTTATTTTCTACTCTTATTTTAATATATATAATTTTTCGTAAATTTTATCTACAATGAATAAATTTTAAATTTATGAAAAATTAAAACAGATAATCAAAAATTTAAATGACTCTTATCTCATGTTATTAACACTAAGATAATGCAACTTGTTACCTCTCTCAAGTATATGATATACGATACGAGCATTAATAATATAATAATATATAATTTTATATTAATTAAAAATAAATTTAAAAAATATATTTATTAGTGTTATAATCTTTTTTTATTAAAAATTTGTACGAAGAACAAAATTTAGTGCTCAACATTGAAAATGAACTAAATCTTAATATCTCACGTAAAAGAATTCATGTTAATCTATTTATATGCAAGAAGAGGAATGAATACTCACAAATTTCATACTATTAACCAACCTTTTAATGTTAAGTATACGAAGCATGACTCTATAAATTTATTGAAACCATATTTGACATGATGTAATAAGCATATTTGAGCTCACTCTACACTAATTAAGGATATGACCCACGTAGATTTAAGGGTTATTATGACTTTCATCTTACACGTACGTATTTAAAATTAGTGTGAGAATAATTGATCTCAATCTCATAATTTAAGACAAGAGATCAAATTACAGACAAAATCTCATAGTATGCCCAGCTTTCTACCACCATATATGTTGGAGAGCAACTCTTCCGCCACAGGATGAATCGAACTCAAGTGGCTTTACCACTCAGCTATGAGTTGTTGCTCGTTAATCAGTTAATTAAGATCCTAAGATTGAAATTTACTGTTAAAAAATTTGTTTATTTATCCTCGTATGAGTGTTTGGTAGATGAATGTATCATAGGCAAAATGATTTTAGAAAGGACACTCGAAGCATTTATTTATTGAAGGTGAACGCATCAATCCCGGGAAAGTGAAAAATAAATATAAACATGGCCCAAAAACAGAATTAAACACAGTCCGAAACGCAAATTAAATGACATAATTAATTTATTAAAGTTGGTGCTGAGGACTTTCTTCCAGGATGGCCCGTTGCTAATATCATCCCACCAAGCGCTCACATTCTTTCGGTCCATATACTCCTTTTCATCGGGCCAACCAAGGATTGCATAAACGGAAGGTGGCCAGGCTGAATAAATCTCCGGCCAGATACCTGCTTTGCGAGAGTCTCTCCTCGTATATGTCGATAACTTTCCCAAGCTTTTCTTCGCTCTCTTTTATCTCCTTTTCATCGGCAGGGAAACCTATCTTAGAGGAAAATAGAATTTGAACAGTCATTTCGTGAATTGTTGGGTGAAAATTGTGTGCCTCAACGTCTAACCATTGTTCTTCACGACCTCTTTCTTCCACAGTTTTTCCAAGCAGATCAGTTCCTTGAGACTTGTACTTCTCTGCGTAGTATCTTATGATTGCTCTTGATTCTGGAAATTTGAATATCCGGGCCATCCATTTTCATAATACAATAACAGACATAGTGATGCTACAAGTAAATCCACTTCTAATCAGAATGAGAGAAAATTTTACCATATGAAGTGTAATCTCTCCATCTTGAATGACAGGAAGTGATCCAAAGGACTGGCAGCAATTAACTATTTTATCAGAAATCAAAGCACTAAGCACATATCAGGAATTCATCAAACAGTCGCCATCTTCAACGAAGTTAAGACATAATCAAATAGACTGATTATGTTTCATTACAAAGCACTGAGAACAGCTAATAATAAACCTGTAATTTTGAGGTATTCAGCAATTTTATGCTCTCTCTTGAGGCTATCAACGGGGACAGTCTCAAATTCGATCTCCTGCTCCATCAGGCAAACAAGAACTCGGCCGTACACCTTCACCACCATTGCTGCTTTCAGCTGCTCAAACTCAAAGCTTAATTAAGCTCTTAGTTTTTAGTCCGAAAATTAAGCCCATGTGCTCCTTATTTCTTGCAGACATTTCGGTGAGGTTTCGTCGCAATTAATGGCTTTCATGAACTCCAGTCCAGATTCTGGAAAACTAAATAAATCAAAATATTTATTTTCAATGCACTCCCCATCCATGTCCTGAACATGTTATCATCACATATTTTATATAATTTTTTATAAATAAATCTAAATATACATAGCTTTTATTAATAAATATATATAAAATTTGTATCATTAATATTACTATTAAGTTAATAAATAATGCTTAATATTCCAGACTCTTTCTTCAACGTGCCGGCCAAGAATTGCATAAAAGGAAGGTGACTGCGATCGGGCAGGCTGAGGAAATCACCGGCCAAATACTTGCTTTCCGACAGTCTCTCCTCGTAAACGTCGAGGATATTCGCCAGCTTTTCTTCACTCTCCTTTATCACGTTTTCATAACCAGAAAAACCCAGTGAAGTTAATTAAAAACGTAATCAAATGGATAAATATGTACTTATCAAATTACCTGTATGTTGAGGAATCCAGGACTTTTATTGCCTGGATCAACTGGGACAGTCTCGAATTCGTTGTCCTTCTCGACCAGGCAAACCAGAACTCTCTTAACAGGGTTAGAGGAAGCCGAGCCGTACACTCATACCACCATTGCTGTTGCTTAAGCTTCAGCCGTTTTGTTTCTCAGAAAAGCTGATCAATATCCGTTTATATTCATAAGATTTTCGGACATTCTATCAACATTGTCCGTTTCTCTTATTAAAATCTTCTAACATATTTCTAGAATTCTCATTATCCTTGCATATGCCCTACAGGTAGTTAGATGGTCTAAACTTATTTTCATGAGACTTCTGGAAACTTGTTCCAGTTGGCATTCATCATCAGATACACTGCAATCTGAAGTTGTTCCGCAGTATTATAGGATAGGAGAGGATACAATCCTTTTACTAAATTTTGCTTACGATTATAAATAAAATATATTGATTATTAAAATATTTATTTTTTACTGTAAAATTAAAAATATAAAATTGATAAAAGTTTTACTGCAAGTACAAAAAGTGTGAAAAAGAAACCCGTCCGAAATCGGATTCAAGTCGGGTTCTCATGGGTCGTTTCATAATGGAGAGAAAACGGCAACAAAAACAGAGATAGATGCGATCAAAATCGATATACCAACACTGCGGAAGAACCTTCAGAGCTGAGAGCATCATCACAAGGCCAAAAGGGAGCGACTAAGGGAATTATAGAGAGAGACAAGTTACAGAACAAATACGAGCGGCGAAATTCAATTGAATTTTCAGATTGAAAACTATTTGAAGAACACCATCATGATACCCCTCAGGTTTTGGTTTTCGTATCCACATGTTATTTGCCGCTTCCAGCATTCCATTCCCAATTGCTCTCTGTAAAACCCTCGCTCCGCTCCCTTCCATAGTGCGGCGCAGCGAGTCGGCGAATCTTAAATCTTGCTATGGTTTTCTATTTGCCCCTTCATTTATCGAATATTGCAATCCAAGTCCTTATTTTTATTTATATTATCTTAATTTGACAAAAGTCGGTCAAATTAAAATAATTTTATCCCACAATTTTCGTAGGATGTGGTAGTTAATTACCCTTCACTGTAAAGTGGGCGAATCTATTTACACTTTAAAATATATTCTAAACATTCCTATTTTATAACTTTTGTAATATAAAATACTAATGATTTAATTTATAATTAAGGATAATTTAATTTAATTTAAATAATTTAATTCATAAAAAAAGAGATTATACTTAATCAGTCAATCAAAGGGAGCAAAAGAAATCAGAACTAAAAATGCACGCATCAATGCATCATTGATGAGAGCAAAATGTTCTATTACTGGTTTGCATTCGCACAATGATGCCGATGTCACCAAGTAGCACCAAAGATAATTTCCAAAAACAACTTTCTTTGTTCAATGACTCTTCAGACAACTATGATATTCAACAATATAAAAGCTTCGATTCAAGTTCTAGAAAGTCATAGTCGCACTCTACAGTGAAGACAATGGGAAACATCAGTAAGAAACAACCGACTTCGAATGTGGCGAATGTTGCAACTGAGAAAGAGCAGTATCAGATTCTTCTGTCTCATCAAAAACCATGGGGTTCCGTTCGATATTCTTCCTGAAGATCAGAACAGTCAATAATCAGAATTCAATGATCTAGCGTATTTTAAATAAGCAAATTACACCTCATTCAACCGTGTATAACAAAGATTTATTTTTTCAAATTCTCTTTACATTCATTACCGTTTAGGCAATGCCACAAAACATTCCTCCTAATGTAGAGATTTCTAGTAGCATATGATGTTCTGGTAAGGGAAAAACAAAAGCAAATCAATGCTTCGGATCCTTAAAATATGCAACTAACAGTGCAGGCGTGAAAAAATAATTCGTTATCTCAATCCCTTCAGCTTTACTTTTTCACTTGTATCTGCACCATTGCACATTCCGCGAAGAAGCAGCTTACCTTTGAGAGATGAAACTCTCTTCAGACAATGCCTTTTCTAACCTCTCCTCAAATGGTGTTGCATGCCAGCTAACCTTCTGATCCTGCATTGAAAACCAGCAGTATTGAGTGCAACATCCTTTAGCAAAACAAATGAATTAATTGAGAACAAAGCTAAATAGACAACGAGAGTACCTCCTTGTATTTATTAGTTGAATTTGGGATGCCATTCCCATCCCACCACTTGGGCGCTATCTGAGAAATTTCATGCTTATTCCAGTGAGCGGCAACCATTCCAATGATAGGTCTATCTCCCGGAGTTCTACCAAAATAAGGACTTTTTCTGGAAGCAGTAGCAGCCTTATCATCATCATAAGCAGAGGATGGTGGCTTCAACCAATTAGATAAGCTTGCTTCTACGTTCACATCTTTCCCAACAATATTTTCTTTTGTTCTAACTTCTTGTTTAGGAGTTGCATTTTCTAATGGCTCAAGAGACTCTCTGAGCTCAACTGATGGAACAGAGTCAAAACCCTCATTTTTCATTGCCTTCCATTCTGAATCATTCTCAACTGGCTTCAACACTGAGTATACATACTGAGACCTGATCCACGCATTCCCATTGGCCAAATTTTTAAGGTTTGCAGGGAATACAGTTCCAGGTGTTTGCATATCATCAGAAAGCTTTAATGGGGTTGGACTTGGTGAAGTCTTTGACACATTCTGCTTGCCTGGGGATTCATGTTTAAAGGAATTTTGGCTTCTGTTGCCAGACGAAGAACCCTTAGAGGAAGATGAATCAATATCACATTCAAAACGCACAGATTTGCTCCTGCACTGGTCATTGGTGCCTGAAATCCAAGGTGAAACAGACTTAATGCTGTCAGTTTGATTAGCATGAACCTTCGCTGCCATACTAGCATTCCCTGCATCACTACCATCAGAGCTGATGGAGATCCCCACAGTGTTATAGACATTGGATAAACAGCTGCAAAGAACATTTAACATTGAACGTGTGTTAGTCTACAGGATTCAAATAATGGAGTTATAGTAATTAAATAAACAGTGGTAAACTGAGGTTATACACATCCTTCCTGTGTTATGTACACTTACATGGTAACATTATGTCAAAAACATACATGTATCAGAAAGTAATAACCTGGCAACCAATTTTTGCTATCTAAAACTATCAACAAGGAAAGGGTGAGGACAATATTTCTCAGCAAATCACTGAGCAGCCAGCGGATAAGAGTTATAGTTTAGAGAAAATTATTGTGCATCAATTGGTTGGTAACAATATGTTAACTAATATATCCAACCTGCTTGGGGAGTGCTCCAAATAATCTGATCCCCTTCCACATTCTTCAGAGAGTTTGGTCAGAGTTGGGGGATGATCACATTGCTTTTCAACCTGACATTTCGCGATGGATGTATTAGCAAGCCATGAATGGAATTTTGAAGATTCGGCATCTTTTTCATACAAAGTTGAACCTTTTAACTTTTGAGATGCTTTCCGAATTTCAGCTGGAGTCTCAGGTAAAGTGCCACATGCTTTAAGAAACTTGGCCTGCAAATGAAGTTTATTCAATCAATAAAAATTCAGAGTATGCAACATTTTGATTGAAAAAATAATGATAAATAGATGAAACATCTGAATAGTATGAAAATAAATTTTTAATTGTATAAAACAGTGAAAGGGTTAATCCCTGCACAGTGATGAACTCAAACTCTGAATGGATATTACATTTTTAAGTAACTCAAATGAAAGATTATATGAAAATATTTAAGCCACTACTTAAATTTAGTTCAAGTAATTATAAAATATTTTAACTACCGTTAAATTATGAGGTATAAGCTAAAGGTTTTCTATACAGTAATGAATTGACTACTGAAGAGCCGGTTGCTCAATTTTGACTTTTGAGGGGTCTGCGGGAAACATTAGGAAAACTACCCAAAGAAACTTGAACTCCCAATTTATTCAAAGCTCAACATCACCGCCAGCATATGACCAACTTTCGACTGCCCATAGTTGATGAGAAAAGTAACACTTGTTCTATAAATGAGGAAAATAGGGTTCCTATGTATGAACAATCGCTTGAGCATCAACACTTCTAAACTAAACAATAAACGAAAGACAGTTGTGATCAATAGAAAATAATTACTCAGCTACATAGTCCCTGGTATCTCAAGTGCTTCTCAGCTATAAATACAAATTTCAGGTGTCACGTCATAATCGGTACTAGTTGATTGCTACACTGCTTCCACATGCTTAATCAACAGAGAGTGTTTAAGAAACTTAACACCAGAAAATAATGCGTAATACTAAAAATTTAAGTATCAAATAAACTAATCGTATCGTACCTCGTCCTTGAGGCTCCTGTCGATATGTGGAGAATCCAAACGTTGATTTTCTAGATCGTTGCTCCAAGGATCTTCTTTCTCTATCAAACAGACAAAAAAAGAAAAGAAACTTCAATTCAGGAACAAACACGCATCTGCACAATGAATTGTCACAAATAAATCAAATTAAAGAGAAGGAAAATTCACCTTCCGACACAAACAGAGACGATAGACGGTTTTTCGATATCACAGGTTCCTGATCAAACCAAACAACATAAGTTTTCCATGTCAATTTCATTTTGCTTCCTAGCAAACCTATACTCTAAAGAGTTAAAACCAAAGCACAGAGAAGCTTACGGTGTGTTTACGGCAAGTAGAATGGGAGATACGAGAGCGATCGTCCTTGATACGAAAGCAGCCGAAGAAACAGCCCATGGCTGTCGACACAGTTATGTCAAGAAATCTAACAGTCGATCTGCAAATACGTCCGATTTCGCGCTTCAGCAATGAGCTTATCATATCATACTATCGCGTCTTGATTTCCTCCCGTCAATTTCAATAATGAAACCCTATCTTTTTTTCCTTCAATTTTTGGGGATTTCAATCGGTCATTTAACGGTGGATGCGTTGTTGCGTCGTTTTTGAAATTTGAAATATCCGAACGAGGGAAACAAAATGCCTCGCAAATTACACTAATCGCGCGTGCAAGCGCGTACAGTACTATGAGCACGCGCCAAACACAGTCGACACGTAGACTAACGACTAGTCCTCCCCGAAGCGTGTGATGTATACGCTTCGAGTCTCCAGAGGGAATGAATGTCTTTACAAATTAAATCCGTGCTTAGTGTATGGTATCAGTCCAAGTAATAAATTGTTTATTATTTCTATAACAATTAAATTATATTTAAAATTATCAAATTTTACAGTAATAAAAATTAATTAATTAATTAATTAAATATTTATAATTTTATGTTTTATTATATTTGATTAAAAAAAACAAATTGATCAGGGAGTGGGCATGTGCCTGCTGTCAAGTAGCTGGTGTGCAGACAATGCAGAGCAGTCGAATTAAAAAAATATACAATGCAGCGAATGCCCCACGTGCGAAACGTGGAACAAATCTCGTTCTTTACTATTTAGACATACCAAACACTTCTGTGAGGCTTAGCTGGAAAATATTTTCCAATAACAGTGCATGCATGAGACAGAACACAAACTAATGTTCGTCTTCGATATATTATAAGGAATATCAAGTTATTTTCGAACTAATTAACCAATAAAAATACGAAAAATTCCTAAATAATTCTTTTAAAAAAATACAAATATCTCTTTTTTTTAATTTTATTTTATTAAAATTTTATATATATATATATATATTATGTATTTTGTTGGTGGAAACAAAGGGATGATTGGAATTGAGAGGAAGATAACAATAATATACTGTCACATGGTTGGTGTCCATTAAAATTAGAAAGAATCAAATTCTTCTTTCGGTTCATTTGTAAATGGGCACGAGGGATTCACTTTGTATGATGATTCCAATCAGTCATACATACGAGACACTCAAAGTCGTCCATCTTCATGTTCATCTTCACGTTCAATAGTAATAAAAAGCAGGTACGTAATTTCCAAGCAACATTAATTGTGGCGTGCGTGAAATATATATATAAGAAGATAGAATATGGGGGAGGAGAGGACAAAGAGCTTTTAAAGATACCAATCAATTGACTCTAGAATAACAAGCCAGTGGCATCGTTATCAACATCGCTCTTGGATGTCGATTATCCATGTCACTTTCATAAAGAATGTATTGCGATGTATATCCGTTCATATACATCCATGTAGCCTAAGATACAGGAATATGAGTTAATTCAAGAAGGTGGGGTTGCGTTTTCTTTGCACATTGAAATTTGAGAAAGAGAGAGAGTGAAGTAATGAACACGGCAAATGACTCTACAATAAAACAGGGGTCCAAAAGGTAGGCACCGTCTTTCATTGACCACAGTGCCATTGAGAATTCTTTATTATATTTATCATGCATTCCCCCACTTGATTGACTTCTTCTAACTTGGCCTTTTTAATTCCTTTTGCTTTTTGCAGTGTTGCGGCCTCTCCACCTTTAGGTATCATCAAAGTGAACGAAGCAACAACATAAAAAGTAAAAGAAAAGAAAGAATGCATTGCATGTGTATGTCACAACTTTCAGCACATATATATACCAACGTGCATTATATGTGGGAAGAATATAATCATTGTGCTAATAATTAAACTTTGAAATATATATATATATATATATATAGTGAAGACAACAAGACATTTTGACAAACGACAACATTTTATTTTCAGCAAGCAGCTGGGACTTTAATCAATGCAACAATGAAAAAGATTATAAATTTTATTATAATAATTTTATATTTATTAACGTAAATTTTAAAATATATATAACATAAGAGAGTTGAAGAATTAGATGAATACGTTAGATTTAATGAATTATTAGTACGGCCGGGACTTAATGACTTAATTAAAATTTAGTCATTAAGATAGATTAATGTTATCCTAGAATTGAATTATGAACACATGAATGATATTCAATCAGTTCATTCTGGCCAAATACTCCAATAATGAGGTGAAATTCTATCATAATTAGTTTATGTTTAAAAATTCTATAATATTCCTGAGAATGATGATTAAAAAAGAAAAATATTTTAATAAAATTGATAAATGAAAAAGCATGTTGAAGTAGAAAACTGTTACACACACTGATATTAGTTGCATAAAAGTCTATGGTCTTGGACCGAACATGTGTTGTATCTTTGTGTGTAATGTTTGAACCATCATGCGTTCCTGTTCATATTCAAACCCAGGCAGGCCTACCTCTTTATCTTGTGGTGACCTGAATTCTGATCAGATATGAGCATCATTTTCTAATTCTCCTGAACCCTAGCTAGCTAAACCATGAGGAATAATTCTCAGGGAACTTCCAGGGTGAGGCAGTATAACAAATCGGAGCTGCCTCGTCTGCGTTGGACGCCGGAGCTCCATGAACAATTTTCTCAAGTCGTTGAACGCCTCGGTGGAAAATATAGTAAGTTTCTGTCGTTTGGATGTATACATTGATCTGTCTCTCTGAAAACTATGCCGTGTTATAACAAACAACAAGTGATTCTGGGTAGCAAATTGTGAGGGAAATAACTTTATGGGAAGCACTCTTGTATGGATTAAATTTTGATGGACAGAAACGCTAGCTACAACTGCGTTTTGATCAGCAGCTCTCTTTCTTATTCATGGGCTAATTTCTACATACTTATGGTGGGATTTGCAGAAGCAACACCAAAGCGAGTTCTGCAGATGATGAACGTAAAAGGACTGAAGATTTCTCATATAAAGAGCCATCTTCAGGTACGTCCTTTCGGAGATGAGCAGAACAAATTGAAATATTTCTCGTATTTTTCCTATGCCTATGATGGATTATTCACAATTAAGGTTGGGATATAGTGTAATTAATCTACAATTAATTACACAATAGGACTGCACAAGTGTAAACCACAGTGGTAGGTACAAACATAAATGCCAGAAGATCCGAAGCACGTAAAACAGATTCCTTCTTGATTGATTGAAATATAAAAACCATCCCACGACTTGTAATTTTTTGCCATATACATAGCACGTTCAGAATAATAATCCTAACTGGTTAATTCCTAGTGTTCTCTGTCACTTTAGTGACAATAAATATATGATATTTGAACTTCCTGTTTATATATGTATGTCTTATTAGGTTTATAGGTCTCTAATTATACGAAGGACTGTCCTTAAAAATATGTATTGTACTGAATACTACTAGACTTTAATTACCTAAGAAAATTCAAAAGCAATGTGCTTTAAAAGTAGAGCTAAAGGGTGACACAGAAAAGCTTACAAGCTTATGATGAAGATAAAAGAGTAATTAAAGATGGTTGTGGTGGTTGTAAATTAAATTTTAATCACACATGTTCTTCTTACATTTTGATATCACATTTCATTCACGCTATTTAATACCTAACCAGATTCTGATACTTGGAGTACAATTATGCAGAGCCAAGTCATCGTTCATTGAAAGGACGACAAGCATGAAAACATATGATATAATGCTTATAGTAGGTTTAAGAATTAATGTTGGAAGGGGGTTTGAATACTAATCAAATAATTAATTATTTACAGTTGGTTTTACTGTATAATTAATTAGATGTACAGAAACACGAAGAATCATAACAATGGCAGCAGCAAGGATGTCATCATAAGGTGGAAGAACTTGCAGATGCAAAGAGAAAGAAGAGCGGGCTACAAAAATCTTGGAACCTCCACCGTTTGCTCACCAACTCAGAGGTACCCTACCTACCTGTTATGTATTCATAATATATTATGGTGTGGGGGTGCCATAAAACCTGTAAACTTACTTTTACAGGCAAGTAGGAAATGAATACATAATAGATTGGGAATACGAGACTGAGAGGAGTAATGAATTCGAACAAGTGAACTTCACCGAGGAAAGCAACGCCAAATCGGTAGCAGCTGGTGGTGATGAACACCGGGTAATTACATACAAGGATGACGATGATAATAACATCACATCAATGAAGTGGCATTAACTAATTGAACGTACTAATCTTATCTCGATTTTGCAGGATTCACACAAAAGCACAGGGGCTAAAATGTCAAAGGAAGAAGAAAATGGGGGGCTAAATGAAATTTGTGAGCTCTCACTTTCCTTCAACACTCCTTCTTCAATGTCAAGGGGGGAATCATGGCAAAGCCACCAATCTAGTTCAATATTAGATTTTAATTTTGCTAACAATGATAATAATCATCAAGATTACCAATCAATTAGGACCAATCACGACTTAAACTTGTATCTAACCATCTAATTAAACAATTACTCCGCTCTTGTCACTATGTTGACCCTTGTATGTTATGTTTATTGCAAATACTCTGTACTACAGAAAGAAATTAGTTCTTATATATATGGGGGTATATTTCCATATGTATTGTAGAAATAAAACTGAAATTATTACCGTAGAAAATTTAAAAATAATTTATTTTATAATTTTAGATAAAATTCATATTTTAATAATATATATATATATATATATATGAAAACTTATGGTGAGAATTATTTATTATTATGATATTTAATGTGGTTTTTGGAATTTTCTTTATACTCTTATTACTTTAAAAATAATAATAATTATATTATATATAATTAAGCATTTTCATTCAATAAGTTAATTTATTTATGGAATCAAAATCATTTATTCTTGATTCTTAGATAAGTGAAGCTTCTTCACCAGTAATGAAATTTCATATTAAAAGAAAATAAAGAAGCATCATGCAGCGCTTTTGGACAATAGCAGCACTGCAGAGTTGCATAAATCTCTGGGGCATCAATACTCCTCCCAGGCAACTATCAGAAGGAACAAAAACCATGCACATTCAGCCCAGAAAATGTCTCAAATGAAGTAAGATGACAATTTTATTTTTGGAACATTGACAAGTTTATCCAAGTTAGCATGTCGAAATTTACCACTTGAAGCAAGAAGACAGCTACTTCCTCTTGCATTCCTCTCCCTCCTATGTTCCATTTCCGGAATATACAGCCCACTACTTTCTTTCACTGGATTATGTTTCAACTTTACACGGAACTCGTTTCTGAGCACATCCATATTGAGATAAATACCACGATTACAATTTACATATGCACAGGAGTGCCTAAGCAGAGGGCAATACTCACTGAGAATTTGAGGTACCCTTTGGCCTCTCTTTGGCAATGTCAACTACTCAATTTCGCCAAATCCATGCATCCTTTCTTTCACTGTCTCTTCGCCAATGTCTTCTTTAGTCCTTTGATAATCTTTGCAAACCACATCAGGTTCATGACAGCGAGAATGACTGGCACAACGAATACCAATATTTGCCCATAGGTGTCCATCTGCTTAACCTGGTCAATTACAAAACATTAGAAGCTTGATGAAAGAAACTAAGAAAAAGAAAAGTCATCTTGAGACATGAAATGTGGCGTGATGTCTGATTTCCTACAATATGTTAAGGGTTTTATGCCAGCACAGTGACCTTCTGATGAACATACCACTAGTGGCATCATAACCCGAACCAAGGCACGGCTTTAATAACAGTTTCATTGATGAATCAATCACAGTTAGATGCATTGATAAGAAGTCAGCTTCGACCAAAACCACTTACATATACTAGATTTTCAAAATAAGAAAACAAAATATGAAGAGGATAAAATGAGAGTGAAAAGGTATAAAAACAACCATTGAGAAACACATTCATATCTTATCTTTGTGGAGTGAGAGTACATCAGTGAAATCAATAATAAGCAGTTTTTTTGACACTGGATAAATTTCCAATAAAAATTTCAATAACAACAGAGACCAGGATTCCTTAGTTATTTTTTTCACTTTTACTTTAAAGATACTTCAATTATTCCCGTGTAACTATGTTCTCCTGGCAACATGAGCATACTGTATTGTAAAGTTTGTGTACGCAAGCAACCATACTAAGGCATTTTTGTATACTTGGGATTAGGAAAATAGCACAAGACGATATGATATGAAGGAGGGGCCAGTCCACAAACAATGAAGGAATTGTCTTTTACTAGTGGAAAGGAAGCATGCCAAGGAGGGGAAATCTTTGGCCTTATAAGCATAGTTCTGTCACTTCTAGATTTGCATTCGCAATCTCTCAGCTAAAAATGTAATGGAAAATTAATTGGGGATCTTTTAGCAAACAATACAAAATAAATTACTAACAAGATCCCAACAAAATCAGTCCCTTTGCTCCATTTTCTAGACATACAAACAACACACTGCTGGAACAACTAGAATTCCCAAGACAATGAAACAGTGAGTCCATCATATCTTACAATGCAAAACAAGCAGAAAAAAAGTTATAGAGTTTTAGCTCCTATAATTTTTTATAAATGCCAGTTCTGCTAATGAACTCCACGCCACATTCTTGATATTATCAGGTAAGATTGTGGAAGTACTACTATTACCTGATCACAATGCAAATAGATGTGGTAAAAAAGGTACATGAAGAGAAGTATTCTGGCAACCTGCACGTAACTCGATATTTCAGTAAAGTACAATATAAAAATGTCGTTATGAGGTAACGTCAACAGCAAGATTCTTAATCATGAGGCATCTTCCAATAACAAGATTATGGAATTAAATTTTATTTTTCAAAAAAAATGAAAGACTATTGAATGATTTTACGTACCAGCCAAGCCAAGAATATTACAACTCCATTAATGAGATAGGCTCTGGACCTCTTCATTCCAGCTGTGTCAAGATACCTACACAAACCCAATTTATGCATAAAGGAGAAAACAAGAAACATACCGCTGCAAAATGACAGATTTATTAATGAGAAATTACCATCTCAAATTGATCCCAGGAGTGGTCATCTCAGATATAAGTACCATGTATGTATAAAGCTGCCCCTCCCCTGTCAACATAGAATAGGCTACCGCTGCTAATGAAAGAAGATGATGAAGCACCTGAAAGATTTTTGTAATTATCATTTGGAAGATCAGTTTCATATTAAATTTCTTGAGATTATAGTCTCGTCCCCACTCGACAAACCACTTTCCCCAAGCACAGGAAAAAGGAAAAAGAATTGAGAGAAAATGAAACTCATAGGCTCAAATATACAGTTCCAAAAGATGCAGCACTTACATATTCCATTCCACCAAGAGAGGGATAAAACCAGATTATCATCCCAAGGTCCGCAAGAAAGTAACCAACAGAAACCTGTCAAAACTTCACTTCAGCAGCATGACAAAAGCTTGTCAACTAGATAGAAATTGCTAGCAGGTGAAAGAGACAATATGAAGGACCTTTTTTTTTGGGCCAGCTGATGTGAAGTGGGTAGGATAATTTGGATAATGCTAACATTCAGCGATATCCAAATAATACTTACAACAATGCTAACATTCAGCAATATCTGAAGATACTTACAACAATGCTAATATTCAGCAATATCTCAAGATACTTATAATGATGATAACATTCGGTGATATATAAGATAGGGACAGCACATTTCAGTAAAATGTATTTTCTTTATCTTGTCACTTGTTTTTATATATTTTTTTGCAGCACAGAAATCCCTCAGTGAGTCATTTATTACATTTATTACGTTTGCAAATGAAAATTAGTGGCAGACCCACAACTATTAATTGATAAGAAACTCATTAGATATTGTAGTATGTCCTAAAGGATATGCCATTCAAACCACCACTAAGGGTTCCACCTAGTGATAAAAAAACTACAACTAGCTCCCAGTGGAAACATTACGCAAACCCATCATAAGTAAACAGTGAATATGCCATGTGATTGGCATATCTAAAAAGTAAGTTTCTCGTGATATTGTGTTCCCCGTTAAAATTTAATACTAGCTACCCTATTTTGCTTGTAACACACTTTCTAACTTAAACAATGGAACCATAATAACATAAATTGCAAAATCAAATTAACAAATCTACTCAGAAACTTCGACTAGAATTAATTCTCCAAACAAAATTCTGTGAATGGTGCACGAAGAAATATTGAAACAAAAGCCATCTTCCACAGTGAACCCACAAAACATAATTGAAACAGAAAAGGATAATAAACATTAGTAATTTCACTTTCAGGATGCAAATGATTTCCACAACAAACAATAGACAACTGGATACAAAGTTTTACTTGAAAAGGGATTTTCTGCATTATATTGAAAGAAGGCGCGCAATGCAACCCTTCACTACTTTTCTCTCTACAATCAAATTTCTGACTAAAATAGGACCCAAGAAATCAACAAGAGAATATTATGCCTTTTCCTATCCATCAATAACCATAAGAAAGAAATAAAAATTACATCCATTTACTTAATACTTTACTTGATATTCAAGGCATGGATTAAAATATTTAGATATACCATGAACACCATTTTTGACACCACAAACAAAAATTAACCTCAAATTGCATTCTCTTGAACAACAAACAAGCCAGAAGAAAATTTCCAGCTGATGTACATTTACAGTGCATAGCTACAACAATATGCATTTGTTATCTGTACTTTCACAACAAGAAAAGTTCAAGCTTAAACACCTAAATATCTTACAATTTTAATGCCAAACAGATAAGGTTACCATAACTTAAAAAAATACTAAAATTCATAATTTAAACAAAAAGGGATATGAAAAGGTGCGCTCACCCCCAATGTGAATGTGGACAGAAAAGATCTACGTAATGTAATAAGGCCAGCAAGTTGGTCTGAATATAAATCTGACCAAAGCACAAAGTACAAAGACATAACTGTGATAAAAATGGCATGAATGGTTGATATGGCCCTGCACAAGTAGTTGATGTAAGGAAAAATGGTCAATCTTTATATCAATAGAAAAAAAATGTCAGTGAACTTACTGAAAATATTAAATTACCGGTTACTCCACTCCACCTTCTGGGTTCTTGAGAAACTGGAATAACTTTTAAAGTTAAGAGCACTAAACATTTGGGAAAGATCATAGACCTGAAAACGAAAACATGGTCATGGAAAACAGAAGATATAAAAATACAAAACTAATTAAATAAGAATTTATCAATCCAAAAATATTTTCACTGAAGAAAGAAGATGGGTAAATTCATAAACATACTATGCCAAATACGATTGCAACAAGTAATGATGAAGACATACCATCTTGCAAGCAAAAATGCCACCAATAATTGAAGTGTATGGGACAAATGGATCTGACAATATATACTCCTTTAGCAGCGACTCAGCCTGGTTCTGGTAAGATTTGAATTCCATGGTTGTGCCCATAGAGTATAGGATATTCCTTGCAAATAGATCTCAAAATAGGCTCTTTATGTTGTCAAGATATTATGTATTGTTTTCTTCTGTACTTTCTTTCCTTTCACCTCTATTGTGAATAAGGTAGAAGACAACACACAACATAAATTAGCAATTAGAAAATAATATGAAAAAAAAATACAAAGCAAAAGGAGCATTTTCTAAAACAGAAAATTACTAATCTTAAAATAAAGTATATATTAGTATATGTTGCATAGAAAATATATCTCACATAATCATCTTCCACGCCCTATGTGAGTCAGCTAAACACTTTTATCTGCTGGCAAACTATATATCAGTCAGGTGAATAATAATTGAAATAAACGTGCCTCAATTCAAAGGCTTCATCTCTATTCTACAAGGCTAGTTGTGGAAGGGAAAGGGGGAGCGACAAAATCTGAGCAGTTTCAAGCTGAAAGTAAAACCCTCACAGCTGAGAAACAATACATCTGGTCATCTAAAATTCATGATAAAGAATAATTGAAATTGAAGCTCACAAATCAAAATGATTAATGGTCTAGTTTGATAAACAAACATCCCAAACAAAAAAGATAAAAAAAATGCTATTTTACACAAATTTATAGGAAAGTCAAAATGTGTTCTCAAAATTCACAACACAACTTAGTTTATGAAATTGAGACTACTCAAACCCCAACAAAATGCATATCCCTGCCCGTTCAAATAGTTGTTCAGTGGGAAAGAAACATGAGGAAAGGAAAAGGAGAGGTATGAAAACAGAGGGGAAAAAGCCAAAAGGTTAACCTTTCCAATAACATATGAAACAAATATTACCGAGAAACTTATACACCAGAAAACGAAACCAAAATCACCACCTAGAGTCTTGCCCCTCAGTGCCACCAAGTTCTGAGTTTGAAAAAATAAAGAAGCAAAAGAAAAGAAAATAATTGACAGTTATCCATGGAAATTGGAGATATAAAGACATGAACGAAAGACAGCCATGGCAAAAAATCTCATACTAGACTTTGGCTCACTCAGTTGGCCTTTTACTTTTTCTCTTGCAATCATCCACAGCGAAAAGCGCAGTCAAAATTTTTTGCCCAAACAGTTCATATTTCTGGGACACGGGTTCGTTACTACTGCTACTACTACGAATATCAATAAACCAATCCAAACCATATAATGAAAAACAAAAATCCATGATCAATGCGACATGCAATTCAATCCAAACATATAAAAACAGAGAACAGAACCAAATGGATTGTTAAGCTAACTGAGAAAGAGTAACAACAGTATCAACTTAAACAAATGCATACATACATATATGTATGTAGATAAAAGAGAGAAAACAGAAATAGAACTGAAAAAAGTGCTTGATTCAATCCCAGAATCAGAAGATGAAACATGAATTACCTGAAACTGAAACAGAGAGAAGCTAACAGAAGTTGCGGGAAAAGAAATAATTTCTCTCTTCGCTCGTTCTGCCTATTATTATTATTATTATTTAATAATAATAAATTATTTTATGGGTTTTAAAGGTTAGAATTGGGTTTCGAATTCGTGTTAAACAGAAACACATGGAGACAGGGAAAGGAACCAATCAGCCTTTCGCGGGGCGTTTTCTCACGCAACGACAAACAAGAATACACTAATTGGTAATTAATTCTGTATATCAACTGATCGTCTACGGGTTTTGATTCTGGATCAAGGCGCCCAGAAGAAGCTTTCCGATCAGTAATATATAAACAGACTGATGCGTCGTCGTTTCAAGAAAATATTTTAATTTTACAATTGATTAATTGACATCAATAATTATTAATACATATACATACATACATACATACATACATACATATATATATATATAATAATAACAACAATCTCAAAGGGGAACATAACATAGTTCTTTTCTGGAAAATATAAGAAAATTCTTCGAAATTTTAATATGTTTACATGCCAAATATCTAGGAAAATAAATTTAGTTATGCAAGTTTTTATATCTAATGTACAAAATTAGCCTGCACAGAGGCTCTAAGCACCTCTACCTTGAACAACAAGTCCCAATCAAACTCAAACTCACTGCACTGTCTTTGTTCCCCACAAAATGAAGATCAAATATAAGCATCACCTTTTCCGAGCCTTGCTTTTCACACCTTCCTTTGGAGAAGATGATGATGATGAGGACGATGACAAACCTGACAGATTTTTCTCAGTCATGTCCTTGTAAAATGCCCTTCTGCACGTCTTCTTTAAGTTCCATGAACCGCTTCCTTTTCATTTGCTGCTCTTCAGGAGTACCCCTTTCTAGTAAGGAAGTATCAGGCAAATCTAAATCCAAAAATTTATCAAGCACTTCAGAGCAATGAGGGAAGTAGCATCGACCCGTCTCCACTGCAATCATAGAAAGTTTAGAAAATCCTCTTAAGAAACCAATCCGGGGTATAACATCCAAGTTTTTAAGGTTTTAATATTTCAACCATTGGCATTTTACCGGCCAAAAATATAAGTTTGCATTAGCCACAAATGAAGAAAATGTTAAGTCTAAATTTCCAGAATATATTCTCAATAAGACAGGATTACCGGCCAAAGATGCCAAGAAAATGACTAGGTACAAGATCTCTGACTGCAGTAAACATCCATTAGGTCCAAATAATAAGGTATAAGATATCTGGCTGGGGTAAACATGGCATGGTTAAGGACCCTTGGGTCCAAGCAGTAATAGAGCAGATCCTCAGAGATTTAGTGCTAAAGAGTTAAAGCACATTTAAATCCTAAAGGGCATAAATGTCATTGAGGCAGCCCTGCAACAAATGTCCTTGGTGGTATAATGCATTCTATCATCTTAGTGAGAAAAGAAATGCACCAATATGTACCCTGTTTCTTTTGATACATCTAATGATTAACCAAATAGAGCCTATCCACTTTACTTCACCAGAATGGAAAGAGAAGCATGGATTCATGTACTTTTTCATATATAAACAACATCACTAAATATTAAGGTCCAAAAATCAACAAGGTACATAATACCTGTTTTAAGCAGAGCTTGCAGTCTCAACTGGATTCTCCTGGCTTGCATGGAGGGAGTTTCATTCAAGTCAACCTCCTTTAAATTTCCACTTGATCCTTTTGATTTTGATGCCGAAAGGCCAGTGTAAAAAGAGGTTGAATCTGCATCTGCTATCTCCATAGCTACTCTAGCTTCAGCAGGAAACAACAACCGTGCAAATGCCACTGCATAATATTAAGAAACTGTCATGGTACCCATCCAGGATAGGAATAAATATTTTCACCTTTTCATTTTAAGAAAAAAAAATAGACAAGTGATAACAAAGGCGGAGCCATAACAGTAAAGACTCAACCCTGGCACAAACATGTATACATTTAAGATTGTCAAAGGCCTTGCAGTCCACAACTTCAAACTACCCCACTGTTCAAAGGACACAGCAACTTCTACAGAAAAACCAATTGTCATATGGATGCCGAATTCTCTCTCCAAAAGGTAGAATCATATAACTAGCTAACAGTGTGTTCCAAGCAAAGAGTGGCTTCCAAAATCAAATTCACCACCACGTGCAATTTGCCAAACTGTTTTCCATGACATTCTTTTAGTGGGTTTTCAGAAGGCTAAAATGGTTCGTTTAGGATGCTTAAAAGTTATAATAGTTTGAAAATCAAATCAAAAACACTGAAACATCAGCGAATCGCAAAGTCTTTGATGATAGCAGAAGGAAATTCGTCCCTTTCACATCAATGCTCCACTTAGAAATTACTACCAAGTGTTACAGTGAAGTACATGATGTATCAATTCTACAAAATAATCATTAATCCTTGCTGCTCAAAATAATGAATCATGTCTTGGATGTCAAAAATTATCATTTTATAAATAGCACTAGTTAGATAGAACAGGAAAAACTAATTAGGGTTGCATGGGTTTGTCAGCACACACATGAATCCACACTTGTTTGAGATGCTAACATGAAAATACACAACAAACAAAAACATGGGCACTACGCACACACTCTGTGCAGACAATTAATTGATACAAGTAAAAGAAAATCACCTCTATTTTCCAGATAGTTCAACCTCATGTGTAAATCATCAGCTATCACCTCTGACAAGATTGCCATGTTCCCAGACATTGAGTTCCTTCTCATCTCTCTCTCAAGGACATCAATGCATAACCGGTCTTTGTTAGATTCCTCCCCACGCTTCGTAGTTTCATTATAATCCTTTGGCCTAGTCATTCTCCGACAGATTGCAACAGCTGTTTGCCCATCTGATGTCGTCTCTGATGCACATGCACCTTTAGTCAGCAGTGCCACAAGAACCGATGGCTCCTTACGCCTTGCAGCCACATGAAGCACGGCATGTCCCGTAGCATTCTTAAGATTGAGGTCAGCCAAGCCTAGATTCAGCACATCCTTAAAAACCTTAGGATTACAGTAGGCAGCAGCATAGTGCAGAGCATAGGCATCATCTAAAGTAACATTAGATTCTTCCAGGAGAAGCTTCAACAGTTCAACATCATCAGAGTCCAGTGCCTTATGGATTCTTCTTATTCTTTTTTCATGCATGGGGTCCACTTCTGCTACATTAGCTTCAGACTCCTGCTGAGATTTGACACGGAGTGATTTGATTTCACTTGAAACTTCAAGAGGAAGCTCTCTCTCAAGACATAAACTGTCAAGATCTGACCTTGCTACTCTTTGGATGCAATGAGAGCGGAGCTCGTTCAGTTGGTAACTGAAGGCAGCCACAAGAATTGGGATTACATCTTCCACAAGAGCCTTCTCAACAAAGTTAAGAAGGCGACGCTGCATAAAAAGTATTGTCATTAGCCAATTGCATAAGAGCAAAGACAATTGAGTCAACAAAGGACAAAATTAGGACATAAAAATAGTCATAGTTCCAATATATAGATGTAGAAAGACATATCATTTACTGCAAAAGGTAGTATCACTGTGGGAAAGTAAATAACAGTTAGACATACTTGAACAAATCTATGAAATTGAAACCTGCACACAGAAGATAAAATTTCCATGGTTTGAAACTGAATGCAAAGTTTAACAAATGCAACGAACTCTTGTAGGATGAAGACAAGTCGTAAGCTCAAAGGAAGCGGAAAGGAAATCTGAGTGGTGCACAAATATATTTTCTATCTACAATTTTCCCAAGCTAGTATTGGGAATCTAGTACAAGGATTGAATTTACTTCACATTTATTCTCTTTTGATTCTATCAAAAGAAATATTTCTATTCCATATATGTTTATAATAAGCAGGAAGTATGCTACTCAGCAAAAAATTTGTGCTATACAAATATCTCTTAAGAAAAGGGGAACTTACCTGAGAAAGCAAAACGAGTTCTTTTATCTGAAAAGTAGCAGAAGCATGCATCAACTCTATAGCATAATTAATTGCAGGGCGGCAGGCATCATGTGCACAAACATCATCAACACACGTGGATACTTCTGGAGGAGATGGCTTAAGCTTTCCAGTGTACAAATAATACAAGAAAGCATTGAAAGCATCATATCCAACCTTACCGTCAGGGACCAACTCAGACATGAGATAACTTGGTTTATTACCACCATGCCCAGAATTATCCTTTTCTCGCTTAAACAGCTCATGAAAAAATTGGCTGCGAGCAGACAATATGCAGCGATGGACACCCACTGATTTTCCCTCAACAACAATCTCTGCATCAGTATAGTCATATTCAGTGTCAAGCAACAGCTTTTCAAGATTGTTGCTGAGCCTGCTCAAGCTCAAACTTTCAAGATTTGAGCCAAGTTCAGGACTTGGCGGCTGACTAGTATGCCCATTAGAGACATAAGATGATGAAGCAAAACTCAAGGATGATGACATTTCGTTTCCATTTTCCATAATTGTATCAATCATCACAAAAACTGAAACTTTCAGGAAATAATATTAAATCTCCTCAGACAGATTTATGCATACACTATAGTTGCGAACTAAAACTGATGACTAAAGCAATCCTACCCACACAAAACCAGAAGCCAAGAAGTCTCAAAACGAGAAAAATTGACCGAATCATGGCAGCAAGTAAGCATATGATTGGTAGATGAAACAAACTCCAGAACGAGCACGAGAGTCAAATTAGAAACACAGAAACAGAACAGAACACAAGGTTTCTATGGGTTACCCAATAAAACATTTCAAAATCTTTAAAAAAGTACCGGAAACAACAAGAACAACAAAAATAGCAGAACCCAGACGAATCTAAAGAAGCTAAACTCCGCAGAAGGAAGAAGAAGGAAAAAATAATACTATTTTACAATTCAAAACCTTACCAAGAACAGCAAAAAATACAAAAAGAAGCTAAACCCAGAAGAGAATAAGCTAAATTCTGAGAAAAATATCAGAGAAGAAGAAGATAAAGATGAATCTGCAAGAACAGAACATACAACAGACCTTACAGTTGACTTAAAAACGTAATTTTCAGGTAAAGTGAAATTCAAGGAAACAAGCAGGGCAGTATAATTTTCAATTGTTTAACGGAAATGGAAAAATATTGCGGATTGGAATCATTGATAAAATTGGTGTGAAAACAGACCAAAAGGGCATATTGAGGAGGGTTGACCTCACCGACCATTCAATAGAAATTAATAATAAAAAAAAATTAAACCGGAAAAGGGGCAAAGCCGTATTCTTATCGACCTCAAAAAACTCTTTTTAATCAAATCTCGTAATTTTGCTTATTATCCTTTTATCACTAGTAAGCAGCCACTGATATTGTCCAGAGAATTTTGACAATTCTACCGCGATGCATTCTTCCACCAACACAAACGTCGTGCCCCTCAAATTGTGGAAATGGTATTGTAATTTTTCCACAAGTAAATGGGATTTTGTAGATCCCATGAATGCGACAATTCATACAGTTGCATCCTTCTGTATTTAATTCTTAATTACACTAAAAATGAATAAATAAATATCACTACCTAAGAGCACATACTTCTTGAAGAAGGCACATACTCTCATTTTATTTTGCGGCAAGGTCTCGCAAATTGGGGTTTTTCTGATAATAGCTTAAAATTTTAGCCTCGGCTCAATTTTCTTTGTAAATCTGATCACGCGTGATGCTTCAAAATAAAAGTTGGTTACGTTTTTACCCATGCGTTTTGCCTGTAAAGCAGTAATGTGAATGCTGTTTGAGAGGGAACCAAAAATTATTTTTTATTTTTTGCAAAAGTGGCACATTTAAACAAATATTATTAAAAAAACCACATTGAGATTAAAATTTAAATAAGTTTCAATTTTGGATCTAAAAAATAACTCTGAGAATTCTAAGATTTTACTGTTTCTATGATCTTAGAACTAAGTTTGGTACCAATTTTCAAAGTTTGTTTTTATTTGTGATAAAAAAAATATTTATTTTAATAATTTTGTTCTCGACTACGTAAGAAAATTAGAAATAAACCCAAATATAAGATTATTATTTACCTAAATTCAAGCAGTGGCTTTAAACCTGTAATCCTCTGATCAATTTGTTTGCATATACCGAATAAATTGGAGACGGAATGAACTCAATCACATCGCAAACAAGTTCGTACGCCCCAACAGCCGCCGCAGTGTTGACCATCAGCCTCGGCACATCACCAGCATGATACTCCGTACACCCGCCATATCCATCCATCAACTTCTCAAGATCTCCCCACGTGGACGGCTTATGTCAACTGGATTGATGATCGAATTCATCACCCTTCTTGCCACGATTCTCCAGCCTTCTACGCCACTCCTACTCATCCGACGGCTTACACTTCACAATGACAGGGCCGGCTTTCGTCGTGCCCGCCAATTTTATCAGCTTCCCCAGGTGGGTCCGCCAATTGTGCTTTTTTTTTGGGGGGGGGTTGTCTTGGAAATGATAAAGGTGATTTTTTTTTCATCTCATGCAATGATAACGTCATACTATTGTCTACTCAGTACTTGCCCACGTTATTTAGACCAATTCCAACGCGGCCGCTTAAACGAATCCCTCCTAGGACCCAGTCTTACGTGCATGCCTGAACCCGAACCTACTGCTGAAGATCCTTGTAGTGGAGGTTGCGGAGCGACGTAGATTGATGAATGGTTTCCTTTGGTTGTTCGCTTGTGTGAAGGTATCCTACTTCTGTGATTGTTGCCATTGGAAGGCAAGTTTTGGCGGGTCCTGGGGCTCATAAGTGATCTAAGGAAGTTGCTTGGATTCTGAACTGTACCTTGACTTCTCCCTGGAATGGACTTATGGATCTCGGTTGCTTGTATCATTGAAGTCAGTGAGTACACGGATTCCGTTGGCGATGAATTCCCAGAGAGCCCGTCGTGGGTTAGAATGCAGGCTGCTGCGTATACAGAGGCCTCAAGAACTGGAGGAAGAGCTTTCCGTGGATTTGTTACCTGTAAATTATTAACCAAATAATCAGACTAGAGAAAAGTTTCACAATATTAAGCATACATTCCAAAGCTTCCGCCCAGAAGAACACAACTACAAATACCTACTTTGAATAAGATTGCTGCAGATAATCTCTCTCTCAAGCAGAAGATTTGGGCAGCATCAAGAGCTGTCGATCCAAAACAAAGCCACCTGTCCACCACAACTATAACCGTCTTAGCAGGAGAAGACAAAACATTCTCCTCAGGTCCTCTACCTGTCTTCTTATCCACCTCCATAGCATCATCATCACTGTCATCTTCATCAGCATCACTTGTATGTTCATCTTCTTCATCGTCTTCATTATCTTGTGCAGGAGCCACAGCAATCTCTGTTGCAAGCAGTAACAGTGGGAGGGGCCCAACAACACTACAGTTCCTTACATACATACCCCCATCCCCACGGGTTATCTCATCATATATAATTAATGGACAATCGTTTGTTTTCCTTAATGCTAAATTGAAATTAATTGAATGAGGGTGCAGTCTAACTTTAGCACCATTTGCAGTCTCTACAAATCGTTTCCCATTTTTATGACGAGGACGCAACCTTGCCACCATCGGATACAAACCAGCCGTGAGGACTGCATGGATTATGCCAGGTACGTGTGCATTCTGACTACAACTTGAAACGTTTGCTGGAATGAATCCATTCCTAATCAGTTCTGTCTGGAGCTGCTTACGCATACCAAACAGCATATTCATGATGCCTGAGGAGACAAAGTACTGAGAACAAAACTGTGCTTCTTGGCCTCTCTCTTTTGCATTCTTCCAGCACTCAAAAGCTGCTATGACTGCTAGCTGATCACTTTGCCCGCCGTACAATGAAGCAATCTCTAATTTAGCAGCAGCAGCTCTCTTCTTTTCATTTGGTAATATGGGAAGGGTGAATGGATCCCTATACTCAGAAGCACATGCCAATGTCAAAGCTGGGTCTAGACAGTTCATCAATATGGCAAAGAAAAGCATCCTGCTCATCAATGGATGAACAGAAAGACAACCTAGCTTCTCCCCAAGTTCAGTAATTTTTTCATCAAGGGACAAAGCCCCAATATCTTGGAGGACAATAATTGCATTAGATATGGTCTCAGAAACTGGAGGATCCAATGTCTTCCGTAAGAAATCTTCAATTTTGGAATTTGGTTCAAGCAACTTCACCTGGTTAATGAGAATGAAATCAACAGAATATTACATCACAAACATCTCACTATCTTCTAAGAGGCAGAAAACACCATTTAACTTCAAACAGAAATTGAACAAATAAAAGGACAAGACTCTAAATATCCACCCATTTTCATTTTTTTGACAGAGAGAATCTCTACATAAGAATCTCAAATTACCTGTAAACAGAGTTCTTCAATTGGCATTCTCTTAATTTCAGGGAGCTGAAAATCCGGCATGGAAGATGCTCGGAGTTTAGAATAAAGATGATAACAGATTCCTGGCTGACAGCGGCCTGCTCGTCCCTCTCTCTGTTTTGCACTTGCTTTTGACAACCACGAAGATTGAAGAGTCGATACATTGTTGTAAGGGTCATAACTTTTTTCTTTCATTCGACCACTGTCAATAACATAGACAACATCATCAATGGTGACAGCACTTTCAGCAATATTGGTTGAAAGAACAATTTTCCGACAGCCTGGCGGAGGGCGTTTAAATACCTTCTTTTGCTCCACTGAAGGAACCATAGAATGAAGTGTTATAATAACAAACTTGGAAGTATCTCTAAAATAAGGGTTAGCACGCAACCTCTCACGGGTTTTATTTATATCTTCCCACCCTGGAAGAAAAACAAGGATAGCTCCATCTTCCGAATCAATGCATATTTTTCTCAGTAACTGCTCTATAAGAACAAGATCAATCAGTTCAGGATTTACTGTTGCTAGATATTTGTCAAGTAAGTGTAGTTTCACAGTGTCACATGGAACATTTTCCATGTGTTTTTTAATTATTTGAGCAACCACTTTCTGGTTTTCTCGTTCAGCCAACTGTAACGCTGTAGTTCCATCTTTGGCCTTTAGCTGGCAGTCTGCACCAAGAGAGAGAAGCATGCAAACATCACCCACTCTACCGTTTCCAGCAAACACCATTAAAGGTGATATTCCAGTCAAAGAATGCTGGTAGTTGTAAACCTTTGAGACGACTCCTGAAGAAACCAAATCTAGGAGCATATCAAACTCATCATTTGACCAAGCCAAATTGATGGCTTCATCTAAACCACTCTTATCTTCCTCTGTAAATTCAGGGTCCTCATTTGTGGCACTTAAGATGCAAGAATCAAGGTGATTACTTTCTGCAGAATTCAGGACGGAAAGTACATCCTCCAAATAAAAAGTTTTGACCTGAGTTGAGAAAAGCCAAGAGCATTGCAACTTAAAGCAACTTCAGAAATTCAAACACAATGTGATCAACTTTGGTTACATAGAAGTGACAACAATAGAGTTTTACAGGATAAGTGAAGCCAGGAACATGGATGATTGGGCAGCCACCAAAATATTGAGAAAATCTATCAGCATTGAGAGTAGCACTCATTAATACCTGTTAGATTACAACTTATAAGAAACATAATCAATTGGTGATTATAATTGTGAGACAAAGTCTAAAAGTAATGTTCTAGAAACACAATTATAAATACAGAGATGAAAATAGAACACAAGAATTTGAACTAACCAGCCGAAGTTGAGGACGTGAAGGAAGCATGTCTCTGCAAGTAACAAAAAATATTTGGAAAAATAATCCAAAAATGTCAAATATGAGGAATATTAAGCATTCAGATGTGCAGACCAACATTTTTGTTCATTTTTATTTTTGTCATTTCCTTCTTTTTTTATTTTTATCTAACCAATACCAATATGAAATTTCAATTAGAAATCCATGTCTAGGAAAAAAATCAAACAACTAAACAATTTTGGATCACATATAAAGTACCTGAGAATGGCCAACATGAAATCAGAGTGGCGATCCCTTTCATGAATTTCATCCTACAAGGTAATTGCAAGCTGACAGAATTAAAACAGTAGTAGCAGCCAAGCACTTAATATGTCAGATCGTGAATAGATACCGATTGGGAGGGTGTTATTTAAAGTGCACACTCTGAAGGACTTGCAGGCAAAGTTAGATTGCATATTTTGTCATTCTCTCCTCTTTGTTCTCAACAACTCTAAGCATTTCAGCTACTGGTAAATTTTATGAAAATCAAAATTAAATTTCCAATCCATATTTCAAAATCCTTCTATCCAAACACACCTTTGTCAAAGCTACCCAAGATTTTCTTTCGAATATTAATTTCTTTTACCTTGGTCAGCTTCCCTGACAATCCCTTATAAAATAAGCATTTTGTTCGCACAATTATCACTTCAATATATCACATTTCTTCACTCAGCTTTCCCATTCTGTCATTCATTACAACTAATTAACTCTAACTAGTTCATTTAAGCTACTTTCTTCAATAGCATCAATAAAAATCTTTCTTTTATTAAATAGCCTCAAAGAAATCTTGAACACAGGAAATCAAATATACAGTAGCTAATCATATTTGAACTCAACAAATATAATGAGAATATAGGAGATCCAACTTGGTCAAATCATATGCCAAATTGACCTAGAGATGATAAAGAAAAAGGTACAGTAACTAGCAACCAACCTCTCCATAAAAATTGTAAACAAATGAAACATGTTATCCATAACATGGTGCAAGTAAGAGAGAAATGACCTAAGCAAGTTTCATAAAGGATTCAGTAAGCATACACACAATAATAAGTACCACAATAATATGAGTAAGTGCAGAAACATCATCCTTTGCTGCCTTATTAGGAGCATCCTTCATGCTATTAACACCTCTAGAGACCAGCAATCTCAAAAGAATCCCATTTGTGCAGAACACAATGGATGAGTGCCTCCCACCTTTGCTTTCCAGCCGAATCTGGCATCAAATTAGTAATAGCAGTCACTAATAACACAATATTGCACAGGATTGTAGTCCACAAGTTTCCATTGCTTCTGAAATACAATTTTTTTTGGATTTGTTCTTGCATTAAATTCTGTCTAAAACAGCGATTTATCCATTTCTTTTTATTTCCATCATTAGTTTGCGAATATGGTGCAGATAAAATAATTGAGGTAATAACCGGCAGCTTTAATTGACAATTCACTCAAATATTTCACTGAATATTTAACAAAAACAAAACTTGTAGCAGCACTGAAACAATGTAGGAAAAATTACCTTATATCCAATATCATCTCCAATGATTTCTCCTCTTTCAACAGAAATTCTCTCAGCAACTAAACAAAAATCAATTATGCACAGCTTAGAGTGAGGTGATAAATAAATAAGCCAATAGAATTAAACTTTTCACTGGCACAATGAATTGCCCACACCTGATGTTGCAGAGATACGTCTGGGTTGGGTACACACTACTTTACATGCCTTACGCTTACCCCACATATAGTCCAAAAGATATTGTGGGACCTGTATCACATGTAATATGAAGATGTGTCACATAATGACAAGAAAAAAATTCTGCACTTTCTTTTCTCGCCATTCAAATTCAACTTTTTACACTTGCGTAAAATCATAAACTCTGAGTTAAAATTGGACACCTAACACTTGTATTATACTTATCCTAGTTCCTAGCAGATTCAGGTGATACACATTCAGTGAATTCCAAGGGTTGAAGTTCAGACACAAGGAATCACAAGTTATGAATGGACGACCTTATAACATTGTGTTTAGTTCCTGATTTGCATATGCTGATAACCTATTTTACTTAGTCCAGATAATTTCTGAAAATTTGATAATAGGGATTGCTCCCGAATAAATAATTTAGTCAAAGTTTCCTAGGCCAATTACAATTGAGCAGGAATTGAGGTCAATAAAAATTCATATGGGTCTGCAGTCCAACTAGAGCAACCTCTGGGTCAGTTAACTTGAACAAGTCAAAGACTAAAGATTGCAGACCCGTTAGGTTCTTCTATTGTAGCTAAATAAAATTGATTCATTCTACCGCTGGTGTTAAGTCATGGATAAAAATATACATATGAGCTTTGCCATCAAGTTTCTTAGGCTTTGTTTGGGATTGTGCTTTGAAAGCAAAACTGAAATGGCAATTAATAATACCATTTTTGGTGGGTCCACTCTTTTTTTCATTCATATTTGACATCTATTGCTTCCATCCCATTACATTTGAGGCTTTAAAGCTATAACACCTCAATACCAAATGAACCCTTGGTTCTTCACTAGGCCAGATCAAACAATTCAAACCTACTGGGCAGGCCAACAGGAAAAACCAATTTTAATTTTATTCCTTTCATGCAATTGTATATATAATTCTCCCTGTTGACAAATCAGAAAAATGGCATAATTAAAAGCAACTGCTAGTGAACAGGTTCTTTCATACAAGTCACATCCACAATACCATAAAGAACTTCAAGCCAAGAATTGATAACCTGTGTTGTCTTTCCACAGCCGGTCTGTCCAGAAATGAGGACAACCTATATTAAAACATGTCAACACAAGCAATTATAAGAAAATACACCAGAAATCTAGCCAGCCAAAACAAAGACAGGCGAATCTGTTAAATAAAATAATTGCAAAACCAGACAATAAAATTACGATGCTGTGTAATCTACAGTATATATACCAAGCAGATAAAAATTTGAAACAAATACACATAAGATGGTGAATTAACCTGGTTAGATTCTATTGTGGAAGTAATGACATCCTTGAAGGATGCAATGGGAAGACTTGCCCTCTTTTCAGTTATCTGCAAGAATAATGTCACAGTCCTTCATTGTTAGACAATTCACAAAAGAAAATGATCTTTCCATTGTTGAATGCAAACCTCCAACTCTGTAAATAGTAAAAATTTGGCAGCAAAATAATAATAAAGGAACAGCATCCACCAACAATGGAAATCCATAAATTTCTAATTGGATGGATAAAACAGAAGAACCTGTCTCAAGTTTGGATCCTCCTCTATCCTAGATGTAAGTGATTTCACCTTCTTTGCAATTTCTGCCTTGCTCAGTGAAGGCTTGCAGAAAATTTCATCTATTTTCCTTCCTGTTTTCTCAATCTTTCCACTATAATTTGCACCTAATTTCTCACCAGTGTCTCCATCATCAGGTGGATAGCGGGTAAACAGGTCCTGCAGAACCACTTTTGACCCTTCTGAAAAAGTCAATGATGGGAGACTTTCCCTTGCCTTACCCTTTCCCTTGTCCATGTTCATCTTGTTTTTACTTTTGTAAACAGAAACACGCCGTTGCTTCCCACGCCTATATAAAATTCAGGCTAATAAGCTATACAGAACAAGGTAAATTACTCAACTTAAATTAAAAGCAGAGAAACATTCAGTCAGAAGTAAATGAAGTTGGTATCTATTTACAAGAAAACCGACCCTGTTGTCCCATATATATTTTTACCACACTAAGGTTACATTTTTAGCTTTGGCACACTCAAACCACATTCAAAGCAGTCAGCACTTACCCGGTACTTTTGGATTTCATACCCATTTTCCGGCAAACTTTATGCACCACAGCACGATCACGATTTGAGAGGTTGGCTTCAAACATATACACTACATGCAGCAATCCAAGGATTCAAAAATTAATCCAGAGATGTCAATAAGAATGCACTATAGATTTTTTTGAAATAAATGGGGCAATTGGAAATCAAGAGAAACATTGAAAAAAATCATTAACCATTCCCAGATGCACCACCAAGGCAAATAGCATCCGACAATCTCTACCTGAGACTTTTCCAATTGCTAATACCAAATATAGCCACTCATTACAAACTACTCACCTGAATTGACATCAAAGTCATGATAAATAAGATTAAAAAGAACAAAAATATATACTTCAAAAGCAAAACAAAGTAAAGTTGTATCAAGAACCAAGAACGTCTTCCTAGCAGGTCGTATCATGCAAATACTGATTAAAAATTAAGTTTTTCATGTCAAGAACAATATAATAGCTTTTCACAATTTATTGAACCAAGCAACCAAAGCGTTTAATACAAAAATAACCATTAAATGACCGCTGAGCGCCACTACATGAAACGAATACATAGAAAGCGAAGCTATACAAATTGAGGAAAGAAATACAAAGTGCAAAAATTAAAACGACAAAACCATGAGCATTTCGATTTTCAAGCGTACCTTCTTGTCGGGATGCACGAAAATCATCGAGTACTTGCGACATTCGAATCCTTGTAGCTTCGGCGACGCTAGGGTCTTGCTTTTCTCCTCCTTTCCTATGTCTCTTCTTCCCCATTCCTGCTTCTCTCTCGGCTTCCTCTTTCTTTGTTTTTGATTTTCTCTTAGCCTAAATACTTTTGAAGACGATCCCACCGTGGGGAGGCGCCGCGCTTATTATTTATTTGCATCGTTTTCTTTTTGAATTTCACAGGGGCTGCTCTCATATAAGAAATTGCCCGTTTTGCCCTTGGAATGTACTTGTTTGGTTACCTCGTAAATGGAACATCATCCGGGTCGAGCTATTTGAATCCGCCAAGCTGCTCTCTATATCCTTGCCTTTCAAGAACTGAAAATTACTAAAATAACCCTATAAAATTTTACCACAGAGACCAATCGTTGTATCTCCATTCTCCATGGTAAACCCCAACTCACCCCATTCCAAATTATCATTTTTCCCTTCTCTCTCACACTTTTTCGTATTGGAATGTCATTTTTTATTTATAAATTAATATTTTATTTTTTAATATTTAAACATTTATGATAATTTTATGCCACGATCATCATCGTAATTGAAACAACTAACACTCGATAGCAAATATATTCTTAAGTTATTACTAGTATTTGTAAATAATTTATGTAAATATAAAATTTATCCGAATAAATTTAGTATTTTTTATTTTATTATTATTAATATATTAATTAATTTAATTTAAATTTTTATTATATTTAAAATTAAAATTTTAATATTTCAATAAATTCGTAGAACAATCAATAATTTTTCTCGACAAAATATTAAACTTAAATAAATTTAAAAATTAAATTACTTTAATAAAAAATTTTAGTTTTGAAATTCTAACAGTGGTTGAATACCATGACTTCTAACCGAAGTTCTGTACATGCGTAAAAGATGGCTGGAAATTGCTTCACTATAACTTCTTGCCCAAGTTTTGAACATGTACCTGAAAGATAACTGAAAACTGCCCTAATCAGAGCTCGTAACCCAAGTTTTTAACAATTAATAAAGCTGACTGAAAATCGCTTTTCATTTTCATACTTTCATGGGTGTCGGTGCAACCAACACCCCCTGCCTGCTTTAGCCTGTGCTTTACATTAAAAACCAAATTGATAGAGAACAGGATGTCCTTTTATCTCCTTGGTGTTTCGTACGTATGCGTTTGTTTTATATATACATGTACGTATACGGAAACATGTATGTTGCTCAAGTGTGTGTTTTATACAAATGGTCTATTATGCAATGTAATGACTTGGTTTATTCCCAAATTTAGGGTTGGACTTTGTTAAGACCGCCGTCTTTTTAAGAACAAGTTAGACTTAGCTTGGTAAGATGTGGTCTGGGATTGACGTATGTTACTTGTTCGATGGAATCTAATTCGTGTCTGATATGGTCAATCAATACGGTAATCACATCAAATACGTGTGTATATATATATATATATATGTATGTATACAAATTTATTAATAATAAAATAAGCATGGAAGCTAGTTTCACCTTCCTGTAAAAGGCAAAATCAAACAAAGGCCTGGAAACTCCGTGATCAAGTGAGCCGTGAGCTTGTCCAAGCCCAAGCTGGAAGCTCAGAAACCCATTTTTCTCTCACTACGTATCGATTGATTGAGTTGGTTTCCTTCACGCAAAGAGACTTCAGCAGGTGTTCTTTCATTTCAGCACTTCACATAAACGAAGGTAAACCAAACCCTTTTACTTGTATTTCCGTATGCGTGGAATTGTATGTTTCTCATATTTATCTCTCGTAAATTTAACACCCTTTAACGGGTTAAATCCATTACTTGCCTACCTTATAGTACCGTTAATGTGGCAACGAATAAGATAAAATTTTCCTTCTGCTGGCTTTGCTTCATGTTTCAGCTTTACTAAATTTAGTATATCTATCGCTTACCGTGTTGGATTTGTTTTGAACTGATCTGAATCGACTCACCAACCCAAATTCACTTTCTGGGTATTTCAGATTTTTCTATTTTGGTGCTTAATTATTAGTCAATTTGTGGCTGATTATGTTCGTATCTTGTTCTTATTGTTTTATTTTGGATTTCTTTTGGTCCGGAGCTTGATTGACACTGGTTTTTGCTCTTTTGTCTGCGAGTAACTGGACCAGATTCTATTTTATTTTCCCCATTTTGACCGCTTTTCCTGGGATTCTTTTATTGTTGGTTGTTCTAACGAGTTATTTGAGTAATTGTTATTGGCGACTTTGTTTATGTGGAGATACTGAAACCATATATATATATTCTTTTCGGGGTTGGGTGGGGGGGAATTCTTGTGTACAAGAATTTTGTTATTCTTGCATATCTTGTTACAGGTTCAGTTGTTTTGGTTGTTTTTAATTCTGTGTACAATATGGAATCTTGTCACAGATTTGGCAAGGGTAGTAATTGATTGAAACAGCTTTTGGCTTCTCAAGTTGGTAGGTCAGATAACTTGACATCAGCATTTGGCATTCTGACTCTGAGTTTGTTGGAGTTCACTTGCCAAAATTTCTGTGATATTTTCATACAATATTAAGATCAATACTACCCTTCGGTGTCGTCAAATAATATTATTGATCCTTCTGGAGGACGTTGATTTGAGAACATCTCGCCATTCTTTCCTTAATTGGTGCAATTTGCAGTGTGTTGCTAGAGTTAGTTTGGTGTAAGATTAACTGACATTCTGCTAGTGGTAGGGTAATAAGAGGGAAACATTTCTGTTGAAAGTTCCTGGAGATGCTTGTTTCTTTCTTTCTTCGTCGCCTTACAGAAAGTTGAACCCAAACTCTAATCAATTAAAAAATACTGGCAATTTTTATAGTCTTAAGAATTCACAAGCAAAGGATGGATGTGTAGTCAAATCAAATTGCAACTTCAGCTTTGAATATGCCATACATTGTGGATTAAAATTCTTAAACATGTACTTTAAAGTTAGAAGAAATTTATTGCCATAAAGATTTTAAGATCTCAAGAAAAAATCAACATGAACAGTGTTGGAGTTATGTAGAACTCCTTTTTAACATTGTATTTCAGGGAAGAGAAATAAGGAAACAGGAGTGCTATGGTTAAGATTTAATTAGGGTTCAAAATATTAATAATGGCCACAGAAATGGTGGATTCATCTCTTAATGTTACTATGGAACCAGCGTTGGAGCATTATACTTTGGCCATCCCATTCTGTATATCCGATAGAAGGAGAACTACAGAGGAGGCTTCTCTGATTATAGATAGTAATCTAAGTGTAAAATAATGAGATGATATGTGTTGCTTATTGGAAGTTGGATGCATATGCATGTGAACTATGATCTCTGTTTTGTGTTGAGTGTGATTTCAATTTTATATTATTTTATTTATTGTGTGTCGGATGATCAGGTGAAGCAAAAAATCGAATTAACAATACTCCAATAGCACTATTCCGGCCTTAAGAGGTAAGGATGATCTCTTGTATAGAATTTAAGAGCAAAAGCAATATAAGATTTTGCTTGATGAGGCTTTAGTTTTTGAGTTGGTGACACATAATGTGCAGCGTTGGTTGCTTAACTGTTAATGAATGTATTGAAATATTCCATACATGGGTCATGTGATATCTACATGGATCATCCGAGTTTTTTGTTCACGTACTTACCAAATTTGGATTAATGTATTGTTAATTACAGTATTGGCTTCTCCCAATATTAGTGATTTTCATTTTTATCTCTCATTGTATTTTCCCTGGTGCCTGTAATTTTTCTAGTTCATTTTGGTCTAGAGAGAATCATCTTTTCTGGCATGGCATTATTCTGGATCCTGCAAAATCATGATTAATTTCCAACTGAAGAAGTAAACCCCAAATGATATGCAAGTGTGATCTGTGAGAAAGTACAAGGATTTGATTTGAGTCTTTATGGAATATTGTTTAAACTGTTTACTAGGAGCTTCTAATCTGCATTCACCATAAACTTATTGTTGAAGCAGGAAAGGGGAGCAAATAATATTAGAGTTCTGCTAATGAGTAAGCTGTTTGAAAGGAAGGAAATTGTACACAGATAATCATTTTCTGTTATTTCAAGCCACATCCAATTTAAAATAATATGCTTGACAGAAGTAGGTTTATGGACGTGATTAAGGATTTGCACTGCAGTTTGGTTGAACCTACCTTTTTGATTTTAATAAAAACCTAAAAGAATTGGTTCAAATATTAATCACATTTCTTGAGATGATTAGAATTCTCGGTCACAAAATAATTGTGATATAATTGCAGTAAACCATAAAAGTTAACACCTGGCAGGAATTTGCAACCTCAATTAGAGTCTTGCATGATCATGATGAGATTGGTTTATGAGGTTTTCTGTCTGATATCATGCATCCAACTTCTAAACTCTATTGGTCATGCAGGAAACTGTTTCCTGCAGTTCACTGGAAGCATTTAAGTATCCTCTCTCATTTTTCTGTGTTGCGGTGGTTGTGATAATATATGGGCTGAGGTACACATTTCACAAGAGTGTAGAGGATGATGAACCAGCCTCAAAGCACGTGAAATTATCCTCTGTAGAACTGTGAGGTCTTTCCAACGGTTTGCTTTTACGGAGCCCATAGCTGGGTCATCGAGAGTTTTGATGGCTCGGCCCCTACCATCTGAAGGGGACGAAGATGTCACTGGTCCAACAGGAGTTATTAAAAGAGTGGAATTTGTCCGAATTATTGCCAAGGCACTATATTCTCTTGGCTATAAGAAAAGTGGTGCTCATCTAGAGGAAGAGTCGGGGATACCCTTGCACTCTCCCGTGGTAAATGTATTTATGCAGCAAATTCTTGATGGCCATTGGGATGAAAGTGTCATCACATTGTCTAGCATTGGTCCAGTAGATGAAAATGTTATCAAGTCAGCTACTGTCCTGATATTAGAGCAGAAGTTTTTTGAACTTTTGGATGGGGAGAAGGTCATGGATGCTTTAAAGACATTGAGGACTGAGATTGCACCTCTTTGTATCAATAGTAGTAGAATCTGGGAGCTTTCTTCTTGTATTGTTTCTCCATCAAAGCATTTGTTAGTTGGGTCTCCCAAACGAGATACAATGTGGGTGAAGTCTCGGTCAAAACTGCTGGAGGAATTGCAAAAACTGCTTCCCCCAACAATTCTGATACCTGAAAGAAGGTTGGAACATTTAGTTGAACAGGCCCTTGTCTTGCAACGAGAAGCCTGCATGTTTCACAATTCCTTGGACAAGGATATGTCATTGTATGCTGATCATCAGTGTGGAAAAGATCAGATTCCTTCACGGACATTGCAGGTTAGGTCTCACTTTTTGATGATTACGGGCTGAAGGTTCAAAAAGAGCTTGGGAATTGATTGTTTGGTGTGTGCTATCTAGAACTCTTGGGAATTGTTCTTTGCTGGTTGCAGTTTCTACTTATTAGTAGCAACCAAATTTAATGAATTAATGAAATTGGTTATAGACAATCTTGTTGACACTGATTCTTCTCTGTTTTATGAATTTTGGTCATCAGTTTGCATAACTTTCCTATGCACATGCACCTGTAATCTAATTATTTAAATGTAAGGTATAGCAAATGGTTGGGGTTATTGTTTAAAGCTTTCTAGTGATGCATAGTAGCTGTTACTTTTCTGGACATATGGATGAATGGACTGAGAATCATAGAGCAATTATTACTATAATTAGCATGTAGGTTTCAGTCCTCAGAATTGGAAATCTGTGGTCAAACCTAGTCATAGCTTTTCCAATTTTAAGCCCTTCAAGTGGACTGGATATTGTCATTTACAAAGATTATTGAGAATTTGAGTATTATCTATTAGGATCTAAAATGTTTCTTGTCACTAAATGCAACAGGTATTACAGGGTCACGCTGATGAAGTTTGGTTCTTGCAATTTTCACACAATGGGAAATACTTAGCTTCGTCATCCAATGACCGATCGGCAATCATATGGGAGGTATGTTTGTTTTCTGACAATTTTGATATTAGATTATTATTCTTATTATTTTATTTTTTGTTGTTCTGCCTATATTTTATCTTTTTGTTTATTAAATAAATTAGATTTTGTAAAAATATCCTATATGAGTGCATTTATGAATTGTAGTTGTTTATCTATCATATTTTTTTTAATAATTTATTATTTTTTTAAATAATTTCTATGGCCTTAAAAAGAATCTTAATATTACTATCTTTCTCAATTTAACATGAGAGTTGGAGGTGTGTATTGAAAATGAGATTTTTAACACTTTCTATGTATTGGAATTTCATTTTGGAAGATGAACTTGGTTCAGAAAATCCTGCATAATGTGCTTTATACCATAATGTTTGAGCTGTGCCTCCACTTCTGGTTTTTATTTAATTCATCTTCAATTCAAAAAGCGGAAAGGTTGTAACTTTTTTATTGGGGTCAAGTCTTGATTATGCCATTCTTTGTTATCCAGGAAATAAACTTCTATAAATGTAGCAGTACTCTTATCAAAACTGCAAGTGAAATGCCACAAATTTATGAATGATGTGTTTGTTGCAACGAGATGGGACTTGTCTAGCGTTTCAGTGATAAGCAGTAACATCTCCTGGCATCTTATTAGTCTTGTAGAATGTACATACCTTAAGAACATATATGTATACATGATCTAATGACAAAGAAAAAGCTGATGTGTGAATAAGTAGTGGGTTGAAGAAAGCAAGAAATGAAGGATGTTGCAATGCCTTTGCTTCAGGCCCCGAAAAGGGTGACAGAAAAGAAAAGATTACAAAGAGTGAGAACTGAAGATGTTCATGCCTATCAAATAAGAGAATAGAGGGATGCACGAGAATAATATGAGACTAGGGAGGAAAATTGGGGGCCAGGGTTAAACAATTCTTACGAAAGATTGAACTATTATTTCTTTTCCATACTTTATTTATCCACAATGAAGCCTATCATTTGAGAATATGTGAAAATTGAAATAGAGAATAAAGCTACTATTGTTTGAATACACTGATGTAAAGCTTATATAATGAGGTAAAAATGATCGTTGGGCCAAGAGTCTTAATCTGATTTACATTTTG
>BNST01000875.1:0-64096 GCA_019650275.1 Xylocarpus granatum | reverse complement strand
ACAAGTTTCTCCCACATCGATGACAAGTTGTAGAAGTAGCATGGGTCGTTTTTGCTGGCTTGGTCTTCTGCATCTTTGGTAGATCAAGCTCCAAAACATCATGCAGCACCTTTGAACCTTCTTGCAGCTCATCAGAACTGAAAATACCACAACAAGGTCATATGAATGTGATGTAGAACTAAAATTTTGGGACAACAAAATTTATGACTGTAGGTTCTCAGCGCTTGAGAGCATGTGGTTCAACATTTTGGTAACAAATCAACAATAACCAAAGGCCATGATAGTATAAAATCTCTATTTAAGCTAGTCTTCAGCTCTACTGCAAAACGAGACTTCCAGGAAAAGTAGAATGCAAAGTGGCTGAATAAAAATACAGCTGAAAGATGTTTATTCGCATTGCTGACTCCAATCATGATCAACTCAACAAATCAACTAGATAATATAATTGATTTCTTCTGGGGGATTCCCCCTACTCATCAAGTTAGTGTAAACCCAGAAGTTTTCTCATTTAATCAATTGATTCATTAGTTAAACCATCATAAAAACTCATGATACTCATTAAAGCTTGAAATTTAGTGGCATGAAATTGTTGAATGTTCATCAAACACATTTCAATACCTTATGGAGAGTGGGGGAGTCAACCGGACAATAGTATCATGTGTAGGTTTAGCGAGGACTCCTCTTTCCTTCATCTTTAGACAGATGTCATATGCAGAAACAGGAAACAAAGCCTTGCCGTCAAACTCCACTGCATTGAACAAACCTCTTCCTCGAATTTCCTTAATGTAGTTTGGAAATTGCTGCTGAATTTTAAGCAAATGTTGCCTAAGCTCCTGTCCCAAATGTGTTGATCTGTCAAATAAGAAATAATCAAGTAAGAAATGATTGTATCTAAATATTTCAATGAAAATAAAACAAAGAAAAATGATTTTGATGAACAGAAGCTCAACTTTATAAATGGAGAAGTTAAATTCTCTTATATGAAAACCTTAAATCTAGTGCAAACTTCAATTTCAAGAAACCGCACTTGAACCTTATTAAATTCAAGACACTCAATTCTGCTAAAACCTTCTGATATTATAAAAAAGAAGGAAAAAAAACAGTTAAATAGGTAATCATGCCATCTAGGATGGAGATTATCTTGATGCTGATGATCCAAATTTCAAGGGATGTGTTTTGATGCAGCTTTCAGACCAGAACATGGAAACTAGCAGAAGAAAGGTCAAACTTTTGTTGCAATAATCTCAAAATCTATATTTGGAAAACTTAAATCTTAAAAGACCAAAACAATTTTCAAGAATTACTCATCTATTTTCCAATTACGGTTCTTTGTAATCATGATACCTCTCAGCAAGTTTCTCATCTTTAATCACATTTAGTGAGGCAATAGACACTGCACTGGCCAAAGGATTTCCTCCAAAGGTGCTGGAGAATGAAATACAAATAAGCGCAGGGTGAGCTCTTGAAACATAACTGTGAATAGCAACCAACAGGAAAGAATATATGATTGAAAAAAAAATAAAACAGATGGCAGTGAATACCTATGAGAGCCACTAAGATACACCTAGATGGTTGTTCATGAATCAGGAACAAGTAATAAAAGTCAAAAGAAACTCTATGTAGTATACAATACAGAAACAGGAGCAAACAATCAAATATAGAGGTTTCACCAAATATGAAAACAAGAACTGAATGCAGCCTCTCCAACTACCAGTAGATTGCAAAAGATGGTAATAAGAGAGCATCAATACATGCATTTAGTTTCCTAAATAGGTCTAACGTCTGTAGCTCGTCTCATTTGTTAGGTTACCAGCCCACACAATTGCAACTTTTCAATACATAGTAGAACTTCCAGATCTCTTGGCAAACCAAGGACTTCCTTCCAAAATGCTTAATGGCCTCCAATTCAATTGAACTGTTGTTGGTTGAGAATGCTGATAACAGTAATACTGTGAAGATCCAAATTGAGTGCTTCTCTGTATCTAGTGCCTGAACTCCTTACCTAAGCTACAACATTGACAATCCGTAGCTTCACATGCCTCGGCAAAGCATTACAAATCAAGAAATATGAGTTGTAGAAAGATTGTTGATGCATGATAGTGGCCAATGTCTTCACTTAAAACACGGTAATAAACAATTAAAAGTAGCAGTATAAAAGCAAACCTTCCATGCTCTCCAGGTTGAATGCAAAGCATTACTTCTTTGTCCGCAAGCACTGCACTGACAGGTATCACTCCACCACCCAATGCCTTTCCTAATATCTGGAAAAAGGAATATAAAAGAAGATATTAGATGTCTAGAAGCATGGCTAAGAAGTCTATAAAGTGGTTGGATTATTTATATAGAATATGAATTATTTGTTTAGCAACAAAATATCATCAAAATAAAATTGGGAATCACATTTATTTACAATTGAAATGGTCTTGATAAATACAAGCTGAAGTTTCCAGTTTTCTCAAAACTTAATTTCTACTGGAAGTTCGTATTTCTCAATTTTAGCCTTTCCATCCAGTTATTGCCTCTTGATTCATAAGGAAATTTTCAAAATCACCAAGAAATAAGCATTTTCTAGGGTTATATGCCAAGTTGCAGCGTAATATTTGGTTATGGGTACAGCAGTTCAACTGCCAACATATTTTGTTATGATAGAACTAGAGTTTCCAGAATGGTTAAAATAGATAACAAGTGTCATTTCCCATTAGCAGCTGTTTTAATGCCTCACTAGTAGGACTGAAAAATATAACAACTTGCAGATCAGCCATCCTGAACAAGAATCTGCGCAACCGTCAAACTGATGGCAGAATTTCATTTTCATATTCAACACTGGGGAAACTCATCAAAAACTACGTACAAAGAAAAGGACCTTACCACTATATCTGGGCGAACTTCTTCCCAATCACAGGCCAGCATTTTTCCAGACCTTGCTAATCCACTTTGTATTTCATCAGCAATCATTAAAATGTTATGTTTTGTGCAGAGATCTCTGACAGCCTTCAAATAACCATCTGGAGGAATTATAACCTGGGTGAAAAAAAAAGGTTTTTCACCAAATAAGGAGATCTAATTAATTACTGACAGATGTGCAATGCGAGAAGGGCAACAATCTTCCTCACCTACCCTCCGAATAGAGAAAAAAAATTAAATAGAAGAGGAGGGAATTAAAAAAAATGTTCCATTTATGTTTAACATATAGGTGGCTTCGGATGATATTTGCATACATTATATGGTTCTCCTTTGGACAGCACCTATAAATTCGAAAAATGACGAAAATGCTTACTAACCAATGATTGTATATGCATATGGCAAAAAAGTAAGAGAATTCTCTTATGCTTTGTATATGTTTTTTATCCAATGCTTTCATCAAGATGTCCAATGAAGAGATTGCTAGATTCATGGGTAGCCACAAATTTCCTCTTATGCTGTCTGAATTATCCTAGTTTACATGATATTTATTGCATCCCACATACCCCAGCTTCTCCTTGAATAGGTTCAAAAAGAAATCCAGCTATTCGATCTCTGCTTTCTGCACACCATAATGGAGAAACATAAAAGTTTGAATGCGAGGGAAATCTAGGTGAACTAATGGTTCATGCAGATACAGCCTTTCAAACCAAGAAAAGAGTATAAATAGAGCTATCGCCCAAAAATAATTAGAGTGAAAAGGAAGGATCTGACATGTTCACACCTTTAAAGATTTTCTCAAGAGCAACTTCATCGCCAAAATCAACCTTAAGATGGCCAGGTAACAATGGGCCAAAACCATGAGTAGCCTCATTGTCACAACTCATAGAAATGACGGCCAGCGTACGACCATGGAAGCAGCCACAACAAGAAACGATGATAGCCTGTATATGGTTCAGCCTCAGTTAATGATTGAAACAATGCACTCAACCAGTCCTTGATAACATGACAGGCAGCCAGAAAGCACAATCAAAATAATAACATTTCAATAGCCAACGGAATTCTATGTCATCTACACAACGGAATTCAACTAAAAATTTCAATAGCAAGAACAATCGTACCACAATCACAAATACTGAATATCAGAACTTTAGGTGAACAACTAAAAAGTGAAAATTTTTAAATTTTAGAGAAAATAGAAGGAATGTCCATGGCAAACAGAAGTAGAAAATTACACTAACAGAACCAAGATGCCATATCTATGAGTTCACATGTAATGCAGTAAGTCTAATAGACGAGAGGAACAATAATCAAGTAAATGGAATTCAAAAGACACCCATAAGAATTATACAAAAACATGAAAGCTAAAATCATAACTTCTCATAGAAAGCACGATTATGGAAGGATTCTACCTCATCTTTGGGAATTTTTTTCTTCTCGTAACCCCATTTCCTAGCCAACTTCAGAGCTGTCTCCACACCTTCTGCACCAGTGTTCATAGGTAGCACCATATCATAGCCAAATATACTGGTTAGATGCTCTGCAAAAACTGGAAATTTATCATTATAGAAGGCTCTAGAGCTGAGAGTGAGCTTTTGTGCCTGCTCTTGTAGTGCTTTCATGATCTTTGGATGACAATGCCCCTACAGTAAGAAGTTTTAAAGCAGTGAATATTAAGGTCCATGTCAAATTCATTGTTAAAAAAGAGTACAAACCAGAAAGGTGTCAAGTTCTGAATCAATAAAACAAAAGAAGTGGCAGAAACTTTGGCATTCCATTCAGGTAGAGAACATAAAGCAGCTGTCAGTGAATCAAAACATTAGCAGAAACTGCAAATAATGTTTTCTTACTCAAATAATCATCCCAGCATGCTTTTGGGCATAATTATCCCATTTTTAATACCTGATTAACTGCAGAGTAAGCTGAGAGAAAATCCAGATATTTGTTACCCTCTGGATCCCATATAGACGATCCCTTCGCTTGAGAGAATACAATGGGAACTGGATGGTAACTACATTTAAAACAGAAAGTGATTTTAATTAAGATAAAAGCAAGCAAAAAAATCCACAAGACACGGAATCAAGATCTTTGGCTACAAATCATGAGAAAAAAAGAATGAATCCCTGGTCACAACAAAAAAGGAGAAGGATTGACTGGTTAATTCAGAGTCAATTTTGAATATAAAAAATCAGCTTGTACATTTCATTTCATCTAATAAATGAACTCCATAAAGGAACAGACCTCTAAATCACCATTGAAGCCAAAGAAAATGCAACTTCAAAGAAGCTAATGAACTCCAAGTAGACTCAGAAACTTCCCCAGACCAAAAAAAAAGAAAACTTAACTAAGAGCTAAGACCCAAAAGAAAGAGCACAGCAACACTCCGGTCAATGATACGCACAGTGCCAAGCATGTATATACCCAGATCACACAATTATGGGACAATTCTTTACGCTTGTAGAACAGAGAAGTCTTGCAAAGCATATGCAGATAACATTTCATGAATCAAGTCCTACTAAACCTTGCCCTTCCCTTTTGTTATTTTTCCATCATTACAGCATACACCTTATGTTAACAGTGGTCAATGCACTATCTATTCATTACACAAAGAGCATCTTTATTGAGCTTATTGATTGTAAATATTGCACATTGATCTATCCCTCTTTAACCAAATCATATGCTCAAGAAAATTTGATATCTTAACAAATTTTTTTCTTATGCCTTTCAATTTTCTTTGACTACATAAAGTATCCACATATGTGTTTCCTCCACTTAATTGCTCAGATTTAGAATGGCTTCATCCCTATTGATCGTCACATGGAGGTAACCTGCCATGCTGCATGCGTTCACCTTATGATCCCACGGATACAATCATGGCTCTCGGGAACGAATTAATTGATTAATTCCATTTTTTGAAAGCCAAATAAAACATAATAGACAACACAAAAATATTCGCTCTGTCAGAGTACCATAAACTAAAATTGAGCTGCTTTTCTTAGAGAGCTGAAATTAAGGTTTCAGGTTATAACTTGAATTTGTCAATTGACATGTTGTATCTTAAGCTGCAGGTGCCAAAAATATCAGTCCGATCAGTTGATAGAAAACTATATTACGCACAACTGGACCAATTAGACAAAGAGAAAATCTTTACAAAATCTAGATAGGGAGACAACAACAGATGGAAAGCAAAACCCAGAAGCCAAAACGTGTAAACAAATCAAAGTTTCAAAAAAAAAGTATTATTCGACTGTGAATATTCAGATTCAAACAAACCACCGCAGAAGGCTGAACACATAACCAACTGAGATGATCCAAACAAGCTAGAAATACAAAACCCAGAAACCGAAAGATAATAAATCTCAAGAAATTTTCAATTGTAATAATATATGTACTGCTGAGAAAAGAGAGAAACTGACTTGTGGGCACTGTATTCATTTTCCAAGTTGATGAGTTCTTGAGAAGATGATGGTGATCTGCCTTGGGGTTGAGCACCGTAACTCCTCCTACAAACTCTGCTCGATAAACATCGAAAACTTCTTGTTGCGGCCATTGTGTTCATAACAGCATCAGATATTTTGCATTTACGATATCAATCTCAACGCACAGTTCTTAGGCTAAGATAACCGAATATTAAAAAATGTTTACGATAAGAACACGAGTGTCTAAGTTTTCATAAATTCTATTCTAATATACGGCTCATCTCTTGTCTTCTGCACCTGCATCAGTTCTGTTCCATTTAGTTTACGTCATGTTACGGCGGTACATCCCCCCACCCCAAAGCAAAATCCCTGATACCCATTCCACAATCCCAAAATCTTTGGCGGCCCAATAATTTTTCACCCCCTCATGTTGGGTATCAATTTAAACAATTTCTTCAAAATGTTTGTAATCAGAGAGAGCCTTTCGTTATTAACAGGGACAAAATTACATGTAAGAAACTTTTAGGAATAAGTTTGGTTTGGTGTAATCGAAATCTTAGTTTATACAGATCCTATTGTCAAAACAATTTGAAAGGTTTTTAGTAAACAGTTTAAATTTCTGAAAGTTGAGTGAGTACACGTAGGAGCCAATTGAATTTGATAAAGACAATGAGCTAATGAAGTGACTGGAATACATTATCGATAACTCGCTATGTAGAAGTGCTTTTCTTTTTCATGATGTAAAGCGACAGGCAGCATTGTCTTGTATTAAAGTTGAATATGCATAAATAAAAGGAACTTAGAATAAAGGCACTTCTCCAGTTTTGCCTTCCTTTGCTCATGAAGATTGCACACGCCCATCCTTTCCTTCAATGGTCAGAATTTTTGAGGGTACAGGCATAATTATAACTGCTGGGAATTTAGAACCAAGTAAAAACACATAACATATGAGTACTGGGCAGTAAATGTTTACAAACTATTAACTCACTCTTATTTAAGAGTGTTGCGTTTATCAACAATCGAAGGGTTAACCATTGCATGAAATATACATTTTTCATTATCCTGTGCAGGAATATTTTTTTTTGCATGGTCTAAAGCTTACAAATTTAAATAAATTCCTCTTCAAAAGACAGGGATATGATCAAACAGCAAGAAAAGCAGCTTTCTGTGCAAATACACGATCCAGATGAAATCAAATTCATCCATCCCACTAACGAACAATGAAAAACGAGGCAAATGCATTTATAAACCCTTTTTTGAACTACAACAATCAAAAATATTTCTGCACTTCCAATAAAATTGACAAAATATTTCATGAATACAAACTTAATTTGCTATGATAGCATTGTTTCAAATGAGGATGAAGTGAGGGAAAATAGTATCACAAGTTCTGTGCATTGACAAAACTAATCACAGAGCACAAAGAAGCATAAGCGAGGCGAAATCCTAGATTTGATGTACTGTGCACCGGAAAACATGTTCAATTGAAAAGCTCTTCAAAGGCAGAATAACATATATAAGTAGCATCTCATTAGGCAACGTATACTCTAAATATTGATGGGCAGGGCTCTATAACATGCACACTACCTAAAAAAAACCTTGGAAGGAAGATTGGTTGATTTTTAACAAGACTAATCAGCAATGGAAACCCCAAAAAAAAAGAACAATTGGAGATCTGAGACACATCAATAACAGCAACGGGAGTCCTGACAAAGAGCACACTAAGAATGCTTTTGCTTAATAATGACAGCACTGCTGGATGCCACTTCATCAAAAAAGAAAAAAAAAGAAGTGGTTGTTACATGTAGTGGCAACATCTCTGAATACTGTTAACCAAAGAAGGAAAAGAACTGACTGGCTTCACTATTCTATTGACTTTATGGGTTGGCCAAACCCTTTTGATCAACAGAAGTACAGCAGCGCATATTCACTTGATTCTAAAAACAAGTTGAAGTGTGACCATCGACAGCCACTGATTTACCGATGGATATGAGACTCAGAGATGAGCATTATATTAACATGGGATAGGGCATGGTTAAATGATCACACTACTTCATTGATGCTTGTGTGGCCCGCAATATCAACCAAGTATATGTACAAGCTATGACAATATGTTCATGGCCAACCTGACAATATCATACCAGGAAGGAAGAATATCAATAGAGAAATGAGAGCATAGATATTTTTACTGTAAAATATTTATAAGTGTGGGCAGCCAAGTTCCCTCTAACTGGTTCAACCACTGATTCCACGGTACAAAAAAATACCTGTGCTGCAAGTTCTAGTTAGCTGGAGCAGATAATATATGTTAAATCAAATCTAACCAACAATAAGCTTAAAAGAATTCTGATACCAAAAAGGAGAGCTGTAAGATGAAACAATAGGCTAGAAAGGCATGGACCGGATACAGGTCATAATTGGTGTATTCAAACTCCTACTCTAAGTGCAGACATTGCCTAAGCAAGGAAAAGTTCCATTGAGGTTTATCTTCAATTAAGAATGAAGGAAAGCATTTCAATTTAGAAACAAAAATGAAAATTCACTTGTTTTTGTTTCCAATTGAAAACCAATAAATGGCAAAGAATTAACTAAAGAGTATCCTGGGGACAAGATTTGTGCGGTCAATCCAGAAAAATAATGCCATATGTTTCAATAACAGCATTAGCTGAATTTTACATGGCAATAAAAGATTAACATCGCGGCAATGGAAACACAGAAATCGAATTGCATTTTGCAACAGAACATAGCAGTTTGCAGTTTAATTGCAGCATCAATCTGATTAGAAACCAGGAACAAGAAATGAGATTAAGAAATAAGAGAAACAGGAGGGGAAACTTGCATTTTCATAGAGTTTGTGCTATATTAATTCCAGGGGATCATTTCAGTTTACTTCAATTCTGTACAAGTGAGTAAGGAGATTATTGAGTGAAAGGAATAATTACCAACAGCATCACGGATTACATAATTCATGGAAAAGTTCCTTCTGGCCAGAAGCTAAGGAGAAGAGATTTAATGGGCAGACATATTGAACATGAGTATTGCGAGTTTGACAATTATGGCACTGAAAAAATTTCCACGTGCACACATTAATTTATAAGAGTATAACAATATTGGAAATGTGAAGGACTCCTAACTAGTCAAAGATAAGACCTAATAAAACAATTACGCAGGGAAAGAAAGATCCTAAACAGTTCTAGGATACCGAAGAAGAAGAACAGATTATGCACCAGAGAAGGAAACCTAACTCCCATAAATATATTAAATCAGCAACAAATCTTCCAGCATGATCTTGCTAGTTATGGGAGAAAAAAGAAGAGCTCATTGAAGTAGCCTAGAATATTCAGTCCTCTCAAGAATCAAACCTAAAGGATCACAGGAGAGGATAATATTTTTGATGGCTAAAGTCCCAAGATTCTAAGCATTCACCTTCTAATATCATGAAGTTTCCTCAAAACTCATGTGGCCATTATAAATGCCTGAATCAAGTTCTCAGCTGCGTGCTTCTGTTCAGGTGTGCCAGATATAACAGCAACACGATCGCCCCTGGAAGTTTTGGAGTCAGACATTTCTATCAATGCTCCTGATATCTGAAAGAAAGACAAGCATGAGAAAGTGACAAACAACATTTCTACAGTTAAAATGATCAATGTTCCATATTAAGTCATTGTTAAGATTGTGATAAACAACATGTTAATCCATTGGCCCTTATACCTGTTGCCGAGACTGGGACAAATCAGAACAGAGACAAAATATATGGGTGACATACATACACTTGTAAATGCTATATCTATTTTAATTAATTAGTCATTCGGCTCAAAATTAGCTTCCTCTAAATACACACAAACAAATTCATCTTGACAGAGAGAGAGATGGACCAACCTTACGAATGTTGGCTAAATTTGCCCCAGCTTTGCCAATCACTTTACCTGCTGCATGAGCAGGGACCAATATCTCAAGAGTTGAGGTAGGAGGCAACCTGAACAAAGGCATAAAGTCAAAAAGCAGATTTTAAAGGTAACTGTAAAAAGCATAGCAAATATTTAATACGCATAATATACTAACCCTCCATAAAGCTTGGATGAATGGGAGGACATGGATCCATAGGGGCTGTCACCCATCTATCAACAAGAATCAAAACAAAATTGATGCTAACACAAGGGAGAAAGCCTATTAAATAATACAAATGGACAACAAATTCTGAGAACTTAACCATCATTGAAAAAGTAACACAAAAGAACACCAAAATAAAAAATCACTAAACAATAGCTGTAAAATCTATTTTCTTAGTTCAATTCCTCCATCAAATATAATAAAGGAAAGATAAGCCAAACAGAAAAGCTGAAAAGGAAAGAAAAAAGAGATTTATTTTCAATCCATAGCATCATCCAACCATCACTTAATATATTCATCAACAGATCCTTATATTAAATAAACCCAAACAACCAAAGAAAACAAAATCTTAATCAAAGGAGCAGATTTGGAAATTGTACACAAAAGATTTGAGAAATTATCCAAACAGATATGGCTATCTTAGGAATTTTTTAATCTATAAAATATTTCCCTACCATATTTACAATCAAAGAACCGTCATTCAGCTTGCAGGAACTTCTAATTGCTTAAACAATGTGGAATAGCCAATGCTATGCAAAATCAAAAAAACTTTATTTTGATTAACATATATTGTCTCCTTTTGAACAACACACAAAGCAACCACATACAAGGTGATTGCTAGAGAAGATAAGAAATCACAAGTAGCTTCCATAACCATGCTTCAAATAAGTCATGCATATCATAAACATGGTCAAAGCAAGGTTTTTGGAATAATTATTTACTTCAAATTCAATCATATAATATTGAGCTCCACAAACTTTCTTGCCCCAAAACCCTAGCGTATTGAATGTCTAAGTATTTTGTTAGCATTTTAAGCTATTGAAAGCAAAAGAATGGCAATGATGATTAAAAACATACACCAAGTTGACATACTGGCAAAGATCCATATCCATAGAGGCTGCTTGAGGAAAGCATGCCTAAACCACTTCCAGATTCAGCCCTCTGATCATAACTCAATGGAGCAACTGGGGGAACAGATGGCAAGAGGGGTGGCACCGAAATACCAGCGCCACCCGAGTATTGGGAATCAGCACCTATAGAAGGGTTATGGGAACCATCCCTATCTTTCAAGGCATCATCACGGAGTCTCAAAACTATCTGTACAAGTGCATCTCTCACACTACCAACATCTCCAACCACCTAAATGCAGATAAAGAGTCAACCAAAAAGCTGTTGCACTAATAAAAAAGAAAAGCATAGTACAGAACTTTAAAGTTGAAATAATAAAAAAACAATATTATAAAACAGACCTCTACAAGCTCATCATTGACATAAGCACATTTAGGTTTGTTCCCTTTTGATATACGAACATCGGCTCTTGTCCTTTTCCGAATTTCATTTATTATTGAACCACTCTTTCCAATAATACAGCCGATAACTTTAGATGAAACAAGGAGTTGAATATTAACTGCATCATCATCTTCATCATTTATCTTTTCTTGCAGCAAGAGTACAGCTTCAACCGCCATGGATTTTATATCATCAAGTGACTGCAAGACAGAAGACATATCACATGATCAATAACTGTTACTTGAAGTATATCGTGCACATCATGGAGATTGACAAATATTTAACTTCTAATATAACTGAATAAATCAAAGTAAGCTAAGCTTTCTTGCCACTGCCACAAATTCAATGATGATGATTGAAGTAAGCTTGGCTCGGGTCTTAGGTTCATATATGAGGCCCGAAGAAAATGTCGAAACATTTTGATGACCACACAGATAGGAGTAATCATTTTTAGCATTGTCTTTCTGTCAAACCATAGTTTTCACAAAATAGAAATGACTGAATCTAACATCATGATGCAATGTGCAATGTGATAAAATATTTCCCGAATGAGGAGCATATGACGACAAAAAATTAGAGGTAATACTGGTTCACCTTCTGTTCCTACTACTTCACAAGATGAAATTTTTTGAGACAAAAAAGGGATAAAACCAGAAGGCCATACCTCAGTTGCAGTGACAGTTATGATACACTCATCGCGATTGTCCTTAGTATCATCAACATTTATTTGTGCACCACTAGCCTGCCTTATAGTTTTAATGGCACCCCCTCCCTTTCCAATGACACGACCAATCTTGTTGAAGGGGCACAAGACTCTTATGACTAACTCCTCAGGTTTTGAGGCACCAGCAAGACCAGAAACTACAGGAAGGGCAGCTGAATATATAGGCCATGTACTCCCTGTATCAGCATAACCCTGAAGATCAGGTAAATGTGTAGCACCTAAGATAGAAGAAATAGATCTAGAAGGAAGGATAGGATCTGCATTTGGAAATAATCCACCTGGTGGATAAACAGGGACATCTGATGGAATAATAATGCTTGGAGGAGCTTCTGGTACCATTGTCTCAAGAGGAATGTCTTCTCTAGGAGAAAATTTGTACATTATTGCAGAAATAGCAAATAATGCTTTCTTCACTGCTTCTGATTCACCACTTATCTGTTCATTAACATTAAAACCAACAAATCAACAACCTCAAAAGATGACAGTACCTCAATTTTCCATGGAGAACCATATTGAGTCCATGAATATACATTATACTTTCTGTATAATTAAATTTAACGGTTTGCAGGTGAATATTGACAAATGGCATCATAGAATTGACTTAAATTTAGTCAGACAATAGTCATAATGTTGATAAGCAACGGTAAACTTGGTTCACCTTCTATCAAACCCAATTTTGGTACATATAAATTGGTCTAGTAACTAAATTGTTTAGTAAAATGCTCAACAGCAAACAGATTAAGAGTTGGAGAACGCTTCTGATACTAACCATAACAAAGTTGTCAAAATCCATCGCACATGAATGAGTTAGGTCAGTGGCATCCTTGGCAGTAACCTTAATATTCGTCCTTGTCTTGCTTCTCAGTTTCTTTATAGTTGCCCCAGCCTTACCTATGATATTTGCCGACTGGCTAGACGGGACAAGTATTTGACACTCTCCCTTCTCTCTCCGCTTCTTATCATTATCTGTGGCATTAGCCACTGCATTAGCAATTGCAGCATGAACTTTGAGAAGAGCATCCTGGGCAGCACACAATGGCTCTTTGTCATTGAACTCATCATCAATCTCAACATGTTCCTTATCCTTCACATAGCTGTAAATTGTTATAACCCTATCCTTGGCACCGGGAAACTGGTCAACCACCTTGACCCTTGCCCTTGTGTCTTGCCTTATTGAATTTATAACCTTCCCACTTTTACCAATCACACTTCCAATAACCCCATCTGGGCAAAGTATTCTATAAACAACCAATTCATCACTACCCTTGTCATCGTTATCGTTTACCCGTCTCCTCTGATTCTTGCCGTCCCCATCATTATCTCTTCGTGAACGTGACCGCTTTCCACTCTCACCCATTTATATTCAATGCAAATCACAGCTCTTCAAAGCACAAAAGTGTCCTATATGCAAGAAATACAAGGAGAAAAAAATGAATTAATTCCACCACCGTTACAGGTACCAGTAATAGAATCATAAAAGCACAAATTATAGAGTGGCCTTAGACTGCAGAATTCAATGTTTTGGTTATTTGTAATTACAAACGAAAATCTATCGCACAATTATAACTGGGTTTTATTTCAAACCAAAAAAAAGACGTCAGGTTACAGAAATATCATTGAAAAACACAGGCAGAGATGAACAAAAAAAAGGAAATTTGGAGTCAAACAAACAAATAAAGAAGAGCCCATTAATTCATTCATTGATTACTCTTCAATGAACCAGAATCTGCATTGAACAAATGAAGGCTCAGGAGATAAGAACATGCCACAACAATACAAGCCTAACATTAATATATACATATATATATATATATATATATATATATATAAACGACCTTGCTTGGTAAAAGTGAGGCAAAACTCCAAGAAAGAAGTTCAAATAAAACCGAAAACTCAAGAGAAGAATCCGGAAGGTAAAGAGGCGTGACTGTGAACCAGAAAAACCCAACGGAGAGAAAAAGGAAGGGAGTTTCCGTTTAAGCTTCTTCGATACTCAGGCTGCACTGCGCCAAGTTCTAAACTTTTTGGTACTACGAATTGGTGATTTCACCGCCTAATTTTTCGCTTGGATACGGCTACAGAGTTGCGAGTTTCAGTCAAGGTTTTTTTATTTATATTATTTTTATTTTTAATTTCCCTTTTTAATAAGATATTAAAAAGCTAGTCCGGACATCAACCCATATTTCCGGGCCGGGTTAATGTCCCAGCGAATAAAAAAACGCACCGCTCGGGTCACGAGGGTAATCGGATAAACCCGGACGGGAGCCCATAATAATTTTTCTTTTTTAGGAATAATAAAACTAAAAAAGAATAAAAACGAAAATTATATATACTCAAAGTGTTCAAAGCCTAAGTTTACATGCCCAAGTGACAGAACGAACTCACGTATTCTCTGTCAAGACCGCCACCGTGCTCGCTAGCTATCGCCGGTCGCCGCCTTTTTCAGATCGACGGTTCAAAAGCTCACAAACCCCTTCCTTACTCCACGGAACTGTTAGTTTCTTAATTTTTTTTAAATTCGATTATTATGTTAATTTTTGTCAACATGTTTTTCTCAATTCAATATGGGATCAATTTGCATAATTCTTGGTTGTTTCGGAGCTGATGAAAGAAAAATATGTATTCGTATGTGGGAACTTCAATTCCATAATAAATTGCTTTGGGTTCCATCTATTTTTTTGCATGCGGACATGTTAAGTGGGGGAATTATCAGAGCTTTGAGCTCAAATACCAAAAGGGATCAGTGTTAATTTGATTTGGATGATCAATTAAGGAAGCAGGGTTTTCGCAGTCCTTACCTCGATGGGATTGTTTTAGGATTTACTTGCATGGCTTGTGATAATTCTGGGTAATAATATGTAGAAGATGATTCACAAAAACACCTGGATTACACTGAGCAAGAATTTTGTGGGTGCTCTCATGCTGATGCATATGTACGCATGAGAAGAGAGTTGTGAGTGACTTGTGTAATGCTCTGGTTCAAAATGATTCTTTCTCTCCAGGGTGTTTCCTTTAGTCAAAGTCACAAATCTGTAGGTGTTTTTTTTTCCTTTTCTGAAAATGAAATAAAGTGCCATGTGATTCTCATTCCGAGGCAAGGTACTTTTATGGTTTTGGTTTCTTTGTTGGCTTCATTTTTACACTCAACTGTACCTTAGTTCTTCATTGACGAATCAGTTGCATCTTAAAATTGGAAGAAGTTGGGAAGTCTGTTCCTGAGCTGTTGCAGGCCTATACTTTATTGTGTCTGATTGAGTTCTGAAAATCAAATATATCTTTCCTGCATAGGGTTGGAATTATTTTTCTTTGAATAAATTAGCAATGTTATTGTCACTAAACTTGTTACTGTTTAGCAATTGACTCTAGTTTCTACTTCTCATGTTTGAAAGAAATTTTAATTTTCCGTTCCTTGGTTGCACAACATCTTAGGATTCGGTGCCACCATTCTGAACCTAGGGAATTTTCCTCCATATACAGTGTGTTAATAGCTAATATCCTGGTGTGTTGTGGAACTTGCCGGATAGCTTTCTTGGAGCTTTCTCTTTACTAGCCTAAGTTTGTTGGTACTTGTGGTTAATTGAATTGGTTGCATCACCAAAAGGCTCAATTATACAATTTTTGTTTGCTTCTAATTGGTTAGTAAAATTGATTGTTTCACCTTGCATATAGATGGACCAAGAAGTGGAGAACTTGGAAAATCTTGTGCGGAGCTCGTGTGGCTCTGATCCAGACTGCTTGGATCACATAAGGCGGGTGAGGAAGCTACTCTTCCGCCAAATGCTAGTGGGGATTAAAGATGGACGTTTTTTCCTGGGCACCTTCCACTGCATTGACAAGCAAGGAAATATCATTCTCCAAGATGCAGTAGAGTATCGTAGCACCAGACGCTCATCTTCCTCTCATATGGAACAACGGTGCCTTGGACTCATTCTTATCCCTTCCTCTTGTAGAACTTCTTGCCACATAGATTGCTCCATTGAGGAACAGTTGTTGCTGTTAAAAGTAGACCAATAGATATTAATGGGTTCCCAGACAATTTTTTTAGCAGAAATCTGTTTGTTTCAAGGGATGAAAAATTTACAATAATGGTTAACATTATATCATTATGATCATTCAATAGTTCGCTCAGTTTGCTTATTTATGTGCAGCGTGTCTGCAGATTTGGGGTTTTGCTTATCTTACATTAGAACAAATCTAGGAAGTCCATATTAATGAAGTGCTTAAGAGTTCAACTGCCAATCTCAAATGAAACATCCAATCTCCTGATTTTTCTGTTCTTTTCAGAACCTGACACTTATTATAACAGCCAGTGTAGTCTTTGTCTCTTTCAAATTCTTCTTGCAGCAGTTCTTGAAAACGATGCCTCTTGCTCAAATCTTTCAGGCTTGAGGAGATTACATTAACATAAGAGTGTTTCTAAAACTGTTGCATGTAGAACTAACATGTTATTTGATTGTTGTCTTTGATATTGTATTAGATGATACAAGAAGTCATTAATTATATTAGAATTTCTATATATATTCTTATTTCCATTGTCAGAGAATTTTTATTACTTTGAATCAAATCCATTTATCTTTTCCCACAACATATTTCTACAAAACTCTTATTTTTGGTGTTTGTTGATTTGAATGTAATACTTATTTCACTTCTTCTTTCCTGTCAAAATGAAGTCGACAAATTTTTTCCTGGTCAGGAAGGGACCTAGCCACACTCTCCAGCTTCATGCATCTTCTTACCTATTCAACAAGCTCTGGGCTCTCCGCTTCGATGCTGAAAATTGGACACATCTCATAGCAATAGAGCCAACTGTAATGTCGCAAAAGGCTGACATCAACAAGCATCCCCATTTTCTCTCCTCCAAATAAAGCTCGTCTCCAAGTTCTTATTCCTCTGCTTTAAGCTCTTTATGAACTCTGCCTTTGCAGCTGCTCGCTCCTCTCCTTTGTTCATCCATATTCTTTACCCACATTCACATAGCTGCCCATTCAAATCAAAGCATGTCTTGCAACTAATACTAATTTTGTATTCAGGATGATTTCCTTTCATTAACTAGCAATTACTAATATATTGCTCATTTTTGCCATGTTTTTTTTCCAGGCTTTGATATATCATAGGCAGGTGTAAATTCATCATTCAAACAAAGAAGAGTCATGTTATTTATCCAAAGTTTTTCTTCTAGAGTTATTTGACATTCATGGTGTAGATGAAAATGGTATAGCATTAGTCAATAAAAATGAAGTTCAGATCATAAAATGTATTAAACCAAAGAGAAAACATCATGAAAAAAAAACTTTTTAAGAGAAGGGAACACCATTTTTTCGACAAATTCAGACCAAAAGCAGGCTTGAGCTTGCTGGCAAGAATCAGAAGACATCAACGGGAGCTTATCATTCTAAACAGCGTCAACGTAAAGAAGTATAATCAGAGATTCACAAAATGGGTTTGCTGCCAGTCGGAATTTGAATTCTCAATAGCAGCAGCAAGTATTGTCACTAAGTTGTCAATTCAGCACCGAGTATTCTTGCATGAATGACATGTGTAGGTATCCTTGTGCGAGATTTTCTTCTTGAATTTCATCCGGAAGAAAAAGTCTATGAAATCTTATTGATTCTTACAGGAAGAAAAAAAAGAGTTCAAACAGTAAAGGCTACTAAATGGGATTCCCATGGTAATTTGGGTTATGAATTTTCATTTTATGGGGTAGAACGAAATCCGCAGTAGGTGACAAATCACCTACCGAGTTTTACTTCTCATTCTAGAGTGTGCTTCCCAAGAACACATGCGAGGAGAAAGTTTATGCTTGATGCAAATGGCCAATGATTATCAATCAAATAAAAAGTTCTTCTACGTATCTGTTTTGGTTAACAAAACTTGGCAACTATCTTGGAAAATGCATTATTGATATTGCCCAATGCGCATACTTTGAGAATCAGGGTAATGCATGTGATAGTTACAATCAAAGAAGATATAATGTTATCAAAACCTGTCACTATAAGGGGTTCCATAAACAATAAGGTAAGGCACAGTTCGGACAATAATCTCAATTGGAATTGCGAAATTCACACCAGAGGATAATGTTGCCCCAGCGGAATACTATACAGTAAAAGTTCAAATTTAAGACTAGAACTTTGTCATTGATCTATCAATATGCTCGGTGTATAACAGTATCGTCGATGAGGTACAGTAGAGGAGGTAAGCATTTAAGCATCTCTTCACCTTTGCTGGTTGAATTCGCTGTGTTAACTCCAATAACATGAATTTCCTGTAAAGATTCAAACAGTTGAAAGCTGAAAAATCCTTGATATTCGCAAATTCTTTTCGAGATGATCACACAGTCAATGTGGAAGATAAAAGTAAACTTGTAAGATCCAAATGGATTCAACATGATACCAAGCAATCTATTTTCCTAGGTTAAAAGAAAATTACAATCACCACTGAATGAAGCTTCAGAGGTTGGCTAATTTTAGCTAAGATGCAGGAATACTAGTTTCACTTGCAAGGAACCAAAAAGAAAGGATAAGACACACAGAGTGACACTATAACATCCAGAGGTTTACACAATGCCATTGTATTAGTGAAAAAATTGCTGACATTAATGGTAATGCAATCGTACCATTCAATTAATGAAAAAAAAAGATTTATTCATTAATAACTCATCTAAAACTCTTTTAATAGCCACATTTGTTTGGATAACTCCTCGAATGGCTGTTCCATTTGGGTAGAGAATCTATCTTACCCGTCATCACTTACAACCTGTGTTATTTAAAGCCATTAACATAAAGCCTACACTTTCTTCAACAATTTTTTTGTCCACTTCATTGCAGTGTAGTATGTATAATTCAGGGCCAAGAGAGAGAAAAAGAAAGGAAAACCCAACATGCGATTTGTTTGTTTCTGGCAGAGTTGGTTTCAAGAAATCTTCTTATGATTGTCAATGAGGCATCAAGCTAATGATAAGCCAATTGTTAAGTATTTTAGAAGGAAACCAAATGTTCTTGATTGAGTATACTTCACATTTTACCAAGTCATTGCATGTGTAAAAGCTTTCACAGATTCAGAAAATCATCTTGGCAGTGCTACTACAGATTTCAGTTATGATTCACCACATACTAAGGTTGTGTCTGGGACTGAGGTATTGCGACGTTTAAGTCATATTTGCTGTAAGATAAAATCGCTGGATGTAAGTATAAGTGAGAGGGTGGACGTCAACATTAGTATTAGGGTAAAAGTGAGTTTTACTTTGGACTTCAGCTGCTTTACTTTCAAAGTTATACAGAAGCATAACAGTCCCAAACATACTCTTCAGAACAGTGCAAAAGCTTTCTCCTGATAATGAACCGCATAACAGTAAAATTATCTAAACCGTAAGGATAACGTCTAGTAAAAAACAACTATCAGTATTCTGCCAAATAGCCAGCAAACTTGGTGAAGAAACATCATTCAAACGCTTATGACCTCTCAGAAACGAGAAGCGCAGTAAAAACAGTAAAGATAATGACTAGAAAAGAGTACGAATCCTGGCAACGCTACAATCCACTCTGATATGTGGCCAGTTTGGCTACAACATGGTAATTAGTAACCTGTCATACACTCAGATAACGATATATACTAACCTCCATCTTTGACACATCTATGTCATAATAAAAAGACAGGTAACCTAAGACCATGAGTAACAAGTAAACATTGCTGGAAAGTCTTTTATAAAGATTTCTTTGCACGTTTTCACCTGGATCAAAACCTTCAATGCAACTTTTAAACCCATCTGTGTACTAAGAAAAGACAAACAGAGAATGAACTGCACGATTCCATTCCACTCAGTTGAGTAACTTTTCTACTTCAAGTTATATCTTTGACCAAGTTAACTTATGAGATTAGCAATAGAATACATTGTTACTAGACCAAATGAAGTGATCAAGCATATGCTGCATAACTGATTTGCAATGTTAAAAGAGAGAAAAGGGATGCCTACAGTGTGACCAAATTTATCCCAAATAAAGCCTGAACCCGCGGCTTCGACTTTTGCATTTTCGTCATCAATAGGCATCGCTGCATCAGAAGATCTCTTTAGGATTTTTGCCAACTCAAGATCTTGGATGAAAACAATTGATGGTGAAGTTTCCTACATGAAAATTACACTGAAGCTCATAAAGAAAAAATGTCGATATTGTCGAATGTATCGTACTAAACAGCAGAAATCATTGATAATTTCATGCTGAAATTTTAATTCAGACAAACATAGCAAGTAACGCCCTTATAAACCTAAATCAATCTATTCTCATACGAAACAGGCATTTTATTTTACTCATCCAATCATATGATAACTTCGTCACAATCAAGTCCGTCCATCGTGAATCGAGGTTCGTGTCTTAACGGGTCAATAAACTAACTACAAAATTTAACTAAAAGAAAGTAAACAATCCCAGAAGAAAAAAGAACAAAGTTAGTTGTGGGACTGGAAGATGTGAATATCATCTCTCATATTAAGAGAAACATTGTTATTGTTAATGCCAATTGTAATATCATAATCAATATTAGTTTGTAACAATGTAAGACCAATAATACAATTAACTAATAAGCTCTCTCGGATGTTAAGTGGCTTAATTCCCTATAACACAAGTAATTGTTAATTAGGAACAACTCATCAACAATTTGACATTAATCGTAATCATCCTATAGTCAATTATAATTTTGATTTAACATGAACAATGACAGCCAACTCAGCTCCAACCACAAATCATGTTGACAAGAATTAAGTAACAATCAAATGAATCCATAATTAATTACCATGTGAGCCGACCCTTTTGCTGCTACCTCTTGTATGTAATCGCTAAAGTCAAGTATCTTGAGTTGAATGATATTATTACATATATAAATTTATTTATTGAGTGAATTAATATTGTTATTATATTTTTTTGTTCACTCAATCATCATATTATATTAGGTCAATCTCTAATAAATGATTAATTGAAATCAAGATCAGATCAAATAAGGGGGCGAAAATGGAAATATAATTGACAAAGACAACTAGATATGTATCTCTATGGAAAATCATGAAGTGGAAGACAAGACAGAAACAAAAATGTCTAGATTTCATGGAATATTGTAGCTCTTTGAAGCCTAATTTGTCGGTTGAACCTTTGGATAAACTCCTCCACTCTTCTGTTTAGTTCCTCGTTTGACATAGCAGAGAACTCGTTTTCCTCTTCGATGGCTGCAGCTTCTTCCTTTTCGGTCTCTGAACTGCGTAAAATAATAGAATCATTCTTACTCTCATCAATCACCACTCTTTTCGGTTTATCAGACTTACTACGACGGTAAGTTCTTGCTTCGTTAACATCTTTCTTGGAACTTTGCATGTCCATTTTCTTCTCCTGGAAATTGTCATTAGGGTTGTTTTCAGGTTCCTTCCCAGTGACAATTTCTAATTTGTTTTCTGGGTGTTTTTTCTTTGCGGCAACAATGATCTCTTTTTTAATTTCTGGCACATTTTCAGCCACTTCTTTGGAAACACTTTTCTTGACAATTCCAGGATATTGTGAAACAAATGAGGAAACACTTCTTGCTTGGCTATGCATCACATACTCTTCGTAAACATCATGTTTGTTCCCACCCGACGACGAGAAGGCGCCGTAGTCGGCGGCAATGATGAGAATGAGAGTGTTGGAGATGAAGAACCAAAACTTGTTGTTGTTGAAAAACGTAGAAGGAGAAGGGTTGAGGATATAGAAGACGGAAATGTAAACAAAAATTGAACACACACAGACAAAGAAAGAAAACTCTTTTGCTCTTTGAGGATATTCTTTACCTTTGTAACCTAATTTGTTTGGTATTTCCTCTACATATGCTGGTGTTTTCGCCATGTCTAGATCGAGATGAAGAATAAGAGGCTGAGGAACTTAGAGGTTGTGCGGTGGGGTAAGAGAATTATTTGCAATGTAGTAGGCGAATCTCCCATGAATAGGGTTTTTATAGCAATCAAGGTGGCAAATAATTGAATCTATGTAATTCCATGTAACTCCTAACCTTTTCACGTATTTACCAGCTTCACCTATCACCACTAATACATTGATTCAATCACAAGACTATCAGTCATTATCGCATTGTTTTTATAATTGACAATCACAACAAATATTTGAATGAAATAATTCGGAGATCAATCATATCATATTGGTTGATCATGTCGTGTGACCGACAAATTTGTCTATTTTTAAAAGTTAAATGCCAACTAACAATACTCTTGGTTAAAAATTCATCAATCCGTCATATTTCGTGGTGGTTTTATAATAAAAAATACAAGTAATTGATTGATTAAGATCTTGAAACTGTAATTATAAATTAAAGTATAAATTTAAAATTAATTATATTTTATTATATATTTTAATATTAAAATAGACGGGATTTACATCTCGACTAAAAATTTATAACTATCGACTAACCACACTATAAAATAAATAAGGAAATATAATTAGTATTAAATATCATCTTAATATTAGTACACGTATTAAAGATAGTTGATGGTGAAATGGCAATTGCCAAGTCACCATAAAATGACGGCAAAGTACAAATGGCAATTCTAGGCTTAATCGAACTAATTTTTGGTGTGTGTGTGTTTTTCTAACAATCAATTGAGTGATCCACAGTATCACCGACCAGCAATTCCACTACGGAAGAGTGTACTGTCGTTCCTATGAATGATTGACTCCACGTGTCATTATCATATCCAGGTCCCACACTCTCATGGCAAATAATTCAACGGTTGGTGATCATCTTGCAAGCAAAGGCCCTGCTACTGGTCCACATATTTCCTTGAGGTTTAGGGTCATTGATCAATGATGATAGCATTGAAAGAAGTTGTCTACGTGTATCTTCCCATGTCCATGTGTTTACCCTTTCGTGATAGATTTCAAAAACACAAAAAAAAACAATTTCAAAAAATAGAAAAATCAAAAACAGTGTTCATTGATAGATTTCAAATCTTCATAGCCCGACCGACCCTAGGCAATAATTACAATGTCTGCTTTTGATCTTAAACTCTCAATCCTACACTTGTTCGATACAGAATCCCCTCTCAATCAGCCGCCAATTGTTGTTCCCAAATCACTTGGATGATTGCCACGTGTCCTACGATTGATTGATCAAACAAGATGACACGATAGAAAATTAGTAATAATATTGTCAGGTTGGGAATTTCCTCAGATGGCGCAGCCTTCATAATGATTACAATAACACATAATCATGTCACTAATTGTAATCTTGCCTGCCTCCCTCCATGTTTTGAAGGAATTTTGCTAAGATTTGGTGACTTGGTAAATACAAAATTATACGGTTGGAGAACAAAGGCTGGCTCGTGGGGTGAAAGATTGGAGGATAATTTGGCGATTAATGATTGGTTAATCTCCTCCCTTTCTTGCGTGATTAAATGGATTAGAGGATTATTAAGACATTAATCATGTTTTTGTAATGGCGAGAGGAACACTACAAAGACAGCAAGACAAAACCAACAGAGTCTTGTTCACGGATGCAAAGGCTTGATTTGTGGTTGACAACTTTAATTAATTTAATCTTCTTATCATTTTCAATGAGGTGATTATCAAATTGGTTCTTGTAGTTCGTAGAAGTATCAAATAGGTCCACAAATTTAACATCTTTCTCAAATTATAGGGATCAATTTGATAATTGCCCGTTCTTACTTTCTTTTTAACGAACTCATTCCTTTTTATTTATTTATTTTTTAACTATTTTAATATTTAATAATTATATTTGTTTTAATATTAGTTCGATAAAATTATTTTTCAATAATCGTATTTATTTTAAAATTAATTATAAATTATTATTTTTAATTCATAATTTAAAATATTTGAATATGAAATATAAAATTCAAAATTTATAACACAAAATTTAAAATTTTAATATTAAAATTGAAAATAAATAAATAAATTGTAATAATATAACCAATAATTAAATATATTGTGTTCAATCCACTACTGATCATTGTAAATATTCTTGGAAAAGCAACCACCGCTTAGAGTGCCCCTCATGGGTCTCTTCACCGCGATAGATTAAACCTGAAACAATGTCAGCTCAAAATTGCAAATATATGGCTATGGACAGACAATCGAGCGTCTAATTGCAAATACATGATTTGGATGGCGGACGCGGCAGACATTGTAGTGGGGTGGCGTGACAGAGAATGAAAATTTTCATTGAGCAATGGCAATGGCTGCTAAAAAATGCAATTTGTCTCGTCGGTTTCATTGAAGATACTGAAATGAAATGCAAGTTATGTCCCGACAAAATTTTTAACGTTTTTCATTTTATCCCCTGTTTGACTGCTGACAATTGTTTCCATTTACAGTAACACTTTGTTTCCCTGCAAACTAGCATCAACACAGTTCAATTCTGCATGCCAGCTCATCTGATAGACTAATAGATATTCACGTAAAGAGAGGGCAAGAATGAATTTTCAGTTTCTAGACTGATCACCATAGCCTGTTTATTCATGGGTATTTATGTGGGTTTGGTGTTCTTTCTGTTTCATGTTATTTCTTTTCTTTGGTTGGGTTCTTATTTTGGTTGGTGAGGTGAGAGCAGTGCACAGAGATTTGGATGAATTGGGTGAAATGATGATGAATGAAGATAATCTTTTGGGTCTTTCTGAAGTTATGTCTCCGCTGCCTGAGGATCCTTGCTGGGCCGATGTGGACCATGAGCCATTTTGGTGAAGATATTCCTTTTATTTTTCATGTTACGAAATTCATATTGGCCCTGATTGTTATCATCTATCGTCCCAACCTGTTAAATTTCTGCTAAACTATCAGATTCCTTGCTAAGTTTCCTTACCTAAGAACCCTCTCCATTTTTAGTTGTTTTGTCATTTCCAGTCTCTCTTTCTCCAACTCTTTTCGGTGCAATATCTTCCCAGGAACGTCCAGCTCTCGGGTCTAATCCGGTCCTTTCTGGAGAAATTCCTCCAAGTTTAGCAGAGATTGCAAACCTTAGGGTCTTGAGTCTGTCACAGAATAATCTGCAGGAAATCATTCCCAAATAGATTGGTTAGTTAGTTGATTTGGAGCAACTTGACTTGAGTTACAGCAACCTAAGTGGTGATATCCCTGAAGAAAATTGGAGGTTTAAAAAGTTTGATCATGTTGTATTTAAGCTGTAATGGTCTTGAAGGACAGGTGCGTTGTTCTCTGGGCGTGCTTCAGATTCTCCAAAAGGTTGATTTGAGTCCTAACAGGCTTGAGGAAATGTACCTCCAGCTAAAGGAAATCTAAACAGGTTGGTATTGCTTGACTTGAGTGATAACTTCAAAAATGGTCCAATTCCTGAAACTCTCTCAGGTTTACAACAGTTACAGTACTTAATTTTTTTTTGTTTTATCATAATTCCAGGATTTCTTGGGACACTTTAGATTGTCACATCAATCAGCTTCTCAGGATGTGAGTTAACTAGCCCAGTTCCCAACTTCTTCTCTCCACGGAATGGTTTCACTGCTCTATCTCTTGACAACAATAATCTCAGTGGGACACTTCCTCCAAATATAGGGTCACTTCACTTGCTACACCAACTAAATTTGAGCCACGATCAGCTAAATGGAGAGCTACAATTCCCGGAAGACTTCATTGACAGGTTTCAAAAGAGGCTGGATATCAAAAGAAATGGTAAGCTGTGCAGAAGTGACAAGTTATTTTTGAAGAAAAACTTTTCCACGTATCTAGAAATTCCTCCTTGTTTTGGTACAAAAGAAAATGGTGACAAGGACAACATAATTTCTGCAGAATACCCAGATGATTCAACGAGGATAGAACCCCCTCGGTACCATGGCAAGATAAGTTCAAATACTGCTGCGCTGCTCAATGCCTGAATCAGCAGCTCCATCTACTTCCGTCCGCTCAGTTTTTGTCTTACTGTAGCAAGATATACTGTACGTTTCATTTTACGTAATTAATTGAGATCGGTTGATTTTGGTCATGTTATGCAATGAACAGAAGTTACAGGAGGAGGACTGGGCACGAAACCAATCTGGTCATATATATATATATATATATATCTTACTATATTCATTACTAGGTTTGTTATTAGAGATATAAATCATTTATACAGATTACAGTAGGCTAAAAACCTTTGCGAGTATGGAATTCGTAAAGGATCAACAACCAGAAATTAATGATTGCATGACATTACAAGCCATCTCGTCTTATCAGAAAACAATTAATGATGGGATGCATGCTCAAGCTCAAGAACCAGAAATTAATGCTAGAATGAAGGTGAAACATCGACCAACTCAATTCTGGAATATGAAAATACACGTCATTGCCTCACACCCACAACTCACCAGTGCTAGATCAGTCATTACTTCAAAAGAAATAATAATAAAATCACCTAAAGAGAAAAATTATAATATAAACAAAGACAAGATTAGAATGGAAATTCCCGTCTTAAAATAAAGATAATAAAATTAAGAAAAATTTCTTAAAAATAAGAATAAAATTCTAATTTAAAAAAAACAGAGATAAAAGATATATTATTGGTATATTAATTTTTTAAATTTATTTATTTAATTATATGCATAAATAAATCCGTTTAAATAATTTTGTATCTTCAGTACTAACACAATTAGAATTTTGTTTACTACGAAGGGGTAAAGGAGTAAATTGACTTAGGGGTAGAAAACAATAACTTCCATATCATTTAGTGAATATGCATCTTGGCTTAATTCTCTTGTATCATTTACTCTGTTAGTCTATTGTGCTACTTGTTTTCACCATCATTTTCTCTCCTATTATTCATTCAAAAGGATTTCTTCTTAAACGAATCAAACCAATCATCATCACCGTAAAAGCAAGAGCTCCGAGGGAAAGCTGGTTGTTGGATATCCCTCACACTCCTTCATTCATGTATTAGTCACTACCAGACAGTCCAATATACCATTTCTCAGGACACTGGAATGAAGAAGTATATTCATTTCGATCATTTATTACCCCTTTTTAAGCGTACAATCACTGATCTTGTACTATAAAATGATAATGAAGAAGAAAAACCGAGGACAAAAAATTTACGAAATGTCAAAGAGTTAGTGAGGTTACAAGTGAGTGAAAGAAACTATTAATGCAAATCTAGACAGTCAAATCCAATCGTAAACTTTGAAAAACTCTGCGTGAGAATTTGTCAGGTTCACTTGCAGCGTCGTACTCGTTGCCAAACGGTTGCTGGTTCCATGCATGCACGCATTTGGTTGATTAGACTGATCATCCTTGCAAGAATTCGTGTAGAAGACACGTTCCATGTTGTAATTGGCGGATTTGCACCACTTACTATGACCGGGCTCTTTACATGGTCAATTATTTAATTTTTGACAAGTATCTCCACGTCTTGTATTGCTATTATATAGTGAATAACAATCGTTTGATTTTGACAGGTCGTATACGGTGGCACACGCCAAAGATGAACATTCAAACTAAAAGCTTGGAAGGCATAATCAAAAAATAATAATTATAAATTAAAATGCAATGATTTTCCTTTACTATCATTTGAATGAGAGTTTGAAAACTTAATAATACTTAACAGTTTGAGGGATCATCAGAGTTATGAAAAATTTGAAACCATCAAAGCACAACAAAAATGAATGAATATGAGATTACAAGATTATAAACTATTACTAAATGCAACTTTGCTCTATTTTGAGTTATTTTAAAACTAAAATTGTATAGTAAATATGTTATTGAGCAAAACATGTTAGAAAAGACATTCTATAATTTTCATACATCGATGTGATTCTACGACAATACCATCGTGAACACAATTCAAAATGTAATTAGAACTCATTTAATCTTCTAATTGTTGAACACAAGTCTGAAGTATTCTGTGCTGGAAACTAATGACTAAATTCTCAGTTTTCTCATCATTTTCTTGCATTCCAATCGCCATTAGTCTTTTCTTATTTACTTATAGAGGGGATTTTGAATTTTAATTTAAAGGAATATTAGCTATCTCTAAGGATTACGATTCCAATAAATGAATTTCTCATTGTTGGTGCGAATGGTTTGTTAACCACTATTAATCTGCTTTGTAGTTCGAAAAGACAATCGGTGTGAGAAAAAGTCTCAGTCAAGCTGCTTATCATATTAGTTATGATAAGGTGCTGAGACTATATAATCAATGAAGAGAGACAACCACGTTTATTGATGAACCATATTGTTAATCTCTTGCCTTTCACTTTCTTATGTGATGCTTGGATTTTGCATACACTCAATGAGTACATTTCACGACAATCTTCCTTTAAATATTGATACTAACTTTGCCAATGAATAGGCCCGAGCATTTGATGTTCTACATATCCGTTTCATAACCATTATTTTTTGTTGCACCTCTACTTCTTTTATTTTATCCCAATACATTTTTATTTTGAAGTTGCTTATTTACCCAACTCATGATAAGTTAAGAGTCACTATTTACCATTACGTTTTTTGTTCCTACTAACAATGCTGTCTTTAATCCTACTAAAAGTGCTTTATACTCTACTTTATTATTAGTAAGCTAGAAATTGAATTTCAATACATAAACAAATTCATTATTTTTTAGGTTGATCAAAACGATTCCTACCCTATTCTTATACATTTGAGGCTCCATCAATGTATAGCCTTCATCTTAAACTACCATGTTCTCATTTTTCAACTATCATCATTTCTTAGATATCGATCATTTAGCAATAAAATCTATTAAGGCTTGAGGTTTTATTGCCTTCTTCAACTGAAACTTAATTTCAAATTCACTCAACACAATTGCCCACTTAACCATTCAACCTAAAAGATTACGTTGGTTTATGAAGATATCATACTGGTTGATTTGTCAATACAGGGATAAAATTAAGTCTAAAAATACAATATGTACTAATAAATTTAGTTCAATTTTTATATTATAGATTTAACTAAAACCAATATTCAAATAGCTTAACGAGTCTTATATGCCATTTTCAATATTAGAATCCATGGTGATTTCAAATCTAGGGATTACATACACCAATAATTGATTTCAAATCCAGGGATTACATACACCAATAATGTTAGAAACCCTGGTGATTTCAATGTCTGACCATATCTCACCAAACTTTTCCCATCTTTTCCTTCATTGTCTAAACTTGTTCTACCATCAGCGGTTCTTGTAATTTTCTTCTTCATCCACTACTTCCCTCCATCGAAGTGTGATTACTTAAATCTTGGAATTTTGTTGTGATTTTATCTATTATTTTCTCCATTTCTTTTATCCTAGATGTAGTCATTATCCCTTTGAATGGCCTTTTGTTGGATCCCCACAAACGACACCAACTGTTGATGATAGATTTTTGCTGACCAATCAACATGTTCAATTCTTCGCTAATCTTTTAGGCTTGGTGATTCCTTCCTCAACTTTTCCTACAAGGAAGAATGAAGTCAGAGAGTGCTGGAATTTCCAGTGAAGACCCTTAGATACTTAAGTCAAAAAAGTGAGTGATTGGAGAGTGAGAGAATTCTAGAAAAATAATGTATGCTTACCTTTACTTTGAGATTGATTCTACCTTTTATACGTGTCCATGAGCAGTTATTGTACTTACTACAACTAATGCATAATTATTGAATAATTAGTGCACATTTAATGGATCATTATCCACCCCTCATAAATAGTTACTAACAACAATTGTGACAATTATGACTGTAATATGACTGGTATTAGGTTCTCGATATTGAGTTCTTGGTATTGTATTGTCACTGTAATATGACTTGGTGCTTTATTCTTGAGAATATCCTCAACAACTCTTGAATCTTGACATGTTATAAATTCGGAAAATAAACTCTGATTGCTGTTCTGAAAATAGTTAGGCCAATGTATGGTCGGGAGTTTCATGGTGTGATACAAAAACAAAAAAGCAATGTCAAATGACAACCTTCTGGAATTTCAGGTGGAGAAAGCAAAGATGGCTCTTGGTAAATGGAATAAAAAAAATGAAAACTCTGCTGACCAAAAGCTGATCCACAAGGCCACGAACAACCAACTATTTACAACTGCATGCAGACTGCAGCAGCACGAACACCTGATGTAATTTTTGTACTGATCGATTACCAAAGAATGTTTCTGCTTTAATGCCCATTCTGTACTATTTTCTGGGCCATAAAATGCTTGCAATTGTGGAATATGTGCACTTGTGTAGTTGATTTGCTTGAATGCTTGGTATTCAGATGACGAGAAAACTTTACAAAAACATTTTACATACTGGGTATTTGATTTGCTTTCGATTTTTGTCTGCAGCAACACAGAGTCTTTGTTAGCACGTGATTCCTACTTGACAATTATTTGCTTAAATGCTGCCAATATCCACCAATAGAAAAATCTAATACTAGTATTAACTTCACCAACCAAAACCGATACTTGCAGGCTTATCTTACCAATTTATGAAACTGCAAGCATACGTCAGCTGGTTTGTTTTACTTGGCATTCTTGTCCGGGACTCCTAGAAATTTTCGAGATGTCATCATCTTCGAAAATTTTTAATTAATCTTGGAAATTTTTATTAATGAAAAAGATATTTAATATATCAAGTAAGATTTGATACCCTAGTAAATATTTTAATAAATTTGACTCTTTAAATTAATGTACATACAATTGACCCAGAATAGTATTTAAATTCTAACCAAACCTGAGTCTCATAGTTGGCAACTCAGCTGGTTAGGTATTTCTGAAATTATATATATATATATATATATATATATATATATATATATGTTATATTATATTAAGTTGCAGAATTTTTAATACTAAATAGATCGTGTGATCTCAGTATACCATCAGTTATTTTCAGTATGCTTGGCAGCTATAATTTGTCTTTTATAAATGATGAATATTCTCATTCGTCGACCAATCACTCACTTTAAAATTGACAACCACTAATACCCAGTCTTTGGATCACTCAAAATGAAAATACCATACATACATACATATATTGATTAGATGTGAGCCAACACAGCATGGGATGAATCCATACTGTTATTGTGCTGCATCAATTATTGGTTTTCATTTAGAGTTGTTTGAGCTCAAGTTAGAGTCCATTCACAAAGTGAAAATTTTTTAGATTTTATATATATATATATATATAAAGAAGAAGCAAAGTTCTCTTGGACTAATTTTTCTTTCAGCTAAATTCTCACTCCTAGCTAATTCAAAGACTGTAACTCATTTATTTCAGACAAAGATGCTCGTCCGACAGATGGGGTTTGTCTGACAGACAAATTCTCCAACACACCGAATTTGACAAAAGATTACGGCGGGGTCGTTAATATAGAGAAGTAGTACAATTTGTCTTAGCATCTTTAATGGAGGAGGGAAATTGGGTTTTTCAATTAATAGTCATCCAGGTGACGAAAGTTAGATAGCAAATGAAAGCAACATCGCGTCTGATTAAAAAGATTAGTATTAGCCCAATCAGAGTAATTTTCTCATAATCAACTTTTTGTCTGTGGATGATTTCATAGATTCCTAATTGCTACTAATTAGAAGGTTAATTTGTGGGTTCCACGCATGCACAAGTTCGACCGATGGGGCTGTTCCTTGTTTTTATCAGTAGGTACACAGAATAATTGTGCCGAAAAGAAAAAAAATTCCACCCCATCATTGCAGCGCTGCAATCAACTCATAGTCTTCATCGCTTGGTCAAAAACTAAAATTCTTACCAACCCATTTGCGTGTTCACTGAATTTATGGTGAAGGTTAATACTGTTAGGTGTTAATCTTGACGGTTGGAGTTTGGAGCTGACGAGTCTAATGCTTCTTCTTAAGTGAAGGTGTGAATTTGGTTAAAAACGACAACCTTAGTTGTACGATGTGACATGTGGCATCTGGAAGCATGTGCAAGTTTGTAGAAGGTTAATCAAAGCGCACTGAGCGTCTATTGATTCCAAAAAGATCAAACCAATCAAAGCAGCAACTAGTTAAAAGCTCAAACTTGCTCATCGCAACAAAATCATATCCATATTCCCTTATCCAAATCTTCTGTGGCATCATCAGCACATCAATGGAGTCCCGAGAAGAAGAAACGGTCTATGAATCCGAACAATCGGACCACTTTGTAGTGAATTCTAGGCTTGAAAAGGTATTATCTGATGCTCACTTGTCGTATTTCAGGCGTCTTCGGTTGGCCTCTTGGATCGAACTGGGGCTCCTCTTCCGGCTGGCAGCACCCGCAGTCTTCGTTTACTTGATCAACAATGCTATGTCTCTCTCCACCAGAGTCTTCTGTGGCCACCTCGGCAATCTTGAGTTCGCGGCAGCCTCTCTTGGCAATAGCGGAATCCAACTCCTCGCCTACGGCCTCATGGTAATCCAAATTTTATGTCCTGTACCCAGTAGTCAGGTTTTTTTTCTTTTTTTAATTTTATTTTATAGGTTTGTCGCATCTGCTAATAATGAATCTATTTGGTTCTTGCAGCTAGGCATGGGAAGTGCAGTGGAAACTCTATGTGGACAGGCTTACGGTGCCCACAAATATGAAATGCTAGGCATATATCTGCAAAGAGCGACAATTGTCTTATTTCTAACTGGGTTTCCATTAATGATGGTATACATTTTTTCTAAACAAATCTTGATAGCACTTGGTGAATCAACAGCGGTGGCTTCATCTGCTGCTGTTTTTGTTTACGGTCTGATACCACAAATCTTTGCTTATGCTGTCAACTTCCCAATTCAAAAATTCCTCCAATCACAAAGTATTGTCTTCCCAAGTGCTTATATATCAGCTTCTACTCTTGTCTTACACCTTTTGTTAAGCTGGTTGGCAGTTTACAAATTAGGCATGGGCTTGGTTGGTGCCTCATTAGTGCTAAGTTTATCATGGTGGATTATTGTTGGTGCCCAGTTTGCTTACATCTTGATCAGCGCTCGGTGTAAGCACACTTGGACTGGGCTAAGTGGGTTGGCGTTCTCGGGCATCCGGGAATTTCTTAAACTGTCGGCTGCGTCGGCAGTGATGCTGTGCTTGGAGACTTGGTATTTTCAGGTACTTGTTTTGATGGCTGGATTGCTCGACGATCCTGAGATTGCCTTGGACTCTCTTTCTGTTTGGTAAGAATATTTCTAACGGCTGCACAGTTTTCACCGTTGGCCTCCAAAATTACTTCGGTGTTTTATACTATGGATGTGGGTATGCTTTATTTACTACCATAAATTTTATAAAAAAAAATTATATTTATTATATATATATATATATATTTTTTAATATATTAAAATTTTTTAATTGATTATATATATATATATATATAAATTTTTTATAAATTAATTTAAAATTATTTATTATTTCGTATAAAATTTATTATTTTTATTAAAAAATAATTTTATTTTATAAATAATATTAATTAATAATAATAATAAAATATTTTAACTTTTATTATCTAAAGTATTTTTTTATATTACATTACTTGTATCACAAAATTTTAGAGTTTAATATAAATTATATTTTAAATAATATGATAATATATTAATAATATTTATTTTAAATTAATTAAAATATTATATTATTAAAATTTTAGAATATAAATAAATTTAAAAAAATTACATAATGATAAATAAATTAAAATTTTAATTATAAAAAATAAATTAATTAAATAACTATTTATTTTTTTAATTAATCAATTTTTTGAATTGAGAGACAAGTAAGAGTAATTTTTCACAAAATTTATTACAAAATAAAATTATTACAAACTTTTAAAAAAGTATCGAAATAAATCCCTGCTACACACTATGACTAAATTTGATCTTGTTTCTAGGCAATCACCCTAAGAAAAATCTATGCACATTTTCATAAATATTTAATGAAATTACAGAGTGCTTCAAGAATGCTATCAATGCTCTCAACACAAATAATTTGTTGTTTATATTTGAAAGTTGCATGCAGTCATGATCTCCTTATCGTACAAGAGAGTCCCACCATATAATTTGTTGTTTGTATTTGAAAGTTGGGTGCAATCATGATCGCTTAATGCATACATATAAATTTACAGTACAAGGATATGTTTTATCTTATGTGATAGGGTAATTTTCCTTTTTGTTACGTTGTGGATGCAGCATGGGCATATCTGGGCTTGTGTTCATGGTGTCAGTTGGGTTCAATGCTGCTGCAAGGTTAGTCATTTTTCTTCTTCTTCTTCTGTTTTTTTTTATTTGTTTACCCTTAAGGGTTATTGTTCCATACCATGGTCGTTTGAAGCAGTGTGAGGGTGAGCAATGAGCTTGGAGCTGGCAACCCTAAGTCAGCAGCATTCTCAGTTGCCGTGGTGAATTCGATTTCTCTCATTATTGCTGTGATCTTAGCTGGGATTGTGCTCTCTCTTCGCCGTGTTATCAGCTATGTATTCACTAGCGGTGAGGCAGTAGCCAACGCTGTTTCAGAACTCTGTCCTCTCTTAGCTGTCACTCTTATTCTCAACGGCGTGCAACCAGTCTTATCAGGTAATCAAGTATAATCATTACCATCAATCAATTACTCTTAATTAACCTGATTATTATTGCCTATACTGTTGACTGTCACTCTCTCGACGAAATCTGATTAATGACAAACACTTGGCTTTCAACTTGCAAAAGTGGGGGTTTGGGGGACTGTGGACATGAAAGCATATCATTTAATTCAGGTAACATCTATGTTATCACCTGGACATTGAGAAAGTAGGAGTTGGTGAAAGCACCTTTTTGAAACAGTTTTTCAAACCCTGCTACTGTTTTGGGCAGTTCCTTATTAGTGAAATCTGACTAGGAAGCATATCATTGATCGTTGACTACTCAAAAAGCAATGTTTTTTTATACCATTATTCTGTGGTATTAGAAAGCTAAATGCCTTGGGACAAAACCTTCAATTCATTTGCATATATCTATCTCCATTTGCATGTCTTTTAGTTCTTTTAACTATTTCATCTTGTTTCCTACTACTCCATTGCTACTTTGGGATTATAACTGGAGTTTTGTAATTTTTAAAGTATAATCTTTATCATTCCTGGACAAACTTACAAATTAAGTTTTAAATTTATTATAAAACTTGTATAATTTGTCAAGTAAACTCGAATTATTATTATTTTTTTAAAAAAAATTAATTTTATTTAATAAAATTTATCATGCAAATTTGAATAATTATCTTTTTAATAATATTTAACGTTTGTATTCATAGTATTTTGAAAACTAAATCGTTAAATAAAATAAATTTTAATATTACATAAAAATTTAAAGTTAAAAAGTAAGGATCCGAATAATTGAATTTGTAAGGAACTACCGATTTATGTGGGTGAGCGGTGCGGATCAGTAATAGCAACAACCCCAACAGTCGAAGAAGAAGAAGACTATGCATATGCATACGACTGCAGCCATTAATGAAAAGTTATCATCCCCAGAAAGTGTTAATGACATTAATAAATGCTTAAGCCTAAAAAGGATAGATTTGACGGCAAATAATGCAATGAAAACGTTGGTCCATTTTATCTTTATGAAGGGGTGGCAGTTGGCTGTGGATGGCAAGCTTTTGTGGCCTATGTAAACATTGCTTGTTATTACGGGGTTGGAGTTCCTCTGGGCTGTATTCTTGGCTTCAAGTTCAACCTCGGCGTTAAGGTAAAATTAAGATAAAGTCAAGTGAATCATCGCTACACTCCTTCGTCTCTGCAGAGAAAGTTTTAAGCAAGAGAGTTGTAATTGGGTTATTATTGGTTTTTTATGCAGGGAATATGGTCTGGGATGATAGGGGGAACGGCTATGCAGACCGCTATCTTACTGTGGACAACATTTCGGACGGACTGGGATAGAGAGGCAAGTTGTTTGAATTACTGCTTATTCTGCGTCTGTGTCAGCTCAGTTTATCTTTTTTTAAGTTGGTGGGTCTCATGAAAGTGAGTGTCTGTCAGTGCCAGCACAACCTGGTCGGTGACAACAATAATTTTAGTGGTACAGTATATTAATTGTATAATTCAATTCCTGGTAACACTGTGGAAGAGATTTCACCCAACAGTTATAGCGAGCTCACTAGCCGATGCCTGTTGCCAGTAAGTCAAACATGCATGTGCATCGCAAGAGAGTTAAGTGAGGTGTGATGTAAACCGAACAGAGAAGCATCGAATAACCCAGCTTGGAATTTCAGGTCGAGAAAGCAAAGATGCGTTTGAATAAATGGGAGGACAAGAAAGAGCCTCTTTTGAAAAATGGAATCTAGCTGAAGACAACCCACAATTGTAAGGAGAAGCAGCAGGTCAGGATGGACTCAACCATTAGCCAACAACTACCAACAGATTGCTGCAGTTGACACCATGTTGTCCATTTTAAAGCAATGAATTAACGCTGTGTTTTTTTGTTGACATTCGTGTCAAATAAAGTAAAACTGTCGTGTGTTGTTTATTTCATCAATCAGAATTATAAATTAGATTCTTAAAAACTTGCATTCCTTGGCTTCACATGCAGGGAGAGAGAGATCACTATCATTCACAAACAGTAATCGGTAAACAATATGGATGCATCAGAGTCATATATAATTTCTTGCTTAGCATCTACACAGACCATTAAGTCCCAACAAATTGACAGAAAAACTTTGGGGAAGTAACTATAATGAAGAAATGAACCAAAGATGGAGGGAATTAACAATGGCATGGGCGTCAGCGAAAATAAATCATCGACTAAACAAACATGAGACAAGCTCACCTTGAGCAAGGGTGACCATGCTGCTGCTGTACTCATGAAAGGGAGTGTAAAATATTTTAAATAGATCAGTGTAAATCTAGATTATTTAAACTGTGTGTACTGTGTTTCATTTTGCTGTTGCTCTGTAATGTCAGAAATCTAATCTGACTCCATGTAATCTGATTTTCTTCTCAAATCTGAGTCATTTGTGTCATCTCTTGCTGGAAGAGAACGGTTGGATTTCATTATGTATTTGCATGTCCTGAAATACAATTTACAAATGCATTCAGATATTAATAAAAGAAAAGAAAAGAACACAGAGGGATACAATAAGAAAATACATATACACAGTACAATAAGCAAAATCTGGCAAACAGAGAGTAAATAAACAACTGATCCATGGTATAGTCTTTAGATTATATAATTAGAATCAATACTCAATACAAATTAGCAAAATGCATTACAATTAGAAGATTGATGTCATGGTGTTATAAAAAATGTAGTGTCAAGTGGTTTACGGACGTGCAACTGGTAGATTTGTGTATTAAGGCTAAATATCTGCTTCCCTAGACATATGGGATTCCCATAGAGAAACACAAAAATGAAATATGCAGCAATTTAAAGCTAGTATCTGATACATTAATTTACCTTTCGATTTCAAGTTAAGTTGGAGCTATATGCAAGGTGTCATATGCAGGATTTTTTATTACGTAACTAGATTTGAAACACAAACCAAGTGCAATTTCATATGTATGGTTGAATTCACTACGGAAATGTGCAACCCTTTGAGCTCCTAGTATGGAATATATATTTTGCAATTAGTTGTGTCATAAATTGTCCTAGGATAGTATGGACTATTTGTTGTGTATTATAAATTATCCTAGTACAAAGCCTTCGGGCTAGTTATAGGGAAACATTACAAGTCCAGAGCCTCTGATTTTCTCTTGATTTCACTTGACCATATTATTGGATCAGCATCTTTTGGTAATGTGTCTTGCTGTGTGACTTTCTCCTGCAGCCACTGCTCTGCTTTAGTGCACTCATTAATGACCTGCAAAGAAGAAAAAGTTTGAAATTGGAATAGTAAAATGATTTATTAATCTTCATCATTATTGACTTCACCACCACCCAATTACAGAAGAAGGATCATACAGCATCTCTCACTTTGGATGGAAGCGAATGTGCTTGTACAATCATCTGGTAATCCATTGAACATTTTAGCAGATCCCTAGTAGCTAGTGCTCTGGCTTCTTCATCTTTGTATCGATTTCGAACAGGATCAACAAGCTATTAAAATTTTGGAACTAATTAGTTATTTCGATTAGGAAACTGATTTACGTGACTCCAAAACAATTGTACAAATTATAGTCACCTTTTCAAGTTCCTCCAGTCTTTCAGTGTAGACAGTTTCAGATTCATCAATTCCATCCTCATAAAGCCAGTCCTCAGTTTCCTGAAGGTTGCGAGAGATTCCTTCCCTCTCTGACTCTGTGGCAAAACTCTGGTACATATTTGAAATCTGTTCAGAAAATTTGATTATTCCACTCAATCACGATAGCCACCTTTTCCGATTCCCAGGATATTATAGCTATTATATTTGAAATGTACCTTATCACGCATCTCGTAGACATAGGACTCCAGGGCATTTTTCTTATCTTTGGTTCGCTCCATCTTCAAGTCTTGTTGCAACAACTGATGTTCTTTCTCAACCGCTTCAGAGAGCTGAGTCTTTGTCATTCCACCATAGACACTCTCATTAACTGGAATTTCCACCCTTTCAGTGACCTTGCCTTTTCTAACCTTATCTGCCTGCATAATGAAATTGTCCTCATAACATCCACTTCTAGCTTAACACATTTGATGCTCAGTATACATTCAGTTCATAACTATATACGATATAAGTGACAAAATGATCCAAACATCTTTGGAGAGGCACTGTTAGGAGGGGACAATTGCTAGTAACTAGCCCAGAGATCATCTGTCAAGCAGTATAACTTGAACTACAAAATAAACAGTCAAAGAAAGTGTTTCCTGATACTCATTACTTTCTCTTTTAATATTTTTTCACAGGGATGTGAAACACAACGACCAGATTATGAATTTGCAACAAGATTTGAGATAGGACACATCTATGTTGAACATATGAGTGAAGGTGCAAAAGTTCAAGATTATAGACCTCTGCATCACTTGCTGTAATAGGTGCATGATCAGATTTGGCATCTTCTTCTAATGTTGAATGAGCATCCCTCCTTGCAGAGTCATCCATGTAATCTTTGATTAACTGATGCAGGAGAAGAGATTCATAACAAATTAGAGAATTACTAGAAAAATGACTGAAGTTAAATAGTGTGGAAGGTATAATAACATATACTTACTGAAGCTGATTGTACATTCACAATCCCATGAAGGTTTAGCTGTACTCTGACCTTAACTCTTGCTGTCTCTGGATGGGAAGTTTGGAAAGGCCCAATCTACAGAAATATAAACCATAAATTCAAGGGCATAACACACAACTTAAAAAACACCCACTAAAAAAGCCAAAAGATGAAAAGACAAATGGAATAACAAAATAGAATAAATAAAAATGCATTCTTTGTACAAAGAGTAATCACAGATTTCATGCTCTCAATTTTCACCTTGAGAAAGGTCATAAATGTTCTTTTTGCAGGGGTTTTCATGGTCTAAAATGTTGCTTCGCTAGCCAACAAACTAAACCGTACCTCAAGCACAACATAGCCGTAAAAATTAACTCTGGTCACGAAAGAGGATAATCCAAATGATCTTGGTTTTCCTTCACATTAACCCTTAGCCATCATGGAGAGAACAGATTTCAGCATTTTGTAAGGCTACCAAAACGCTGTGACCGCATGAGGCATATTTGACCTCTCTCATGTTTTCTAGCATCATTGACAACCAATGTTTCTTGCTAAAAATGTGCTGAAACAAGACACCATAAGTAGACATGATGACTCAAAACAATGCCTAATCAGTTTTCTGCAATACAATAAGCTGACTTACTGTATCTTCCTAACTCTGCTTGCAATTAATCCAAAGACCATAAGAGTCACACAAAATCCAATTTTCTATAAGGCAAGATGCTTGAGGTCATATGGATGCCAGTCATGCAAGACAAATTTGTATGCAGATTTTGATAATTTAACAGAAAATTCAATGCCTACAAGTACTTAATGAGGATATTAATTCAGCACAATTTTCCATTAGCATTCATTACAATGGGTTTAACAATTTCAAAGTAAAAATAAAAATGAAAGGGAGGGCGCACTATAAATCATCATTAGAAGTGAATTCTGCAAAAATTCCCAAGCACACAAGAAGTTCTCAGAAGAAAACGTAATCGAAATCATTAGCATGCATTATTTGTATCAATATATTATTATAAATGCATCTGGTCAATCTCTCTCTCTCTATATATATATATATGTGTGTGTCTGTGGGGAAGTATGTATGAATAGTGTCATACCATGAAAATACTAATTTGAGGAGATGCAACTGCCAGTAGTTCATTCTGATCAGCATAGGAGGCTTCCAGCTGGAAAATATTTGTTTTATGCAATGTCAGAATCTTAATGCTTGGAAATGGTTGGCCTTTAGGAAAAAGAATGCCATTTGACAGCGTGCAAATTGGACCTTTCTCTGATGAGAATCCAATGGAGAAAGGAAAGGAATCTTGAACCTGATAATGACAAATTGGGAAACTTTCAAGTCTTGAAAATAACATCCTGCAAGTAACAGTATGTATGCAGGTGCAAACATGTAGACATAGACAAGGCCATAATATAAACCAAGATTAAGAAAAAAAAAGCCATTCCGCAGCCCCTTTTTCAGAAAGTAGCCTGATTTGAAAGACTTGTTTCCACCTTCCAAATCTCATAACATGCAACATGAACCATCCAAATGATATTAACTTCAGCTCAGAAGAATATTGGGTCATAATCAAGCCAATTGTGTCTTTATTGTACTGAAAACAGTTGACCATCAACAACACACCTATAGGTACTGGTTGAATGAACGTAATGACAACCCTATATCTATATCTAATGAAATACAGGTTTGTAGTTATTTTTCCATATAAAACGAGTGAGAGAGAGAGAGAGAGAGAATGTTGACTGAGAAATAAAAGCTCAATTGGTTCTTCTGAAATTTTAACCCAGAATAGAATAATTGGCAGTTAGTCACCAACAAAACCTGGTGCTAAAGGATATTTAACCCCCCCCCACCCCCAAATAGTTGGTGTCTTGTCTCATGCTCAGCATACCATCATCGAATGGCAAGCTCAGAAACCAATGCAGAACAAAAGCATACAAACCAGACAGCATTAGAGAAAAAAGGAAAGATCACACCAACAGCAATCATACTGATCAAACTAAAATACTCAAGAGCTTTCTTTATAAAAATGTGCTTTTTACTAGAGCAAAAACAGATACCTCAAACTCTCTAACTCGGAATAGTGGGCTGAGCATTGCACACTGAAGAGCACAACCACGAGCCACACACTCACTAGCATTTATTGTCCGCCTAGGCTCTCTGTCGAAGAGAGAAGCTAAGATCCTTGAAATAGCAGGTATTCGAGATCCTGAACCAACAAGCTCAACTGAATAGATTTTCTCTATAGTCAAACCGGAATCAACCAAAGCTTTCTGACAAGGAATCTTAATCCTCTCCAGCAGACCTGACGACAAATTCTCAAACTCTTCCCTCATTATAAAACCCTTGACATCTTTCTCATTCATCAAGCACTCTATATTGAGCAGTGCCTCAGCATTAGCACTCAAGACCTTCTTCAGTTTCTCACATGAAGTCCTCAGCCGGATAGATGCCTTGATATTTGTATAAACATCTATATTGTAGTGCTCCTTGAACTGTGCTGCAAAATTACTAAATAAAATTTCATCAAAGTCTCTCCCTCCCAAGCTTGCATCAAAAGCATGAGAAAGTATCTTCATCTGTCCACTTTCAAATGATGCAACACAGACCTGTGTGTCGCAGTGACCAATGTCCACAAAAACAACATAAGTTGGACCCACCTTGGAAAAATCAGTCTTGTAAATACCATATCCAAGGGCAGTGGAAGTGCAATCATGCATCAATCTCAACGGTTTCAACCCAGCAATTGTTGCTGCATCCAAATAAGCACGTCTCTGGACATCCGTGAAGTAACATGGAATCCCAATCACACAATTTGAAATGGGCATTTTTACACCCTTCTCAGTTAGCTGCTTCAAATTCGAAAGCAACATTCCCAGTATCTGAACTGGAGTAAAGGTATGAGTTCCCCCTAAGTACTCTAACCGAATCAAAATTCCACCATCATGACTTTCACAAGTTTCAAACGGGAAAAGCTTAAGGTCATTCTGGACATCAGGTTCCGTAAATTTTCGACCAAGCAATCTTTTAACCTGAGAAATTGTCGATTTAGGATTCATCATTGCAGAAGCAGCTCCAGCTGAGCCCAGGAGCCTCTGCTTCTCACTAAATGACACCACAGTTGGGGTCTCACGCTTTGATTCATCATTCAACAAAACATCCAACATCCCACCTTGATTCACAGCCGCAATCACACAATTCTCATTTCCAATATCAAACCCAACCACACTCATTTTCGCAAAACTCAAACGACAATCACTCGGAAGCTCAATGCTAAACTTCACGCCAACATATTCCTTTCCTCAAATTCAAATTACAATCGTTGCCCGCGGAAGCTCGCCCCCAACTTCACCACCTGAAACAATTCAAAGTGACTAAATTGTCACAGACTTTGCATAAATTAACCACGAAAGTCATACCAAAAAGCCAAAAGGAACAAAGCAAAGGCGAATAAAGAAGCAAACACACTGATTTCAGCTGAATTAAGCGAAAAAAATGATCAGGATTTAAATTTTCTTAAACTTTCTCGACAACCAAACAGAAAATTGAATAATAGAGATCGAAGACGAACCTTGTTAAAACAAAAACTAGTAGCCGACGAAGGTAAAACGGAACCCTCGAAAATGCAGGGGCTTGTTTGGTTTGTGGAATTGGAAACCGAAATTTTTAAAAAGAATAAAAATGAATAGACAAACAGTGCCTTGCAAAGCGGGCTTTTACGTTGTTGATGTGCACGTCACCAACAGGGGCAAAAGATGTTGAAAATTTTTCAAATTAGCCGCACTTTCAATTTTTTTAATAAAATGACACTTTCACAATTTATTTATTAAATAAAAATATTCTTAATTTCATAAAAAATTTTTTAAAAAAATAAAATTAACCAATTTCATTAATTAATTTATTAAATTAATCTATTTTATAATTTATTAATTAAATAAATGAAAATTAATATTTTTAAACAAATCTATCCTAATATAATTAAAATATAAACTTTATTTTCCTTCTCATTTTTCTTATTCTTTCTATCATAATTTTTAAATATTTTTAAATAAATTTCGACCAAATCGTAAAACTTTAGTTTTGATATGATTTTGTTGTACGTGCTTGTTCGAATTTTTTTTGTAGAAAATATAAAAAAAAATATTAAAAAATATTGAAAATATTGAAGGAAGCTAATCAAATTCAATTTTTTTTATTTGTGGTGACTGAAATTTATTTTTTTTATTTGCATTCCTAATATTTTTATTAATTATAAAAATTAATTGAAAATTAAAATATGACAAATAAGTTCTTAATTATTTTTACAAATTATATAAATTTTTAATTATAGGAATATTTTTGTTCATTTTTATATTTTTTTAGTTTTTGTTAGTTAAAAATTATTAAAAAAAAATTAGTTTGATAAACTAGAAATTAAAAATAACTATTTTAAATTATTTTTCTAAAATTTAACAAATTTTTTTTTAATTTTAAATGGACCTTAAACTTTTGAAATTAATGAATAGTATCAAAATATTGCATATTTGTACTTGCAAATTTAGATTGTTTAGATTCCAATATGCAAGAAAATGAATTATCTTGTAATTATGTATTAAATTTAAAAAATTAAAATTTTATTTAAAATATTCATCTTTTGATTATTCAAATGGACGACGAAAAATAACTTTTTGTGGTCAAAATTTAGAGGTCGAGAATTTGAGTTTATCAAATTTTAAATGTCCCCAAATTTTAAAATATCAAATAAATTCTTAAATTTTTGCAATTAATGAGTAATCGTTAAATTATTTAAAATCATGTATATTAATCTCTAATTAAAAACAAAACTATTGTACCAATATTCAATACTTTAAAATAATTTGTTATTATTTGATAATTGCATTAATATAATGACTCATTTGAAAAATTATCAAGTCAATTATTTTTTTAAAGATTTTTGAAATTGCGAACTTGTAACAATAAATTGGGCTATATGGTCATGTCTGATTTGGTGGTTTGCTCTGGCAAGCCACTGCCCAACAGAGAAGCAAGGAGAGCCAGAGCAGTCTGATCTTCCCAAATGTTAACCCAAGCTACTTCCTGTACTCAATTCCATCACCACACCCACATCATCTTATTGTATTACCAATTGGGTGGACTCTGCTAATTTGTAGCTCAGATTTTTCCGAAAATTATCGGTACAATAAATGTTGTGCTGCACTAATGAATGCTCCCATTTGGAGCTCACTGAGTTCAAGAAAGAGTCTCGTATCCGTTGGCTAATGAAAGGTTTATGAATTTTTGTACAGGGGAGATGTTCGTCTACCTAATGAATTGGTCTTCTGGGTGGGTCAAGTACTTACTCCTGGAATTGTAGATTTCCCTGCGGATTCCGGGATACTTGGGTTCCAGGATGCTTTTGTCCTATCTTTTAGGCTGGATAAAATGCAACAGGGTTTTAGCTTTCAATAGTTTCATTTGCTTACTGTACTGGGCTCGGTTGGGTTAGAATACATTGATTTGTCAGTGGTCAGAAATGTACTGTGAATTTCCAATTTGGCTGCTGATAATAATTAATGAAATTGCCGCTAGTCTGTATGTCGGTGCGTGCATGCACATCGAGCTTCTACCAGACCTGTCGTTGAGACGTGAGAAATTGCATTTTTGCGGGCATTCATGTCTAGATTCCTAGCACTCAGGCCAAACTTCTGAGGAATTCTAGTATTGCCAACTGTCGGCACAACGATCCTTCGGCTATCTGGGTTTGAAGTTTGATTGTATAATTATACATAATCTGTTAGCATCAAACAGAGGACAAACGCAGATTCTATCACTTGAGACGTGAGAAATTGCATTTTTGCGGGCATTCATGTCTAGATTCCTAGCACTCAGGCCAAACTTCTGAGGAATTCTAGTATTGCCAACTGTCGGCACAACGATCCTTCGGCTATCTGGGTTTGAAGTTTGATTGTATAATTATACATAATCTGTTAGCATCAAACAGAGGACAAACGCAGATTCTATCACTTGTTCGGAGAGAAAAGCTCTGTCTATGCTCTGTAATTGTTTCCACGGAAAAACAGAAGGAATATTTGCGATAACAAAGCGAGACAAATCACTGTTGCTGTGATAAAAAGTAATACAATCATTCCGAATATTTTCGGACAGATAATCTTAGTTAAACAAAGGAGGAAGAGCGGAAATATTGTTCTCTCCACGACCAAAGAAGCGCTTCCAGGTTTTCAACTGAATGATAACTTGCTTGTAAAAAGCGATTCTGGCTGCAGATATGCTAACTAACATGCATTTTCTCAACTTCTTCAATCTCTTCCCAATCTTAACCTTCAACCTGCACAATCTGATCCTCAGAAACGACGGTTTCCTCGGAGAATCTGCTTGATCCAACACCTTGTAGATCAAAAACTGTGCCCGTCGACGACTCACCTCCTCCGGATCTTCCTTGTCAATCTTTGAGTAAGAGTAACGATTACTCCTCAGAATCGTCATAATTTTCCCCGCAAATTAAAGAAAGAGAATAAATAACGTTTGGCTGCAGAGAAAACTGAGCGAGAGATACAGATGAAGGTTGGAAGCTTCAATCTGTATTTATATACACAGAGTTGAAGGAAGGATTGGGATGTGGGCGATGAAGCAAGCAAGCAGTGCATGTGCAGTAATGTTTAATTTGGTTGAAAAATAGAACAATAATTGAGAAGAAAACAGCAATCTGAGTTGGCCCTTACATCATAGCTTGAAAACTTACCAGCCAAAGCGTGCATGCCATCACACAATTTCCCTTCTTTTACGTAGAGTTAGTAAAATTAAAGCTGGCAAATTACACTAGCCACTTTTCAATCCAACCAATCAAAACCAACAGCTTTTATCATGAATCTGTCTAATGAATATTCAGTCATTAAAATCAACGGCTGTAAGACTATATATTGACCACAATAATGATTAACAATTTCGCCGATCGAAGAAATTATATGAAAATCAGACGGCGCTGTGGGGTTTGGGAACTGAGAACTTTAAAGTCAGGAGAGAAAGCATGAGCCTGCCGTTTAGGAAACACAGAATTTCCACCGGCATGAAGTATCATTCAAAAAGTAATTGAAAATAAAAGAATTTTATATTATTTGACTATGCAATTAAAAATAAAATTTATTGGCAACTGGAAATGGAGAGACAAGACACGGCCAGCTTGACAGATGTTGACTTTTCAGTGGTCGGGTGGTGGCATGTTGTGTGTGAGTCAACGCCGCGGACAGTAATTGCTGACTTTTTTGCACTAATAATTTTCTTTATAATAATACTTTATTAAATAATAATAATTTATTATTATTATTTTGAAAAATAAAATTATTTTAATTATTATTATAATTAGTGAAATTATTATTATCAAAAAATTCTTTATTATTATTAATAATATTATTAAAATTTGAGTTAGTAATATAATTATAATAATAATTATAATTATAATTAGAAATATCAAAATTTATTTTAAAAATGACAATAATAATAAAAACGAAATGAAAATAATATTTAAAATTATGTAGTTAAATTTTAAAAAATTATTTTATTTATATTTAAATATAAATAAAACTAAACAGTGTTTATTACAATAGACAGTAAAATGAATATATGCAAACAACTACTACCACAAATTTGATCAAGTTTGTAAGATCTTGGAAGGGTTCACGGCCAACACACCATGCATTCACAGCCATGAAAGGACAGACTAAATGCGGCTCTCCCTAACCTACCCATCCCTCAAGTTTCAAACCCATGAGCTGGTTCACCTCAGCACCAAACTCGTCGGGAAGTTCATTGAAGACATCGAGGCAAAATCCAGAAATCATGGCAGCCATCCCTTTGCTGAAAGTGGAAAAGCTGGTCTTGGCCAATTTTAGAGGTGCTGGCTTCGTGTTCAACACGAGCTGTAGGATTCTTCACCTGTTAAAAGAAATATATAATATATCAATCTGCCGAGCAAGAAAAGAGTCTGACTATCCCATAAGAAATCCTTATTTTCTTAGCATAGCAATCAAACAAACATAAAGAGAAAAAAGGTACTGCCAGAACATCTAACATTCAAAATTATGATAACTTTTATCACAACTGAACAGTATCAGTCCAAAGCATTCTGTCTCTTTCCACCATCCCAACCACACCCCTTGTAGCAGGGACCTTGTGAGAACTCTTTTTGGATCATATTATTTAAATCTGACTCTGTGGCAACAAATATTTTTAATCAAGGTTTTGGTAGTCGAAGATTTCATCACTCCCATTGTCCTTCACGTTGTGAAAATTTCCAATCCATCTTGCAATAGCTTGGATGCGTAAAATTCCTGATCATTTTGGCGTTTGTCAGTAGCATTCATGTATCATGTTTTGGTAGCTGATATTTTAATGGAAGTTTGGTCCCGTGTTTCTTGGTTGGGCTAGCAACCTAAACTGAAACTATTTTTTAAATTTAAGGTTTCCCAGGCTCTCCTTTGGAAGAAAGATTTATTATTTTTATTTTTTATTTTTACCGTACGATTAGGCAACTATATGAATTACATAGTTTCCATGCACAAAGAAGCCCAGAGGCTTGAACCAAGTTCAAGCGTAGAGAAAGAGATGAACCTTGTTGCCAGAAACTTAATTCAAGCTATCTCACACGAAATAGAAAAAAGAAACCAAAAAACATTCTCTTGATGCAGTGAATATTAGACCGTTTCATAAGAGGACAGGAAGATTGATCTAACTTCACAGAAGAAATACACAAGAATGTGGACAAAGAAACAAAAAATGAAGTGGCCTTCACACAACTGTACAGTCACTGGCCAAAGTGACTCCAGTTTTCAATCATTCATGTTTCTATGGGTGCTGCTATTCAAAATAGCAGATGCCTGAAGTAACGTTTTGCAAATGGACTTTCCTCTCTACATGACACCACTATGCCATGTATATCATGGAAGCACTTATGAATTCCATTTCCCTATTGAAACTTGAGGAGGCCGTGGCAAGAGGTGGAGGAGTTGAGACAACTCCAGCATCTTAAAAATAAATGTATCAGTTACCAGCAACCCCACTTCTTTGAACATGGACTTCAGTGAAGAATAACCACCATGCAAATTCATGGGAACAAGCTACAAAAAACCATGCCTATGCCGCTTATTGAAGGAACAGGGTAGAGTTCAAATGACTACCCCAATCCTGTCCGTTATGATTTTGCAACTAAATAAAATCATCGCAAGCCATGCCTTGCAGTATTCTGTTATCCCTTTAACATACCCCAGCTATACTTCTGACTACACCGATACAATCCATTATGCCTCAAGGCCACCACTACCAAAGATAATTTTGCGTTGCCTCCTTGTGTTCATCACAAGCCAATGAGCAATTCATGCAACTAAAAAGATGATATTGACAAAACCAGATATAGACAACAATAAAAATAGATAAATAAGTAAAATGGGTGCAGGTAGTCAATCAAATATAAATTTTAATACAAGAACAAATCATATAAATATACCTGGATGTAAGGATAGGTGTTGGAAGTGGCATTGTCATCAATAAGCATTGAGTCACATTGTGAGGAGTTTCGAGCATTGCCAGCCTTTGACTGAACCTGAACAAGCCCTCTATAACAATTTCCCGACTTCCCCACTGAAATGCCATTTGAAATAATCCGACTCCTAGTATTCTTTCCCTTGTGTATCATCTTAGTCCCAGTGTCAGCTTGCTGATAATTATTTGTTAATGCAACAGAATAGAACTCTCCCACAGTATCATTGCCCTCCAAAACGACACTAGGGTACTTCCAAGTAATAGCAGATCCTGTCTCCACCTGAGTCCATGATATTTTAGAGCGAACTCCGGCAAAAAGTCCCCTCTTTGTAACAAAATTATAGATCCCTACCTTGCCTTCCTCATCCCCAGCATACCAATTCTGCACTGTAGAGTACTTAATCTCAGCACAATATAACTCAACAACAGCAGTGCAGTACACCCCTCCAAATACTCCACAAAACTCCCTTCATCCGCAGCTATCAACGTCCTCTCGAATTGCCCAGTTTCCAACGCATTGATACCAAAATACGTTGAAATTGGCATGGGACACTTAGTATTCTTAGGTATATAACAAAACGATCCATCACTAAACACAGCAGCATTCAAAGCTGCATAGTAGTTATCCTCACTGGACACTACTTTCCGCAAATATTTTCCTAACTAACTCCGAGCGCTCTGAAATAGCTTCAGATATGGAACAAAAAATCACTCCGGCCTCCTCTAAAGTCTTCCTATGCGTCGTGGCAATCGAAACACTGTCAAGAACCCCATCAACCGCCACATTAGCCAATCATTGAGGCTATTCAAAGTGGTGGTGCTGAGTAATAACATATATCTTGAAAATTAATTGGCGGGTATCTGTTATCAGACCATTTAGGCTCTTTCAACTTCAAAAATTTCTCAAAAGCATTCAATCTATACTCAAGCATCCAATTGGGTTCTTCTTTTACAGAAGATATCAAACGAATCGTCTCCTTCGAGACCCCTTTAGGAATCGTATCCGAGTCCATCTCGATATTAAAACCGAATTTCTTATCGTAATCGTGATTACGTAAAATTTCTTCAATCTCAATTAATGGTAAGACTGAGAAAAAGGGTTAATTAAAATATGCAATTTATTATTATTATTATTAAATACATTAAAATTGTATTATTCAATTTAATTTAATTATAAAAAAAAAGAATTTGAGATATAAAAATTTTATTTTCTATGATTGTTTATTGGGCTGGACTCTTATGAAAATCTATTTGGGCTGGGCTTAAGAGAGAATTGAGAGAGCTTTAACGTCGAACAGCAAACCCAAAAAAAGACAAAATAAACAAGGAAAGCAAAGCATATAAAACAAAGAAAAAATTGGAAGAATTAAAGAACGAAGCCCCGCTTGCTCTCCCCACAACTAATAAATCTGCCCAGATTGAGATTTGTCGATATATTTTGCAGACACCCTTTTGTGCTCCGAGCGGTATATACTCACGAGACTTGAGTCTCTTCGAACTGAATATTTTGCATTTGCCTTTTTTGTTGTGATGTCTTGTTGTTGAATGTTTTGGAAATTGTTGTTAAACGAAATGGGTGAAAGAAACTGAAATTTAAGAGGGTTCAGTTTCAGTTTCAGTTTCGTGATATTGAATGATATTGTTGTTTGCTTCTGGGTTTGTCTGAATCTAAAGATCTGGCTTGTTTAATTACTGCGAGAATGGGGCTTTATCAAAATCTGTGGGCTGACCGGTGAGATTTTTATATTATTTCTGTGTTTGGATTTCTTTGTTTGTCGTGAAAATTGTTGCTTCGTGTTTTTTGAAGCACGAAACGTCTGCTAAGATTTGAACTTTAGAAGTTGTGATGGTTTGGAACGGAGAGTTTAAATGGGAGGTTAGGAAACATGAAAATACAAGAATGTCACAGTGGGCAGCTTAGAGTCACAATTGCAGAAGTTATTATGTCAATTTTGTTAGGGATTCTGAGGAAGTGCGAACTGAGAATGAGCCTATATAGAGCATACGCTACCAAAATAAAAAGAGAAGAGGAAGAAGATTTGACAATTAATTCGTGTAATAGTAAGAGTATAAAAAATACGTTATAATGGTTATAATACGTTCAATTACTGGCATCTTATAAAAGTTTTCTTATTTGATACGATTTTCAGTTGTTGTTTGTTGTGTCGGTATGTTTATGTTTTTTAACCTATAATTTTTCATATTCGGTATTTTATATTGCAAGCCCGAGGAGATTTTAAGATCATAATATGCTTTATAATTTGTGCTGGTTTTGTGGATGCTGAACTTTGTTAGTTTAGTGCTTATTTTGATTTAGCTAATTAAATCTAATATATGTTTAACTTCGCATTGTAAGCATCGGCATCATTTTAAGTGCATTCTATTTGTATCCATTTGTTCAAGCTTTTTGATTTAAAACTCAATTGAGTTACCCCTAAACAAGAGTGAGGCATACAAGGCTGCCACTTTAGAGGTAGAGAAAGGTATGATTAGTCTACTAGTAATCTTTTGGACTATGTCTTCAAACTATGAACTACTAGATTAGTATTGGACTGTAGATCCTTATAAGCGGCAATCCCCATCATCTTTAGTCTTCATTGTATCACATTTAAAAAATTTGTATTTTTTATTTGTCTTATACATTTCGTAGCAAATCTTTCTGGTTTATCTATGCCTCCTTTCTGAATTGGAACAGTACTGTGACCTGCTATCAACATTTATGGTTAGTTTTATGTTCTGGGTTTGCTTGACCTTGCCTGTACCATTAGCTATATTGATCATACAGCTATAACTCTCAGAAACTGTGTGAAGATGGATATATACAGATATCCATCTGATTTCGTGATTGACATATACCGATGGGTTGTACATAAATGGAAGAAAGGAACTAGTTTTTCATACTATAGAAGTTTTGTAGGGTATTAATATATTTCCATGCTGGGTCAAGATTATTTAAAAGGCTCAATTTCTTATGTTGGAAATGCTACTGTACATTTGACTTCCATCAAATCTTGGACTAATATTTTTGGAGGTAATGCCCTGTCTCTTGGAGTTGTGAGGTTAGTTGATTTAGTAGACAGACAAGCAATGTAGATGGTTAGTGTGAACAAAGACATCTACTGCTGTCTGTGTACTATGGTGGCTATTTTAATGTATTCTTGTTGACAGCAGATAGAGAATTCAAGTTTTGAAATATAAACTCAACCTACACTAATGAGTAGGTTTTACATTGCTTCTAAGTGGTCTGGCATATGTGGTTTTTTGCTTAATAATGCAGATGCTATTTGCATTATATTTGCGAGAACTTGAGTGCTTGTAGCTACTGATGTTCTATTTTATTATCATGACAATAGTAATTGCAATTTATTGAGTAGTGACCTCAACGCATTAATAGATTACCATTCCATTCTCAATCATTAGTTGCTTGATAAAGATGAAAAGAGATTACTTCTTGTTTGCAGTGAAATTTAAATTAAGCCGTTTTGCATCAATTCATGTGAGATGAACCAGCAAAGTCAAGAGATCAGCTCATTTTCTCCTGCAGATCAGCCAGTAAAACGGAAACGCGGTCGTCCTCGTAAGGATGATAGTCTAGTTCAAGGGGACAACATGCCTGTAGGGTCTGAATCTGACGGTGTTAAGAAAAACAAACAGATTGTGGGTGCAAGTAGTGCTTCTATTGATGACATGGTGGGTCAGATGGTGTCTGGCGTCATTGAAGGTTCATTTGATGCTGGATATCTTCTTAATGTTAAAGTAGGTGACACTGGCACTCAGCTGAGGGGTGTTGTATTTTTGCCAGGGCGATTTGCTCCAATCACTGCAGCAAATGATGTGGCCCCTAATGCTAAGATGTACAAAAGAAAGGAGATCCCCATCCCAGTTCTAAACCCACAATCTGAGCAGCATTGTTTTGTTCCGCCGCCAGAACAAATTGACCAGCGAGTTCCACCCTCGGAACCTACTGAAACTAAAACAGATGCACCTAAAATTCTAGATCAAATGCCACCGTCTGAACTTCAGTCAGACATCCCAGCTGCAGGTGAGAACCAATCAGATTCTGTTATGACATCTTTAGCTGATAAATTCCCTATGAATGAGACAGATCTGTCCTTAGGAGAAAAAGTTGTGCCACAGCAGATATCAGAGTCTATACTTGAGAGCCAAACTGCCTCAATTATGGCACAATTAAAACATGATAAAGTGGCTGTACAGGATCAAATGCATCAGGAAATTAATATGGACGTAGAGGCTTCTAAAAAGTTGGAGCCTGTTTCTTCACCATCTGTCAATATAATGACTTGTACTGAAAATGTTAATCGGGAGCCTCAAGTTGAGCTTCAGCAGTTGAGTTCTGACCTCAAGCGAAATGATTTAGTTCACAATGAGTTGAACAGTGTGAACATTGAAGACAATCATACTGCTTTATTTCCTAAACCCGAAACCATGTCTTCTGAACCAATTGGAATTGGCTTTTTGATGAATTATCCTAACCTTGAACACAACCAAATTTCTTTATCTACTGAACCAAAATCCATGGGAACTGACATTACTCTAGAGAAGCAGAATTCTCCCAGAAAAGATACCTCAGAAGATGCACTATTAGAGCTTGCTAACAAGACTATAGGCGGCGAGGACAAATATGTTGCTGTTGGTGAAGCTACTAACATTAACGCTGGATGTTCATACTCTGCACCGGTGCCCAGCCTATCAGTAATGACGTTTGGGGGTGAAGCTATTTCATCTGAACCCAAGCTTGAAACTGAAGGATCGGTTCTTCCAAGAATAATTGAAACTCAAATATGCAGCTCTTCTGCTGCCACCAATGATGCAGATTCTGATATCAAAGCTGCCATGATGGACACTCATTTAGATTTATCTAGTGGTGTTAATCTACCCGGATCAGGCTAAAAATTCGTTGGAAAACTCGAGATAGGGAAAAGGCTACTGTTTTGGAGGCATAAATTATCAAAATTTTCTGAATAAAAAGGTGATTATTGTCTTGATTGCCAATAGTTGAGGGTATTCAGTAGATGCATATGGGTAATCCAGAGTTTGGTATGTCTACTCTGGATAATTTTGTCATGTGAATCCTTGCAATCTACTTTTGCAACTCTGGTCTTTATAATTTATGGAATATTTAGGTTCTAGAATGATGATTGTCTCTCTGCACTCTTTAGGGGGTGTGTTGTTTGTGGCTGAAATTTCCAGAAGTCTGTTAGTTTTCATCATTAATGAAAAAAGGTATGATCAAGAGCACCATCATTTCCAAACTCAGATCTGGGCAAGCATCAAGCCCAGAATCAAATAGAAGCCTCACATTAGCAATGGCAATGGGGCAGGTATTGGGCTATTTGTTTACCCAGCTCTTTCTTTAAGATGCAATCTGAAGAAATCAAGTGAGATCGATTAGTTTAATTTGGAATTATAACTCAAAAAGTATTGAAGCTTTTCCTCTTGGGAGCAAGATTGAGGAACTTATTATATTATTATTATTATTAAAAAATCTAAAAAAAATTAATGGGCCTCAACTAGGCTCTTCTTGGTCCGGGCTCTCCAATCAACATTAACAAAGCACCGACGGCGTTGTTCTTAGCGATCAGAACTCAGTTCTTCTGATTTCCTGTAATTCCTTGAACAAAGTTTTAGTTTAGGTACCCCTTTTCCTTTCTTTTCTTTTCTTTTTTTTTAAATTCTGTTTACATTTTTATTCCCATAACTTTTTTAACAAATTTGCAGTCGATGTCGGTTTATACTTGTTTGTTTCCCGAGAAAATCAAGCAGGAGACGTACGGTTGAAAACGTCCGACTTTCTGTTATCGTTTCTGGTTGCCTTGGATACTCGGGACTCGTGTAGCCGAGGAAATTTAGATCTCTTATTATTTTTAGGATTTTTTTTGTTTAATAATTAGCTCTACATTGGCAATTACAGTCCGCAATTTCATAATGTGGGTTTCCAATTGAGTATCTAGGGTTTCATGCAATTTGGAAAATGGAAAATCTTGAACGAATGTGGTCTGAAAAAAATGCAAATCACTTCTTTTTTTTATTGTTATTTTTGTTTTTGGTATTAATAGATAATGCAACTTTCATCTTTTCTAGTTGATGATTGTGTCAAAGAGTTTCTTGAATGTATGTATGTTTGAGTCTGGTAAGTTAAAAAATTTCAGGAATGCTTTTGGAGGATGGACATAATCTCGCAGTTACAGGAACAAGTGAATCAAATTGCAGCTATTGCTTTTAATACCTTTGGAACATTGCAAAGGGATGCTCCTCCTGTCAGACTCTCTCCAAATTATCCGGAACCACCGCCAGCTAATCCTACGGAGGATGCGGCAAACTTTGCTGAGCAACCCAAGCAAATGAGTGCTGCTCTTGTAAAAGCTGCTAAGCAGGTCCGTGTGTTGCTGCAATTGATTATCTAATTAACGCCCATTAAATATAACAATTGCCCTGTTACTGAATCCAACTTTCTCTTCTCATAAAGTTTTGCCGGGGTGCACAGTTTTGTGATGAGCAGCATTTACTGAAACTCTGTGCTTTCTAGGCTTAAGAGACTGTAAATTTTTCAAACATTTCTGGCACTCATCAGATACAATAGATTTTGTCTTGGAGCCTTTGTGATTCTAAATCTTCGTTTGTTTTGTAAATTGAAGAGCATTTTGTGAGTTTCGTTTAGATAGAATTTGCAGAACATTGCAACAATTCCTTAAGCAAGTCGTATTTCTATAGAAGTGAAACTATTCACAATGGTTAGGAAAACTAGAGGTGGAAGATTTAGGGGTAGTCATTATTGGCCTTTGAAGTAAGATAACGGAAGCATTTGATTTTCTCTGTGTTAGCCATCAATTGCCTTGTTTTATGTTCATTTGCTGTATAACAAGGATATAGTGTGTATTTATTAGAAATTATCGTCAAAATAATTAAGGAGTAGACGAATGTGATAATTTTTTCTGCTTGTTTCTCTTGCAGTTCGATGCATTGGTTGCTGCACTTCCATTGGCTGAGGGTGGTGAAGAAGGTCAACTGAAAAAGATTGCTGAACTCCAGGTATAAACTATAGAATAGGTAAATTAGCTTTCTCCAATTTATTACTCCGTCATTTCTTGTTTATATTAATTTATTTAGTAATTGCATATCCAGGCTGAAAATGATGCTGTGGGCCAAGAACTGCAAAGACAACTGGAAGCTGCAGGTGAACTCACTACCCTTTCCTCTTAGGAAACTGACTCAAAATTTTAGGTCACTTTTTCCTGCTTTTGAGGGAAAATTCGGATCAATCTACACTCAAATCAAATTTCTTTGGCAGTAATTTTTCTTAGAGGTAGAGATGCTAGTAGTTTGAAGTGCCAACAACTTTGCATTGTTGAATTCCTTTAATGGTACCAGTGGCAATTGTCAAAGACATGAATATTGATTTTAAAAAACCTGAAATGTAAACCTCTACCAGTGGTGATGGAGGTATTCTGGGTCAGATTTTAGGGCCTCAGATGTTGCTGCCAATTAGTGCTTGGGTCACACATGAGAACAGTGTTCATATATACAATTTAACTCTGGAATATCATTACCTAACAAATACGGATGGTCTGTAGCATCTATGCCTTTTCAGTGCTTCTATTCAACTTCTTGTTTTTCATTTTCCTGCAAATTCACTGCACTTTTTAGGCCCTAAATAATTCTCCATCACTAGAAGTAACAATCTGAAGTGGTTTGTGTGCTGACAGAGAAGGAGCTAAAACAGGTGCAGGAGTTGTTCAGCCAGGCGGCAGATAATTGCTTGAACCTGAAGAAGCCGGAGTGAAGACAGGGACAGGTTGTCATCTAGGGTTGCATAACTTGAGAAACCAGACTGAATACTGACAGGTTTTGTCATTTTGTGCCTGTAATACGACCAATCTTAAATGTGTCTAATCCAAGTACTTCCGTCCAATCCTGTCAAATGGGATGTGGCTTTGAAGTCGATGGCCTTTATTTCCGCAAGTCAAGCTTGTTTGATTGGAGAGGATTGTGTGCAATTTTACCGTTTGACAGTTGAATTTTACACTCAGAAGTCGAACATTGGATCATCAAATTGCCACTAAAGCAAGCCTTAAGAGTAGAATCAAAGTTTTTCCCCATGTCATTAGTTGGATTACCGGCTCTTCTATCTAATTCATTTTCGTCGCCAAAAGCAAAGAATACTGCAGTGGCATGTGAATTCAATGCATGTACCATGCCAGAGCATCTTGCTCACGTACCTGTGGAATCCTTGTAATAGCCTGGTAACCAGGAGCAGCAGGAGGGGAGCACGATGACATTTATATATATGATAGCGTACCATTTGGTTAAAACAAAAGAAATATTAAACAGGTACTCACAAAATTTAACGAGGATAATAGGGTCCATATAGCACGTAGGCTATTAAGCGAACAACATTAGAGTCAGAACTGGTTTCCCTCCAGAAAGGAAATGACAGCAAGAAAGATAATAGTAATAGTATATCCTCAAATCACCGTCGTACTAGTTAGTACTACAACATTATCAAGAACTTAACTATATCCCACTTGCTGCTGCTGTTGCTGTGGCTGCTGCTGGTAACTTCCATACCCAGCGGGGTAGCCTCCATAATACATGCTTGCATCGTGTGGAGCAGCAGCATAACCATAATTCTCATATCCCTGTGCGTATCCATAATATCCAGCAGCAGCATTCCACTGGCTTGGGTCTGGCTGAGCCTGAATACAAACAGGCATCTTGTCAGTGTTAGTCATCATATACCAGGAATGTTCAAATTTAAATGACAGAGACTTATAATGCTTGTTGGATCCAACTATGAATCAAACCTGTTTGTTTGAAGGACTGCGTCCCCATGAAAGCCGAATATTTTGTCCACCCAACTGACTTCCATTTAACATTCTCATCGCTTCCTCCGCACAGGTTCTGAATAGTCATAAATATAAAATAAATAAAGACATAAGCCATTAACAATAACAAGCCTGTTTATCTCCTTAGGGAGTTTTAAGGGGTGATACAATCAAATCCCTTGCCTGTCAGCAAACTGCACAAATCCACATCGTTTTCCAGCCGGTATTTTCACATGTACTAGTTGTCCGAAATGGCTGAACAATCCTCTCAAATGGTCATCAGTCACCGTAGAATCCAGATTACCAACAAAAACCTGAATTTAAAATTTTGGAAATCACAAAGATGTCCTGGAAAAAGAAGTTTCATTATTTAAAAATAGCAACAGTACTCACAGTTGTATTATTGGGATCATCATCAATCTGTGTCCCCTGAGAATTCTGATACGATGCTGCATATGAAAAACAGAAATAAAATTTAAAGACAAACAAGATGCCAGGAAATAATTCATCTAACTCAAAATCTTGAGATGGATCAGAGCATGCAGGACCCTGCCAACCCCAGATTCTCAATACTTAGGAAGAACTATTAAAAATGCATATAACAAACAAAAATGTGCAAACAAGATGCTTGATAGCTCAAAATTATAGTGCAATACAATACAAACCACTGTTGAGAAATAAAGATAGATAATAAATTAGTGAATTCATATAAACTTATAAACAGAAGTCAACACCAAATTATGAATAAGTATGTACTGAAACATAAAAATATATTTCACAAACTAATTTGACAAAAAGCGCAACAAAAGGTATCACATAAATACAATGTATTGCAACATCACTGTCAAAACTAGGATTGAAGCAGATATACTAATCAATATAATTGTTGATATAGACAGATAACCAATGCACAAGAGTCCAAAAGCGGACATCAAGAAGCACCCCAAGCAAACACAATATATAAAGTCAAAACAGTTAGCAGAAACACCTCCATTCTGCCAAAACAACATTCATCTTTGGTGCCCTGGGGTGGGGACAATCCTAAATACCAAGATTGGCCAAACACAAAATGATCATGGGATGAAGCCAAATCAAATGCAAGAAAGTTGTTCCCCAGTTGTCAGTTAAATTGACTGACAAATTATGAACATTTAAATAGTTTTCACACAGAAATCATATTAACAATGTTTAATGACTCAGCAGAAAACATAATTGAAGTTGGATGTCTACAGTAAGCAGAAGTTGACTGATTAGTGTAACCAATTGACAACAAAGAGAAACATAAAACAGAGAGGGAGAAAAGAGAGTCAATTTACATGTTGACAAGAAAGAAAGATAGAAACAGCGGGCAGAACCTAATAAAAGATTTACAAAGGTGACTAAATGGCGACAATGATAGACAAAGACTAGAAGCAATTCCAAGCAGATTGATTGAGAATGCCACAGACAATCACAAGAGATTTTCTCATGGACGAAATTATAAAAAATTCATGGTCCAAAGCTTCCAAAAAATGTTAATTAGATTTATGCATCACAAACAGGAACAATAGAAACAAACTAAAATGTAAAAGGCACAAAAAACTACTGCATAAGAAATTGAAAATGTAGTAACAAAAGTAACTTGACTAAAGTGTAGCTAACAATAAAAAAAATTTGGAAGGATAAAAACCCAAACATAAACTGAATGTTACTGGGATGATAAATCCTTTAAATAAATTGCGTGGTAATAAAAATAACTTGACCGGCAACTCAACAATAGAATGAACTACAGAGATACTTTGAAAATGTAGCAAAATAGATGCCACAAAAATCTCAAATAAAGGACAGGACATAAACACAAACACTGACCTAACTGAGGGCACGCACTAAAGGGATAACCATTTCAGCTGAAATTAGTTCCAGGCCCCAAGATGATAGAGCCTCTTGACACCCTGCTTTGAGAAAACAGGAGTTCTGAGTCAAGATTTAAATATCATTTGTCGTGCCCAAATGCTAAAGGAAATTACAGGAATGTAATGACTTTGGAAAGTGCTGCACATCTTCAATAACATAACTGAAAGAAAGCCAACTTAACACCAACATCAGGTATACTACACGTCAAACAGAAATGGGAGAATAACATTATAACATCGCCGTTTTTCAAAAGCAAACTTAAATATTCTACCGTATTTCATCAGAACTAATGCAAACTGGAAATACAAATCAAAACAGAATGAAACTATGGCACACCAGACATATAGGAGACAAAAGAAAATTAAAGAACTGCCATACAACAAAGTACTGAATTTTCCACTTACTACAACCATAGTTTCACATATAACATAAGCCTCGTTTCAGCCACATAATCATCAAGAAAATATCTTTAGGGTACTGTTGCTGACCTGAAGCAGTCTTTTTATTCGTAGCTGGACCAATTCGCATGGGTCTTGTTGAACAAAAAACACCATTCATCTCAGTCATTGCACGTAACTGTTCACTTTCATCACCAAACCTAACAAACCCATAGCCCTTGGTTCGTCCAGTAAGTCTATCAATGACAACCTTTGCACCCTTAACAGATGGAAACCGGGCCCTGAAGGTCTCTTGAAGCATGTAATCAGTAACATCAGCGGCCAGGTCTCCGACAAATATAGTGAAGTCAGGGCTGTCATCACGCCTCTCGCCAGCACTGAAAGATGCCCAGTTCAGCCTGAAATTCTGCTCACCACCTGGCATGGGAGTACCATTATATGTTTGCAAAATTCTTTCAGCAGCTGAGCGTGTGAGGAACTCAATAAAGCCATAACCCTCTACTTGACCAGTTTGCTTGTTACGAATTACTTTCACACTTGCAACCTGCAACAGGAAACACTTTTTAGTGACAGTGGATGAGGTATAAACCAACACTCCTACAAATATTTATTTTGCATGGTGTGTGCATCCATAATTAAAATATGTATAAATTCATGAATAATAGGTAAAGTGGTTTAATTGTGCATTGATCTTTCCAAGATTTGATGGTCACATCCAAACCAAACAGGAGAAGCTACCTAAACTCAAACTCAAAAGACACGTTTGAATAAAAACAAGGATAAATTACGTTTCCCCTCAGACCAAGAAAACCATAATTATTTGTCAGTTCAAAGATCTCACAGTAACCAAGAAACAAGTTATTACTTAGAACTAACTAGAATGGCAATCAGCAGAAATACCCACAACCCCAACTGTTGTTTATCTTTTCAAAAAAATTCACACCGTGAAAGCACCTCAAAACAATGACATTGTCTTGTTTTCAGACATATTTCAAAAATCATAGCACATAACTGAGCCTATCATCAAAATTTCAGTAATAATACAAAATAAAGTGCTTCTGAAACATTTATGGGCAAAACGAAGGGCAATCTAAAAATTGGAAAAAAGAACTATAAAGACAGATGATCATTTTTCGAAGAAATTATGGACCAAATTTCTTTCAAGGAATTAAGAACAAAAATAAGAGTTTTGTAAACTATAAAAAATAAAAATATTGAAGGTATTATGAACAAAAATACGGTTATGACATTTACGCGTCGATATTCGGATTTTGACAAATAGATAGAACTGCAAAAAATCACATTAACATAGTAATAATACCCGAAACAAACGAACCAACCCACAAATCGGGCGAATTAACCAACAAGTCCCACCGAAAATCTGGACGTCGTTGTAAAATAACATACCTCACCGGTGTGTGCAAAACAGTTAGTGAGATAACTCTCGTCCATCCAGTACTGCAAGTCTCCGATCCAAAGCGTCCGGATCTCCCCGGGCTGTCCCGCTTGTTGAGCCTGTTGCTGCGACTGCTGCTGAGCTTGTACAGCAACACCAGCCGTAGGAGGCGGAGCAGCCTGCGGTGCCCACATGGCAGGAGGCTGGCCCTGAGGCTGAGGTGGCATCATCATCATGTATGGAGGAGGCTGCTGCTGCTGAGGTGGCAGCTGTTGTTGGTACTGGTACTGATGAGCCATGGTTGGTGGCGGGGGTGGAACCGCTCCAGGCGCTGGCTGCATCATGTTATATGAAAATATCTAGAGATAGAGAGAAGGAAAGAACCCTAACCCTAGAAGAGGCGGACGATTAGGTTTAGATCGATTCGTACCGTTCGGACTAAATTTGGTTTTATATGCGAAATCATTGGTACCTGTGCTGCTTGCGTGGCAGAGTTTGAGTTGTAAAGGATCGCCAGCCGTTGGATTCACGGCCCTTGGATTGGCCTTTTCGCTTTGCGTTTGTCTGGGATCACGTTGAAACTTGAAAGCGACGACACGTAATTATAAATATTAAAAAAAAACAACAATTAAGATTTTAATTTATATAAATACTTATTTGATATAATTAATAAATTAAAATTTTAATTTATTTAATTTAAATTTTTTAATATTAAATCATAAGTATAGAGTTGATAATTCAAGCCACAACACAAATTTGATATAAATAAATAGATTTTAATTAAAAAATAAATAACATAATAATTTATTTATAATTTAATAAATTTATTTTTTATTTATTATATTATTTTTATTTTTTTGTATTTTTTTTCAAATATTATAACTTTTATATATATATATATATTTAGATAATATGTTTATTTTTGAATTCAAAAATAAATAACATTTTTTTAATAATACTATTTAAATAAAAATAAATATTTTTTTGAGATATATTTAAAAATAAATATTAGGCATATTATAAAATTCTTGATTAATTCCTTCTATATTAATATTAATATTAGGAAGACTCTGGGATTCATGTGGTGGTCTGGATGATGAAGAGTATCCTCAGGATTCACCTTTTCCCAGTCATTCAAGAGATGGTATCTCTATCCCAGTTCTTGTTTCTGGTTGGTCAGAGTACTATAATCTTCAGTCACTACCGTTGTCGAGCCCAGTTGCTGATATTCTTTCCCAGCCTTTTGTCAGTCTAATAAACTGCTCTCACTATCAGTTCGAAGAAGCATTTGCTCAAAGGGAAAGAGTTCATTCTTCACTACCTTGGACCTGAAGGGGTGGTGGACTGGATGCCAACATTTGCTCAATGGATCTGGGAGTATACAAATAGTTATGGTGGGACCTGAAGTTCCTACTTCCTATAAGTTTGTCAGGGACATCTTAAGGAATAAGTAGCAAAATAAGGGTTAATCTATTAGGGGTGTTTGTCCGGAGGAAGCCACTTGCCTTGCTTAACCACTTGTTATTGTTACATTGAACTGTGGATTGAAAAGGAGTAGGGGTCTGGCTCTTGATGTAATACAAGGCTTTCCAGCAACCTTTCTTCCTATAGCAATGGTTTTGTGCGCGGGATGAATACGTAGTGGGGCTTAAGAGCCATGGAAGACAGAAACTGAGCTTATTCCTGTAATTGTAGTGCTGGATCACATATAAAATCATTGGTTATATCTGAGATCTGAATACTTGGTACTGACTGAGAGACAACTTATTGACTGAGGTGTTATGTTTAATTTGTAACTTTTTCATGTTGATTGTTAAATGTTGAAAACAACTTCTTCCTGGGGGAAGCCTTGCGTTAAATCTTTTTCCCACAGAGTGGGAGTGTTGAATGTCACCTTCATCTGTGGGTGAGCTATATGTTCATACTTCTATTCTGATTATGATTCACTCCACCTAACTTGACTCTCTGTTACCAATTTATCCCGGGGCAGTTCATTATGGTCTCCTCCATTGGAAGACAATTTTTCAAACATATGAATGTAGGATAGGAATGCAGATTTTCTTTTTCTTTTTTCTCTAAATACCCGTAGTCCTAAATTTACTTGGATAGTTACTGCTCCTGCACTGCACCCTATCTGCATCCACTCTGGTTTTGATATTCATTGAACCTCATGTTGAAATTGGGTGACGGGTACCTAATGCGAGCAATTGGGTTATTCAAGATGTATGGCAATTTCATCTGATAGGATTCTGACTTGATTCTAATGGCCATTTTTTTTCTGGGTTTCTACATTGATTTCTATGCCTAACTTTTGAACAAGAATCTTCACTTAAAAGTGGTTGAAAATTTTCAGGACTGCTATCCAGCACGATGAACATTCAATGAATTCCCCCCGTCAAGCAAAATCATTTTATATCTATATGTCTTGTCTCTTTGATTCGAGATATTTTTTATAGGAATAATATTTTATTTCCATTTGTTTCTGACAACGAAACTAAGCCTTAGCTAGTCAGCATCAATATGACTGCGTT